>JARPMR010000021.1:6708187-7269607 GCA_029955525.1 Oeneis ivallda
CAAAACCCTAATTTCCCCTGACAAGACCAGGCCCAACACGTCGGAACCCAACAAAAGGTCCGTAGGACCGGGTTCAGTCCAGTGGGGGTCAGCTGGGTTTAGGCCTGATGCACAGGACACCGCAGCGTCAGCTATTCGGACCTGCGGTAGGGGACCCAAGATATTGTCAAGGACTGGCACCTTGACCAAGACCCTAAGATTGCCCGTAACGGGGCCAAACATTAATTCCGCTTCCCCGGTAGGAGTCGAGGGCTCTATACCCCCGATACCTATCACCCGTCCTGTTCGAGGGCTCCAGGGGAGCCCTAGCTCACCCACCAAACGAGAAGAAGCAATACAGCGCTGTGAACCCGAATCCAAAAGGGCGCGAACGATTAAAAATTCACCCTTCGGGTTGAATACCTTCACTGAGACAGTCGGCAAAAGAATGGTCTGACAGACGGACTGCCGGAGATTCAAGGTCTCAGGAGAAGTTGCTGTGGTGGGGGCTAGGGCGGCAACTACCTATTGGTGGTCGTCCTCATCAAACCGGGGAATCTCATATTGAGACTCAGGGGGGACCTCCAAAGGTGAGTGGGACGGACCTCCATTTGGGTAAACCCATGCGTCATCTCGTGGCGGCAGCACGGGCCTAGTCATACGGGCTGAGGTCGGTAGGCCGTAGTAAGGCTGTCGACCCGCTCGAGGTGGGCGGCGTTCAAGGCGTGGCCACTCATGAAGCGGAGGTGAATAGCGGGTAGGTCGAACCGTAGACGGGGCCGCCACAAATCTCCCATCAGAACGTCGAGGGGGGTTGGCGCCCCCCTCACGGGGGGGTGAAGCCCCCATAGGCGGGGTCGAAATCCGGACGCGTCGGGATTCATGGCCCTGATCAGGGGACCGACGCAAATAATCCGGGGAGCGATCGGTAAGAGCGCCCCCGCCCGTGCGGGGCGCGCCCTCACTCTCCACCTGGCGGCCAACACCATTCTTGTTGGCGCACAAAATCTCCAGGTGGTTACCCCTACAAATTGGGCATGGCCGTTGCTGTTGGCAGTCCCGTTGCATGTGAGCTCCCAGACAGCTATAGCACCAGTGGCGGTCTCTTGCAATGCCCCTCCGATCCTTGATCCGCTTAGAGAGGAACTGGGGGCAAGAAAGCACCCGGTGGCCTGGACGCCTGCAATAGTTACAGGGGGCGGGTTCAGTGGCAGCAAGTCCAGTGTAAACGGGCATTGGTCTCCGGTCGGAGGCCCTTTTACCAGGGACGCCAGTGTGACCCCTTTCCTTCCTCAGCTGGGCAGGCCGCTCTGGGGTCCTTGAAGGACCAGCAATCCCGGAGTTATCAGCCTGCCGGCACTCTTCCTCAAGGAACTTTAAAAGGTCCGAAAAGGGGGGCAGGTAACTGGCCCCGTCCCCACCATACCTTTGCTCAAAACGCAGTTTCAACTCGGGAGGTAGGCGGGACAACACAATGTGTAATAAAAGGAAGGACCACTGGTCCACAGGAAGCTCTAAACGCTTAAGAGCGTTGCAGGCTATAATCAGTGGATTTAAGAGCGATTCTCTTAAATGAGACACCCCATAGACACGTGGCAGCGCTAGAATTTGTGCCACGTGTGTGTCTGCTAACCGGCGCACGTTGGCATACCGCCGAGTCAGTAGTTCCCGCGCGGTGGTATAACTCTCCTCGGAGAGGTCTAGGTGGCTAACTAACCCCAGAGCCTCTCCCTGCAGGGAAGAGAGTAGATAGGCCAGTTTCTGGCAGGGAGACAGGTCTCTTCTCGCGTCCACCAGGCTATCAAAGAGGCTGAGAAAGCCTAGCCACTCGCTCAAGTTGCCAGAAAAGTGGGGCAAGTTTATTGTTGGCAACTTGCCCTGTAACGCAGGCTGCGTGGTGGGTCTAGTGGGAGACTCAAGAATAGAGCTCATTCTCGCCTCCTTCTTGAGCCTCGCGGCCTCCTCCACTAGACCGTCTGTCAGCTCAAAGAACTGTTCGTAGTCCCGCACTGAGGACTCCAGCGATTCCGGAGGTAGCTCCAATGCCATGAGGTCTCGGAAGGCCCCTTCGACGACTGCCTGCCTGGTCCGCACCTGCTCGCACTGCTGGAGCAGTGCGGATGCCCGGTCCTCCCGGCCTACCAAGGCGTTGGCTGTAGCAGCCCAACGCAGCTCTGATTGAATTTGCACGCTCAATTTTTTGTGGGCTGCCATCTTAGGTAGGTACAAAACAACTTAAATAACAGTAGTTAACAACTTAAATAACAGTTATTTCAATAACAGTTAAAAAACATAAAATAACAGTTATTTTAATAACAGTTAAAAAACATAAAATAACAGTTATTTTAATAACAGTTTTTGATAACAGTTAAAACAAAGTTATTTGTTACAAGTTATGTTTCAACTTCAACCCAACAAATTAATAATCAAACAAGAATTACCCACTTTAAACACAAACAAATTACTACTTAAATACTATTTATTAATTAGAATTATTTACTTTAAAACAAGAATTATTTATTTTAAATACATCAAACAAACTACTTTGTTACCTAACCACGAGGGGTTTTAGTAAACAAACAAAGTATTTGTTGGTTAAAAGTTCTAAAAGATACAAATTAAGCTATCAATAATTTATGTTAAGTCAATCAATAACATAAATTAAAATAAAAGAAAAATTAAGTTTTTAATTACCCGTACTAAGCCACTAGACTCATACTAGGTACTGCAAATTACAAATTGGCTTGGTAAGAACCTACAATTATATTAAGTTAATTTTAATATTAAGTTAATATTAAGTTTATTTATTACAATCTACATCTAACTGTTGGCCAGTTAAGGGCCACAAACAACAATTAGGTACTATTAATTATTAATCAACAAAAATTAACAAAACAAAATCCTAGAACGGCTAAGTTAAGTCACAGTAATGCCAAATCTGTCCGCGGAATCAATTCAACCGCGCTCTGTCTACCAAATGTTGAGGCCAACGGCTTGGCCAACGAAGTCAAGACCTGGACTGCTAGATTCAGGGGCCCATCAGCTGTAACCTGAGTCCAGGGTCGCTGCCCTAAGGGCCTTTCTCCGCGGTCAGATTTGTTCTCGTTGTAACTTATTGGTAGGGTTGCACTTACCTTCTTCGCAGCAGTCAATCCTTGTATAGGGGCTGAGATAGTATGATAGAGTGTGTTGTAGTATGGTGAGTGAGTATATTGTGAAGTTGAGTGTAATGTGGGTTAGTGTGGAAGGTGAACTTCTCAGACCGCTAGGCGCAGCCGGCAGGCGCCAGCTATGGCCTGCTGAAGACGCTAGGCTGTCGGAGCACTGTACACTTGTCACTAATAAGACCAACGAGCTGGTCTAAAATCACTTTTCACACACTTTTCTGCCGAGCACGTTGCGAGCAAAGTCGGCGGGTTCCAAAAAGTGTTCTTTCGTTACGGACAGCACGTTAAACAACGATATATAGTTAGGTCGGCACATAGGCCGCTTGACGTCGCAACAAAACCGTAAGATAACCAAATCTAGGCACTCAAAAAGGCAAAACGGGCGCGAGGCGACGCGAAATTTTTGTGATACGTATTAGCTGTCAAAACCAAAGGAGCTTGCAAAGACCACCTCAAAATGGCGGGAAGTTTACCTTTCAAGTGTCATCTGTCAACTTCAATTCCGAGCCAAAGAGCTTGCCAGCGCTATGACCATGGAACTAGGAATTCTGGTGGTACATGGCGCGAACACCCAACCTAGCCTAACTTTAGATTTTGGCAAATATAGTTCATGTTAGGCTAGATCGCGTTCGTATTATAGCTACATTCCTAGTAAGATAGCTTATTACGAAAACAAATGCTAACCATATCGTGTGCCAATTTGCCAATTATATAGTTTGACGATTTAGTTGGTTAGGTGAGTAGGTACACAAATTTGTAGGGCCGTGGAGTTACCAAGATCCTGCCTTGACCTAGGTGGTGGTGTATATAGGTACTCCCCTGGTTAGGTTAGGTTAGGTTAGGCCTGTGTTGGGGGCCGCTGAGTCGCTGGGGAGTGTCGGCTGTCCCGCAGACCCGCAGACGATGTGACGCCCGTGCTATTGCGCACAGGAACGTTGACCGTCGCAATCTGGTGACTAGCCGGGCTGGTGGTAGCGAGCCGTGCAGTGAGCGGTGCAGGAAGTGGCTCTAAGCGAAGCGGTGAATGTAAAAGAGGAGCGACGAACGTTATTCCAAACGGAGAACCTGGAATTGATATACCGACTGATGTTAGTGTCTGGTAATATCATTCCGTCCTGAATCCAACTCATAAGCATGATAGTATTGCCGTTGTGGTTAGAAATCAAAACGGAGTTACAAAAGGTAGGTTATAAATGAAAGCTGAAGGCCAAAATGTAATTACAAAACAATCTAATGCAATTTGCAATGATTGGGAAACTTAAAAAAAACCAAATATCAAAATGAGGGTTGTCAAAAAGCTAAAGTGCGCAATCTAGTGAAATTTCTAGAATTACTAAGTAGCCAAATCATATGAAATGAAAAGTAATCGATAATAATAAGGCTGAAATAAATAAAACAATAGGGTAAAAAATGAAACAATAGGGTAATTTACTCTTTTTTGAAAAGTGTCTAAATTTGATTCTAAGGTGATAATAAACTACTAGAAAATTTACTAAAATTTTATTCAATAGGTAAGTACCAAAAAAATGCATTTAAACTTCCCCTCGTAAATTTGTAAAGTCGACACATAGCGACCGCCGGTACATGCCGAAGGCGGCGCGACTTATGTGACCCACTGTGTACTTTAGTGCGTCACGCTAAATGTTTGTGTGTTGTATTGTGATGATAGTATATGTATATAAAGTGATGATTCAGATCTAATACTACCAGTATTTTGATTTTGTATTTTTTATAAAGCTAACAAAAAATTAAAAAATTAAATAAATGATGGTACTAAATGATTAAATAATGTAATTATTTATTTTCACATAGTTTCTAAAATACCGTGTATTTGTACTACAAACTATTTGAGCGGATTAACTACACAGACCCGCATTACTCTACGTCAAATGTCAGTAAATTTGTCGTAGTGTAATAGCGGATACTGTTTGACGTTTCGATTATCTGTAGCATAGGCAAAAAAAGTGAAAACTTTGAAATTAAATATAAAATGTATTTTATAATTTTGTGAACTAAAACTTCCACTTCCCGATTTCTTATTGCCTAAACTATCTTATTTTTATATTTTTAGATTTTTTCTCACTGTGAGTAAAATACCCTGTTATTATTAGCACGTTATTCAATTAACTACAAACACAAAAAATGGTAAGTTAGGTACAACTATACCATGGCGCTATATCATACGCTGTGGAATGCGAAATGAACACAGATCAATGTTGCGCTAGGCTACAGATTGTAGCCAACAATGGGGGTTGGGTCAATGCCCTAGCTTGCGTTCCAAACTTAACCAAATTCGAGCGTATTGTTTTAACGGCTATTTTTATAATATTATAAACATATTAAAATATTAATAATTTAGTAAATATATATATATATATATATATATATATATATATATATATATATATATATATTAAATTGTGATAATATGTAACTCTTAGTTACAAAAGGCTTTTCTCTAGTGTGTTCTCATGTGACTTGCTAAACTATGCTTACGTGAACATTTATACTCGCATAGCTCACAAATAAAAGGCTTGTCGCCAGTGTGAGTTTTCATGTGTCTCACCAAAGTATCCTTACGTGAACATTTATATTTACATAGTTCACAAGCATAAGGCTTGTCGCCCGTATGAGTTCTCATGTGACTTATTAAATGACTCTTTTGTGAACATGTATATTTACATAGCTTACAAATATAAGGCTTGTCGCCAGTGTGAGTTCTCATGTGACTTATCAAATGACTCTTTCGTGAACATTTATATTTACATAGTTCACAAGCATAAGGCTTGTCGCCCGTATGAGTTCTCATGTGCCGTACTAAACTATTCTTGTGTGAACATTTAAATTTGCATAGCTCACAAATAAAAGGCTTGTCGCCAGTGTGAGTTTTCATGTGACTTATTAAATGACTCTTTTGTGAATATGTATATTTACATAGCTTACAAATATAAGGCTTGTCGCCAGTGTGAGTTCTCATGTGACTTATCAAATGACTCTTTTGTGAACATTTATATTTACATAGTTCACAAGCATAAGGCTTGTCGCCCGTATGAGTTCTCATGTGCCTTACTAAACTATTCTTGTGTGAACATTTAAATTTGCATAGCTCACATATAAAAGGCTTGTCGCCAGTGTGAGTTTTCATGTGTGTTGATAAATTATCCTTACGTGAACATTTATACTTACATAGCTCACAAGCAAAAGGCTTGTGGCCAGTGTGAACGTGCATATGCCTCATCATATGCACGTTCACACACGCATTTTCATTTTTACATTTGTATTGACAAACCTTGCAATTCAACTGCATCACTTCAGAATGAGTTTTTATGTGCTTTATCAAGAAACGTTTTTGTTTGAACATTTTTGGGCACACGTCACAGGAAAACAATTTCCTCTCAACATTCGCTGGTGAACTATTATACGGTACATTAACGTCATTACTTGAACAAACGGTTATACGTTGTAAAGTTGATAAGTAAGGCTTATTCAGTGTCGTGGGAACTTTATTCTGACTAGTCGCCTGACAGCTGACATCGTCCGCGGCAATACCACTCGCAGGCACGTCTTGTTCGTCGTGTGAGTCGTCTTCTTCAGCTGGAGGCACTTTCGTTTCGTTATAAGTCGCACAGCTCGCGGGCAGAGCGACTGCAACAAAACATTATTTATATTTCTTGGTATTTATGGCTTTGCTTGATGACATGATAAATGAAGAGTTGGAAAGGAATGAAAGAAAATCTGGCTTGCACGAGTGGACTTTTCTACAGCTTTTTATCAGATTTCACCAGACAGAAGGTAATTTTCTACGCAAGTTAAGTTAAGTAAGTAGGTAAAGTAAGCTGTAATTAAATATGTAAAAGGAAAGGTGACTGACTGCCTGATCTATCAACGCACAGCTCAAACCTCTAGGTCAAGACTTGTCCCCTTCATACAGAACTCTGCAGCACAGGCATTGGACTCGAAGCTCTTAAAGTTTTTGAGTAAACCACACTGAAACTTTTCACCGATAACAATCTTAGCACAACCCTAGAAAACATAACGCGTCGGTGTACCTACGACCGCGCGCCGCGCGCGTTGTGACCTGTTCAAGTTCAGTCATAGGGCAAGCGCATTGTATCAATTGATTAAGTTTGTATGAATAAAAAAATGTGCTTCTTTCTATTCAATATTTTAACAGATGATTCTTTATTAGCTACAATATTATGTGAAAGTGTGTAAGTCCGAGATAATACTGAAGGGTACATATTATGTGGTACCCTTCAGTATTATCTCGGACTTTCTTTACACGTTGTAATTTTCTTTAAATGTGACTAATTTCGAGGATCGACCTATCCAATAAAAAAATAAAAATCAAAATCGAACGACTCTGTAAAAAGTAATGCATGTTTATACTTGAAAAAATGTATATACACAAATATACACTGGTGAAGGCGGGAGGGGCAGCCATCGGCGAACCTGCGCGCGACTTATACATATAGGTACATACGCGACGACAAATGGAGAACCACGTTTTTTTTTCGGTTGAAATAGAATGTATATTCAGTGTTATTTGGAGGACTAACGGAGCTGTATCTCACCTGACGTGGGAGGCAAGAGTCCGGAAGGGCGAGGGTCGCCACTCAGCTGTTGAGGGTCGTCACTCAGCTGTAGAGGGTCGTCACTCAGCTGTTGAGGGTCGCCACTCAGCTGTTGAGGGTCGTCACTCAGCTGTAGAGGGTCGTCACTCAGCTGTTGAGGGTCGTCACTCAGCTGTTGAGGGTCGTCACTCAGCTGTTGAGGGTCGTCACTCAGCTGTTGAGAGTCGTCAGCAGCGGCGCCGTTCTGCCGAATGAAAAGTAAGCTCATTATACTTCAGTCTTGAGCTAGCTTGAGCGAGTCGGAGTACAGTCACAAAAAGGGTGATTTACAGGACAGGCAAATGAGAAATCCAAATATGCTCGTGATTCCTCGACTACGTCTCAAGAAAGTCCGAAAGTCGCTTGTGGGAATGGGCGTGACGTTGTATAATAGAATTCCACGAGCATCAATTCTTTGAACTATGTGCTCCGTCCATTGCCCCTTCAGCTCGCAACTCGATGAGTTATGTCGCTAACTTTGTTCTCCTCAGATCCAGCCAGCTTATGGACTCAGCAAGTGTGCTTAAACGTTTGAGTTTGAAACAGAAACAGCAAATACATCAACATGTCTCACCTGAAGATGTGTGCTCAAATGTTGCAAGTACGCATGTTCAAGAACAAATTCCTTGAAACAAAGTGTACATTGGTAGGGGGCACGTTCGCACTTGAATATATCCTGTGATACAGCCACTTGTGTAGAAACTGCTGCTTTTCTGTTTAGAGCTTTGAGAATAGCATCATCCAATAGTTGTGTTTCTAAATTTATACTATAATCTGATGAGTATTCTTCATTAGGAGCGACATACTCATCATTGACACAGTCAGCATGATCATCTTCATGTATCACCTCCATGTCTTCATCAACCAACATTAACTCGTCGTTTGCTTCAGTTTTCACCACATCTGTGTTGATTGTATCTGCTGATTCTCTCTGTATGTCTTCTAGTATGTGTAAATCACAATGATCAGGTGCCAACGTTGTCACCGTCATATTACTTTTTAATTGGTGTTTTGTGCGGTTTATCCTTTTGATATGAAGTCTTGTTATCTGTTGAAAAACAAGTTTAATACAGCAAGGTCATATTATTATAATCATCATCAACTGGATAGTTGAACAGACAACAGTTAGACTAGACAATTCAAAATTATTCAAAATTCAAAATTATTTATTTCACGTAAGCCAACTTGTGGCTCTTATGACACATCATGCCTCTACCACTGGTTCGGAAAGCAGATTCTGCTGAGAAAAGCAGGCAAGACACTCAGCAGTTGCTCTTTCCAAAATAATCATTTTACAATATTATTATGTAGCTATTACATTGTAATAAGTTTTTTATACTATCTTGTGGGCAGCTGGATGCCAAGCATATATAACCCATCCAACTTGAATAGAATATTTCCACAATGAGGGGAAGTTCCAAAAATGCGTACTAAAATTCAAATACTCATTTTAAAAGATGCAACTTTGTCATTAAGAAAGTCATTAACTTTGTAACAACCGCAGCTCAGTAAGTGAGTTTTTACGCATTCTTTAAATTGTTGCAGTGGCAAATCTAGCAATTCCTTCTGAACTATATTATTTAAGCTTATGCTCAGCCCCACAAAGAATTTTTGCACTTTGGAAGCAACATGATGGTATTTCTAGTGTTTTTAAAGAGATTTCAATGGCTCACGATAAGCGCAGGTCTCCTCTCAGAGAAGAGTTAAAGGCCATGTGCTTTAAGTAGGTACTTGATCCGTTCATCACAATGTTTACCCATAGAGCTTGATACTACATAATGAAAAAATTAATCTGTGAAAACTTGATGATCAAAAAATCAATCTCATAGTCCTAGTTAACTTTCTCTATACCTACCTAAAAAATATTGAATAGATTTGGTTAAGGCACATCACTTTATGGTGGAAGACAAGGGTCTGCCCCCGAAATTCAAATTTAATTTGGTTTTTCGCAATTTGTAAACTAATACGACAAAGTAGGCTTATAGCCTTCCAATTGCGCCAGTGGGATTATCATCTTCACAGGTTTACATAAAAATCTTTACTTGAAAGTGACCAGTTTAAGAAATTAATCAAAATACTGAGTTGTACGTGAGTTACTCACAAATTAGTCAATATTTTGATTAATTTCTTAAACTGGACACTTTCAAGTAAATATTTTTATGTAAACCTGTGAAGATGATACTGCCATTGTCGCAATTATAATGAAATAACTTAATAAGCCTACTTTGTTGTATTAGTTTACAAATTGCGAAAAACTAAATTAAATTTGAATTTCACTGTGTCTTCCATCTTATAGTATAACTTACAACTGTCACCTATATAAATCATGATATGACCCCCTTTAAAAGCTTATTGAGACACTTTTTGAAAATAACAAAAACAAAAATGTTTATTTATTGAGATAAAACTGTGTTGCTGCAAATGAGAGATATGTTCTTAGCACTCACTAATTCATGTTGTTGAACCAAGTCCATCATCAATGCTCGGGCTTTCAAGCTGTTGTCTCTAAATCTGCTAAAGTTGATCAACATCTGAGTGCAATGCACACAAAGTGTTTGTTTCAGGTTTCCCAGGTCACACGGCTGAAACAACAATTGTAAATGAAGAGTTCAAACGTTGCTTAAATAAATCTTTTGTCCCTGCACAGAACCATCACAATCAGTTGACAGTTGAACTTGGCTAAGCTGTGCTGAGTTGAACTTTAATATATTTGTTCATCTCAACTCATCGATGGCACACTATAATTCAGTCTTCAGTCTGCACCCAGTTAGGCTGTTGAGGCTTCAGTTGAAGTCCTGCAGGAAAATCCTGCACAAGGTGTTCCTTTGAGGCAGCGGCCGCACTGGTGAGGCGACTGCGACGCGACGGCGATTTCGTTGAGACAATCTCCTGTAGACAAATGGGGGCGGCCGCGTCAGATAAGCGACGCGCGAAATTTATATTATTTTATTTATATCCGGATAATGCGGACACACAGTTTATTGCGTCGCGTCGCGTCGCGTCGCCAGTCGCCTTACCCGTGCGGCCGCGGCCTTAGACCTAACTCCATGCGGACAGAGTCGCAGGGCAAAAGATAGTTGATGATAAAATAACAACTTACAGGATTTCCAGTTAAGTGTTGATATGCTTCTTCCAATTTGTGTTTGCTGATTAGAAACATCTTGTTGTCAGTGTCCAGGCATATCATGCAAACCTAAAAAAATATATGTATACTCCACTAATTGATGATCATCAGCAACCCATCAGGATCTCACTACTGAGCGCAGGTCTCCTCTCAGGGAAGGGTTGTAGGTCATAGTCCACCACGCTGGCCCAATGTAAATTGGCAGACTTCATACACCTTTGAGAACATTTTGGAGTTCAGGAGTTCAAGATTCCTCTCAATGTTTTCCTTCACCACTGAAACATTGCATTATGCATTCAACATCTCCCAAAGATGCAAGCAAAACCATAAGAACACTACTTATACTAACACATACTTTTGACTATGCGTATAATATTTCCTTATACCTTTCCATTACCTACTGTGGTTTCTCAGCATATGGGACAATCTGCCATAGTATTGTCACACCTCCAAATAATTCTCACAATAATCTATATAAATAAAAAATCAATGTTTGTATGTTTGTCCTCTATGTGTTCCGAAATCTTTGATTGTGATGAAACTTTGGTAGGATGCTCTGGGGATGCCTGCAAGGGTTCCTGGCCTACAATATCTATAATATAATTTCTTTATACGTGGTATTGCAACACATGCCGGGTACAGCTAGTTACAAATAAGAATAATATTCAATAATAAATCTGAATGATATTCTTTAATGCAATTGGAAACACAAAAAAACAATATTAATAATTTCTATTCTTGCCAATTGAAGTGCCAATATTTGGGTAGCTATATAGCCTTTGAGTATTCAACTTTAACACTCAAAGAATTTACATGTAGCAATCTGATAAAAAATCTTACTCCCCTACCACTAAAACTTAACTATTTGTACAAATAAATAAATATATTGTGAAAATTGTAAGCCATTACAGTTTTTTTTTTTATAAACAGACCCATAGATCAAATTTTTTCATGCCTCTTCTCAAGCAACTCAGTCCTTATAGTCTGTGCAATAAGTCAGTGGACATGGGTTTTGAGAAATAGGTTGTAGCAACATTGTGAGTCATAGAAGAATCAAACAGTTTGATAATTTACTTGAAAGTAAATCTATTTCAATAAAAATTAAACTACACACATAATATCAATGTGGAAAGGTGGAACAAATGGAAAAACTCTTGACTCTCAAAGGCTCATGAACTATTGAACAGATTACATTAGGTTAGGTTCCCCTACTAGCAGTCAAAGTTACCTGCACCGTTGATGGGATTGCACTAGCACGAATTTGCCTTGAGCCACTCTCCGTTTCATACATGTCATCGCTCAGGAAATGTTGCGAGCAGACCACAGCAGGGTCTGGGAGGGGAGTGTCTTGCCTGCCGAGGGCTCTGAGCCAGGCAGCTCGGAGATGCGAGTCACTGGGGAACCTGCAGATTACACCAGTTCAACATTGAGTTGTAACGATGAGAGTGTGAATGTGTGTGTGTGTGACACACATAAACAAAGATCATTTCAATCATTTTCAATCATTTCTGCCCAGAGGTGACCTATCTACCTGTATACTCCTTTGGTTCTGAATTGTGGATGGCTGTGGGTAAGAGTTCTAGGAATGGATACTAATTTTGAAGTAATTTCTTAATGATAATGTCCTCAGGGCTGCGGCTAGCTTCCAGACTAGCCATCTGAGCTGAAGATATTACAGTGCACAGGTGCACTCTGTATTTCTTCACTCTCATGGCCAGATGGGACGGCAATCCGCCATGACCAGAGAGACATCAGGCACAGGACCGACGGCTTTACGTGCTCTCCGCAGCACGGGGTGACAAACCGCCAACTTCCTAACTCCGGCCTG
Organism: Oeneis ivallda; assembly: GCA_029955525.1. Classification (NCBI taxonomy): domain Eukaryota; kingdom Metazoa; phylum Arthropoda; class Insecta; order Lepidoptera; family Nymphalidae; genus Oeneis; species Oeneis ivallda. Next base: position 6,720,899 of record JARPMR010000021.1, read on the forward strand.
ACATACGCAGTTGAATAATATGTTAACATTGTTAACCATTCGACTGAAGTTAATTTGTAGTGCCTACGACGACATCATCAAGCTTGTGGACAAGACAAGCGGTGGACGAAATGAAAGGGCTCGCATCTATTCAATGATCCCTCTTTTTATACAATTATATATCACTGGGTCTACTAAGGTACTCACTCGTGGAGCGTGACCGCCGCGGATCCCGAGCCCGCCTCCGCAGTGGTTTTGCAGAAGGGCGCGTAGCACCGCATGTTGATTGTTTTAAAATTATTAATAAAATTAATTAAAATGCTTTCACCAAATCAAATCCAAGATAGAGATAAAATTAGAAGAATTTACAAAATTGAAAATACAAATTACAAAGCAAAAGCAACACGCTCGACAGCACAGATGCACAGATGACTATCTGGTACCTGGTACCTACATATCTGGTTTAAATAATCATTAATCTGTGCAGATGACAGAACCAAAGAGGATTTAACACACAGATCACTATTAAACTAGCAACATAGAATAGACCACGAACACTAGGATCCACAAAGTACCACTGAGTATATAATTCATAGATTACCACAGATTAGGTATGTGACATTCTAATTTATGTCCTGGAACTAGGAATTACGATTACGTCTTGACAATATCTTTGACCCACCATTTTCAAGATGTAGTAGGCTGTGGTGGTAGGTATTTGAAGGGTATTTGCATGGTAGGTAGGAAATAGATGGAGATGAAGTATATAAAGTAACTACTAGTCAAGCCGGGTGCCATCCGCCATTTTATGAGCCTTATGTACAACACATTATGTATTCACTCTTATTGGTTGAACTTCAGCTGTCAGCCTGTCAAGTAGTTGCGTGTTATTGGATTTGTGTCAATGGAGTATCGACTTGTCGATATTATTATAGGTGACGTTAAACGACTTGAATAAATTCTAATGCATTAGGTACTGCTCGTGCTCATCACCATATTATCAGATAATACAAGAAGTTTGGTGTTTATAGTTGAAAGGGGAATGCCCACTTTTGGGCCCTCCGCGGACAGCACGATAGAATTTATCCAAATTACAGAACCATTTTAAAATAAATAAATACGAATTATCATAATATTATGAAACCCAAGCCACTATTATCAGTAATTTTCATAAATTAAAAGTATTTATATTGACTCGAGTAAGCTGAATGTATAGTCTGTGATCCAAGTTGTAGCCATTTTCTTTAAAATGTTGCCAGCATTAACCATGATACTAATCGATACTGTCGATTTTTTTCGATTATTATAAGATTTTTGTAGCGTTTAATGGGTGTGTGTATATTTTATTTTAAAAGAAAAACTATGGACTATGGCTCAAACGCTCGACGCGCGGAGCCACTAAACAAACGAAGAAGAAGTATAGACTACAATAAAGACCTTTAGTAATTCATATTTTCTTGAAGTGTATTCATAATTCTTATCACTACATATTATAAAACAAAGTTCTGCGCCGCGTCTGTCGGTCTGTCTGTTCGCAATAAACTCAAAAACTACCCAACAGATTTTCATGTGGTTTTTACTTATAGATAGGGTGATTCATGAGGAAGGTTTTAGTGTATCAACGTTTTGTGTAAATTGGTTGAAATACGACGATAATTGTTGACAATGTCGGAAAAATTCAAGCCGCTTGGGAGCTTTAATCGAAATGCTGCCTAATCTCTTTGAGATATAACAAAACAATTTATATCTATCTTTTAAGGATAGCTTACTATACCCATTTTAACTTTAAAAAAATGGTCACATACCATGCGGTTATTGGAAATCTATTTAGACGGATACATTATTAATCCTTATTAACTTAAATACGTTAGTTACCATAAGCATTTCATGCACATTTTGATAATGCGTTACACCATGCAATTTAAATGAATATCTTAGGAGCTATCGCAAAATAAAAACGAACGCGCGCCAAAATAAATTCGAGGATTTCAACCCGATGGCGATGACTGGACTCGCTCACGTGATGCGACCAGTGACCTCCCCAGCACCGCGTTGACATTGCTATATTATAAGCCGAGCGATAATTCTTTTATAAGCCTACGTACTGTTCAATATGCTGTTCAATATAACTTAAGGAACATTTCAAAGAGATTGCAAAGTATAGGCGTAATATGCTCTACTACCCGTGCAAAGCTGGGGCGGGTCGCTAGTTATGTATAATGTGTCGAGAGAGGCGAGGTTACGTCATCATGATTGGAGACATAAGACATCAAAATATAATATGAATAGGCGATACACAGCAGGATTACGTCTTAACAATACCGACGGCTCACCTACGTTAAAGTGACTGTTCAGTACCGATTGTGTTCGAGTATTATTCAAGAATCGATTATAAATATTTTCACTCACGAGTGAAATGGTAAATGGCAACATTCATTTTTTGACATTAGATGACATTTCCTTTCACTCATGTTTTTGATGTGTTTTCGAAGATGGTGTCTCTGGCTGATACATGGAACTAGGAATTACGAATGGGCTGATGTATGTCTATTATCTGTCATCTTGCGAAATGCGTATTTGTTGTTTTAATCGTAGGTTTTAATGTTTTAAAGTATTAAACAGTGATATTTTGAAACAGGAACAAGTCAGGGAAAGTGTGTAAAAATACCATAGACGAATGATATTTACTACCGTTACAGACAATTAAGCTCTCTGGCAAAAACATAACCCCAAAATGGTTACAAAAATACGCTATATTTCTCATATTATTAGTCTGGCGGCCACCTGAACCAGATTTTATTATTAAAGATACACTAAAAAGCCTAAATAAATAATGCATTATTATATCTTTGCATGTCCGCAATGGGCCCAAAGTTGTATGGACAGTGGGCATTCCCCTTTATATCATTTGTCCGGTTATTTTAATACTTCACATAAATAATAAATGCTAGAATCTAATACCTCTATATAATAGATGATAATGTCCGTGTTTTCTGCTGTCGTTTCCGGCTAGTGAAAACTTAAAGAAAAAAATGGATGGGTGCTATAGGCGTGGAAAATATAAATATAACACACATCCCTCTACATAAAATATGAAAAGATCGTGTGATACATTTCTTTTCTGCGGTAAGAGCAAGAGGTGGATTTAATAATAATCCCTGTGCAATTCAATTACCGATTTTAACCGATTTTTATAAAACTTCGTAACTATCTGTAATTTGGTCCAACTTAAAAGATAGGATAGTTTTTAAATTGGGATAGTTTATTTGTTTTATTTATATAGATAAGAAGCGGTACGAAGTTCGCTGGGTCAGCTAGTAATATATATATAAATTACGTGTCACGTTATTTGTCCACGATGGACTCCTAAACTATTTAACTTGTGTGATAATAATATATTGTGTGATATAAAATTAAATTTAAATTAAAGTGATTTTGATCAAACTTCGTTACTATCTGTAATTTAGTCCAATTTGAAAGATAGGATAGTTTTTTTTGATTAGGATAGTTTATTTGTTTTATTTATATAAAATATAAGTTGGCGGTACGAAGTTCGCCGGGTCAACTAGTATTCTATATTTGTTTATTTATATGTAGGGCATGCAGATAGCTGTCTCATGCTAAGCACGTCATGTTTCGACTCTACCACCGCTTATAGAAAGAAATTCTACTACTATGAGCCAGGAAGTTGCTCTTTTAATGAAAAGAAATAGTGGTTTATAATTAACAAACGATTGATACATATTATAATTTATAAATGAGTACTTTTTTATATATGGTGATCTCTTTCAATTTCACAAAACGGCAGCGAAACTGTTTGGATATTCCAAGATCTTTAAAAACCTAAATCCACGCGAATAATATGTACCTGATAGAGTACAAACGTATGTTACGTAATTATTATAACCTATAAATACTACGTATACATAAATGCTTGATTATCGCTTCACTCCTTATCGATGTCGATAGTTTCGAAGCACACTCCCTAATGGGCGGCCATTTTATGAGTTTTTTTCTGTAGGTATGCACCCGATTTTTGTAGGTAAGGCACCTCCATGTATTTGCTACCTTCATGGGTATTTGTCACTTAGTCTGTGGTATTTGTTTGTAATTTTTCGATAGGCATGTGTAACCTCTTTACAAAGTTATCGCTAGCAGGTCCCTTACACCACACGACTAAAGAGTAAAGTAACAGAGTGGAAGCTACATACAAACGGCTCGCGGCGGGCTCACCCACACATAGCGCAACGCTATGTGCGTGAGCTCTCACCGACACGCGGTCCGAGTCAAACCTGCTCCAAGCCGAGTATGAACGTAAGGGCTGATGGTCGTGCGTTTAGTGAAAATAAATAGACGAACAATTTAGTGAGTGAGTGATTTAGATTAATTTGTGTAAATAGTGTAAAAATGCCAAGCACTTGCACAGTTTGCTTAAAAAAACCCAAAGACAATAAGGACGTTTCCTTTTTTTTATATCCGACTTCCGAGAGATAAAGGAGAATTAAGTACTTTTTTATACGTCCCTGTACAGTAAAACTAGGTAATAACATTGATAGTCAAATGAGAATGACGTTTGTTAAAAATACTGATGTTCATTAAAAAAAATCGTTTCTTTATATTTGTTGTTCAAGTTCAGGATATAACGGAAATTATACATAATTATACAAACTTAAAAATATTTTTATTTTTTTCCTTAATTGTTGACAACCCTAGCAGAATAGGTATACTTCTTCGACCTTGTTAGGAAGCTTCCTCTCTGTTCGGAATGTTTACTCGTGTGCTTACACGTCTCCTTCATTTCGCGGTAGGCCTGAACATGTATTCACTAAGTACCTGCTGCTGTTTCGTGGAGGAAAACAAATAATAACACTTTTGTTAATACATTATTGTTTTATTATAGAAGAATGTACTCGTATAGATACACAATATTAGGTATTTATTGTATCAAGTTAGTAATATTTTGTTTGAACAGTAAATGAATAATAATTATTAAAATTATACAGATAAGTTTATTTGACACCCTATTAATATCTACTTAATACGATTTCACACATTGATATATTCACCAACACAGATTTAGGATTGGTAGTCGCTAGATACCTACCGTCCTTCCTAAAAACAAAACGTCAAAACAAACACTGGTGGACACGCGCATAGTACGCCAGTTCAGGCGTTCTATGTATTGCCACAATTCACAAGTACGTCGACGGTATCTAGTAGGTGCGAAGCGACTTCTAATCCTAAACCTAGGTATGTTCACAAAATGCTTGCAAAATAATGGTAATATGCAAATGTCAATTTTCACCTTATTAACCCAACAGATAAAGGTGAGGATTGAAAAGTCGCAGGTTCGTCAAGTTCAGCTCGGTTAAGGATGATTATACGAGTCTGCCCGCGAAATTCAAATTTAATTTGGTTTTTCGCAATTTGTAAACTAATACGACAAACTAATTGCACCAGTAGAATTATCATCTTCACAGGTTTACATAAAAATGTTTACTTGAAAGTGGCCAGTTTAAGAAATTAATCAAAATACTGAGTTGGACGTGAGGTACTCACAAATAAGTCGATATTTTGATTAATTTCTTAAACTGGACACTTTCAAGTAAAGATTTTTATATAAACCTGTGAAGATGATACTGCCATTGTCGCAATTAGAATGCCATAAGCCTACTTTGTCGTATTATTTTACAAATTGCGAAAAACCAAATTAAATTTGAATTTCGCGGGCAGAACTGTGTCTTCCACCTTAAGACTCTTTTTAACAAAACAATAAATCAGGAAACTTGTTAAATATTTCATCAAAGCCTCTCTCATGCATACCTTAGGTACCAAGGAAAAGTATGCTTGCTTGTATTCCCATTTATGCAGGGTGCGAGGGACACCCTAACGACAACTGAAGCCAGGGACTGGGTACATGACTCTGGGGCGCTCAGCGTTGGAATGTTTCATCGGTGTTTTCATGATTTTGACAATTCTTTTTCATTTTTTTAAATAATTACAACAATCGTTTATGTAAACAAGAAATACTAATATTTCACACAAAATAGCGAAGTAATACTCGCGCGATCAGCTGTTTATCAAAAGTTCAAAGCGGCCTAAGTACCCACAAACCGCCGCTTGCGACGCGCCGTACCTATACTCGGCGCGGCGAAACATGATCCCTATGACAGTTCGTGTTAGTGATGGGTCGTGTCTTTGGTCGTGTCGATATTTTTTTTTTTAGACAAATGCGTGGCTTGCATTCAGCCACGTTGGTAAACATGTTTTAAAAAATATTATAATGTGCATTTTTAATGTCCATTATGTTGTTGTTGTATTAATTTAAGATTTTTGGCATAGATTAAGTAGGTAAGTAAAACGAAAGTTTCCAACCTTGTTATTTTCTAATAATGTTTAACCCGGTAAACACGTTTTTGCTATATAAGTATATTTACTTTGCATCATACTCAAAATAAATATTGTTTCAGGTTGTGCAGCCAGGCTTAACACCACTCCGCCATTTACAGCCAGTAAAATGCTGACATTATTAGAAAAAGCTTGTAGTGAAGTGACTCCGTATAATTGGAGGAGTCGTAGAAAAGACCAAAAAAACTTTGCTACGATGATTGGGATCGAGATGTGCGATACGACACTTTTGAAGATCAACCATTATTGATAAATGTAGGTGACAGCAGTTGCAGTTCAGATTCCGAGTCTGAGACGCAAACACTCATGTCATTATCAGATTCAGAATAAAATACAGAGTGTAACAAAAGTAAGTGATAATACTTTAGGGTGTGTAGTGTCCCATAAATAGAGTTCACTGGCAAAGTAGCAGCGCTAAAAGCAAAAAATTTTTTTTGTGATTTGCATGGGGAAGCTCATGTGGCGCTTGCCCATACAAATCACAAAAAAAAATTTTTCGCTTTCAGCGCTGAGTACTTTCACTGTAAACTATATAAGGAACACATGCAAACCCTAAAGTATTATGAATTTATGACTTACTTTTGTTACACCCTTGACCCTGTGTATGTAAATAAATAATTGTTAAACAGATTTTGTTTCATTTCATTTTGTCCTATAGCTGTTATTTTTTCATTTTCTTGGGTATAATATAATCATGTGTGTATGTATGAATGGTATGATCGTAATATTCTGTTCCATTCCATAATATATGAACTAAAATGTGAGTATGAAAAAAAATTGTGCACTCGTTTCCATTACCGACATTTTTACTTGCCGCCCTAGTCGATAAACGTCACACGACGTAAGTTTTGCAGGACGTAAACATAAATTCAGATTGAGATAACTTCTTGTAAATGTTAAGAATTGTTAAAAATATCAACGGAATATCATTACTAATGGTATAAAGCTACGTAAAATTTATAAATGGCATTATTAAACGCCCCCAATATGATCCCAATTTTATGGTGACGCCACTACAATGTTATATGGTGACATTAGCTGTCAGTGTCATAGGGATCAAGTTTCGCCGCGCCGAGTATAATGTGGGTGTAGGCATTGGTGTTCATTGTTCACGATACAAAAATTACAATATTGGTTGGTTACATTTCCGAGATGAGTTGGATTTGTAATTGCGTTACATATCTTACGATTACGTCCTGAAATGCACAAAAGAACGCGCTGACTTAGATGCCTATTAACATTTTTTAATGTCCGCCAATTCGCATTGGGCCAGCGTGGTGGACTATGGCCTATAACCCTTCTCTGAGAGGAGACCTGCGCTCAGTAGTGAGGCGTTGATGGGTTGCTAATGAAAAATGAATGAAAATGCTAACTGATGCAATACTTTGCTGCAGAAGAATGTTGAGTGTCTTGGAATGAATTCCGGAGCAACGAGCCCACTCTCGAAGGACGTGTCCGGTCACGCGTCACGACGCGTTGATGTCTCGACTGAACGTCTAGTGCTCCGAGGACGAGTAGAGGGCGCGAGGGCGCGCGGCAGATCGGCCGAGAGATGGACGGCCGAGTGCGGGCTGCGGCGGGTGTTGCCTTACATGAGTGCGCGAGGGAGGCAGCGTTAGAGGGAGACGCATAGTGCGCGACGCCGGGCCATAGCTGCCGCCGGAACCATGATATGGGCCCCGACGTGTGTAAAACCAAAAAAAAACGTAAAATGTGATCCGAATTTCTCATTGATGAGTGGACCATAATGAGTGCATGAGAACGTCAGCCAAACCGGGAAGATACTAAAGACAATGTCATTACGTTGAAGTTCGCTTTTCAGAATTAGGATTTCTCTTGTCGCCAGTGTAAGTTCTCATGTGACTTATTAAATTACTCTTTTGTGAACATTTATACTGGCATAGCTCACAAGCATAAGGCTTGTCGCCAGTGTGAGTTCTCATGTGATTTATTAATCTACTCTTGTGTAAACATTTATACTTGCATATAGCTTACAAATATAAGGCTTGTCGCCAGTGTGAGTTCTCATGTGATTTATTAAACTACTCTTATGTGAACATTTATACTTGCATAGCTTACAAATATAAGGCTTGTCGCCAGTGTGAGTTCTCATGTGACTTATTAAATTACTCTTTTGTGAACATTTATACCTACATAGCTCACAAGCAAAAGGCTTGTCGCCAGTGTGAGTTCTCATGTGATTTATTAAACTACTCTTATGTGAACATTTATACTGGCATAGCTCACAAGCATAAGGCTTGTCGCCAGTGTGAGTTCTCATGTGCCTTGTTAAACTACTCTTTTCTGAACATTTATACTTACATAGCTCACAAGCAAAAGGCTTGTCGCCAGTGTGAGTTCTCATGTGATTTATTAAATTACTCTTTTGTGAACATTTATACTTGCATAGCTCACAAGTGAAAGGCTTGACGCCAGTGTGAGTTCTCATGTGCCTTACTAAACTATTCTTGTGTGAACATTTAAATTTGCATAGCTTACAAATAAAAGGCTTGTCGCCAGTGTGAGTTCTCATGTGCCTTACTAAACTATTCTTGTGTGAACATTTAAATTTGCATAGCTCACAAATAAAAGGCTTATCGCCAGTGTGAGTTTTCATGTGTCTTAATAAATTGCCCTTTAGTGAACATTTATACTTGCATAGCTCACAAGCAAAAGGCTTGTCGCCAGTGTGAACGTGCATATGCCTCATCAAAGCTTTTTCATTTTTACATTTGTATTGGCAAACCTTGCAATTCAACTGCATCACTTCAGTATGAGTTTTTATGTGATTTATCAAGAAACGTTTTTGTACCACCACGATACCACTCGCAGGCACGTCTTGTTCGTCGTGTGAGTCGTCTTCTTCAGCTGGAGGCACTTTCGTTTCGTTATTCGTCGCACGTCTCGTGGGCAGAGCGACTGCAACGAAACATTATTTATATTTCTTGGTACTTATGGCTTTGCTTGATAACATGATAAATGAGGAGTTGGAAAGGAATGAAAGTAAATCTGGCTGGCATGAATGCACTTTTCTATAGCTTTTTATCAGATTTCACCAGACGGAAGGCAATTTTCTACAGAAGTAGGTAAAGTAATTTGTAAGTAAATATATTCAAAATTCAAAATTCAAAATTATTTATTTCATGTAGGCCAACCTGTGGCTCTTATGACACGTCAAGATTCTACCACCGGTTCGGAAAGCGGATTCTGCTGAGAAGAGCCGGCAAGAAACTCAGCAGTTGCTCTTTTCAAAATAATCATTTTACAATATTAATAAGTAGCTATTACATTGTAATAAGTTTTTATACTATCTTGTGGGCAGCTGGATGCCAAGCTGATTTAACCCGTGCATCTTTGTTAGAATAGAATATGACATTTCCACAAAACGTACTACAATTCAATTCATGTCAAAGACGGGCAGACAGAAAGTAGCCCCATTCCCGCCGGCGGCACCCGTTCACGAGCATGACGCATGATCCAGCCATTGCTTCGCTCGACCATATTTGACCATTTTTTATATAAAAGGAAAGGTGACTGACTGCCTGATCTATCAACGCACAGCTCAAACCTCTGGACGGTCAAGACTTGGCCCTTCATACAGAACTCTTCAGCACAGGCATTGGACTCGAAGCCCTTATAGTTTTTGAGTAAATTTTCATCGATAACAATCTTAGCAAAACCCTAGAAAACATATATACCTACGACCGCGCGCCGCGCGCGTTGTGACCTGTTCAAGTTCAGTCATAGGGCAAGCGCATTGTATCAATTGAATAAGTTTGTATGAATAAAAAAATGTGCTTCTTTCTATTCAATAATTTTACAGATTATTCTTTATTAGCTACAATATTATGTGTAAGTGTGTAAGTCCCGATAATACTGAAGGGTACATATTATGTGGTACCCTTCAGTATTATCTCGGCCCTTCTTTACAAGTTGTAATTTTATTTAAATGTGACTAATCGAGGATCGACCTATCCAATAAAAAAAATAATCAAAGCGAATGACTCTGTAAAAGTAATGCATGTTCATATTTAAAAAATGTATATACACAAATATACACCGGTGAAGGCGGGAGGGGCAGCCATCGGCGAATCTGCGCGCGACTTATACATATAGGTACATACGCGACGACTAATGGAGAACCACGTTCTTTTTTTCAGTTGAAATAGAATGTATATTCAGTGAAATTTGAAGGACTAAAGGAGCTGTATCTCACCTGACGTGGGAGGCAAGTCAGCGGAAGGGCGAGGGTCGTCACTCAGCTGTTGAGGGTCGTCACTCAGCTGTTGAGGGTCGTCACTCAGCTGTTGAGGGTCGTCACTCAGCTGTGGAGGATCGTCACTCAGCTGTGGAAGGTCGTCAGCAGCGGCGCCGCTCTGCCGAATGAAAAGTAAGCTCATTATACTTGAGCTAGCTTGAGCGAGTCGGAGTACAGTCACAAAAAGGGTGATTTACACGATAGGCAAATGAGAAATCCAAACAGGCTCGTGATTCCTCTACTACATCTCAAGAAAGTTCGAAAGTCGTTTGTGGGAATGGGCGTGACGTTCTGTATAATAGAAGTCTACGAGCATCAATAATTCTTTCAACTATGTGCTCCGCCCATTGCCCCTTCAGCTCGCAACTCGATGAGTTACGTCGCTAACTTTGTTCTCCTCAGATCCAGCCAGCTCATGGACTCAGCAAGTCGACAAAGGTGCTTAAACGTTTGAGTTTGAAACAGAAACAGCAAATACATCAACATGTCTTACCTGAAGATGCGTGATCAAATGTTGCAAGTACGCATGTTCAAGAACAAATTCCTTGAAACAATGTGTACATTGGTAGGGGGCACTTTCACACTTGAATATATCCTGTGTTACATCCACTTGTGTAGAAACTGCTGCTGTTCTGTTTAAAGCTTTAAGAATAGCATCATCAAATAGTTGTGTTTCGAACTTTATACTACTATCTGATGAGTATTCTTCATTATGAGCAACAAACTCATCTTTGACACAGTCAGCATGACCATCTTCATGTTTCACCTCCATGTCTTCATCAACCAACATTAACTCGTCGTTTGCTTCAGTTTTCACTACATCTTTGTCGATCATATCTGCTGATTCTCTCTGTATGTCTTCTAGTACGTGTAAATCACAATGATCAGGTGCTAACGTTGTCACTGTCATATTACTTTTTAATTGGTGTTTTGTGCAGTTTATCCTTTTGATATGGAGTCTTGTTATCTGTTGACAAACAAGTTTACTACTAAGCGAGGTCAAATTATCATAATCATCATCAACTAACCAACAATTCAAAGTTATTCTAAATTCAAAATTATTTATTTCACGTAAGCCAACTTGTGGCTCTTATGACACGTCATGACTCTACCACCGGTTCGGAAAGCGTATTCTGCTGAGAAAAGCAGGCAAGACACTCAGCAGTTGCTCTTTTCAAAATAATCATTTTACAATATTATTATGTAGCTATTACATTGTAATAAGGTTTTTATCTACTCCCATGCTTTAAATCCTCTATTGGTCCGAGAGCTAGCAACGTTGGAAAAACAATAATTTTAGTAAAGCTGGTTCTTTAATATGTCTTTCTCTAGGCTCTTCCGAACAGCATACGGCCCGTCTGGCTGCCGGTATACGTTGCGTTTATTACTGCGCATCACACCTTTGCAGGTAAAAATATTGTGATTTGAAACCATTTTAGGAAGCCTGTAATTTTAACATTATTTCCTTTATACATAAATAAGTACAAATTTAATTTGCCAGACATGAATTCGGTTGTTTACTCAATACCCAGACCGATTTAATGCTATAAAACAGTATGTACGTCGCGTTGTCGCGAAAATGGACGTAGTTATGCAAAAAGCAGCCAAGTAGGGAAAAGTAGTATGCAATATGTATTGTTTATGTCTTTTATCGATTGTTGGTGGAGTAAATTAAATCTAATATAGAATAAGAAAAGGTGACTCACTGATTGATCTATCGACGCACAGCTCAAACCACTGAACGGATCAGGCTGAAATAGACTTTGGCACTCGGCATCCGCTAAAAAAGGATTTTTGAAAATTCACCCCTAAATAGGGGTTTGAAAAATCGAACTTAACATGAGCGAAGCCGCGGGCAAAGGCTAGTTGATAAATAATAAGTGTGAAACTCCGTTACATACCACACTTTGTCACGCTAACATTCGAGTTCCTCCGAATTCATTCGCGATTCAACGAACTATCCGGCTATACTTTTCTTGTCTTTTATTCAGTTAAAATTAGTTTTATAAATGACTAGCTGACCCCGCGAACTTCGTACCGCCAGCAAAAATATTTAGTGGTTGGTCACCCTTATCATTTAGGGCTATGAAAAATAGATGTTGGCCGATTCTCAGACCTACTCGATATGCTCACAAAATTTCATGAGAATCGGTCAAGCCGTTTCGGAGGAGTACGGGAACGAACATTGTGACACGAGAATTTTATATATTAGAAGATAGATATTAATTAATAAACGAAATTTTTCCGTATTTTAAAAATTATTCTCATCATCGAAGATATAAAAATAAAAAAGTTATTTAGAATACTTTCAATAGTGTAATGTACCTATTTCTGACTCTCTTCCTCCTACCTACTTTGCTACTTTCTCTCTAACATCGGGCATAATGCGGTATACTACAACAATAAATCGGTCTGGGTATTGAGTAAACAACCGAATTAATGTCTGGCAAATTAAATTTGTGCTTATTTATGTATAAAGAAAATAATGTTAAAATTACAGGCTTCCTAAAATGGTTTCAAATCACAATATTTTTACCTGCAAAGGTGTGATGCGCAGTAATAAACGCAACGTATACCGGCAGCCAGACGGGCCGTTTGCTGTTCGGAAGAGCCTAGAGAAAGACATATTAAAGAACCAGCTTTACTGAAATTCTCTCTCGAAAACGTTGCTAGCTCTTATACCATATAAAAGATTCTGAAACAGTTAGCTTCTTGCCAACATTAAAACACCCAATGTCTTAATAACCATAATGTCATCCAAACGGACGATATAACCCGTGCCATTAAAGAAAGGAATTGTAAATGGCGTCGCTAATCATTCCCTCTCACTCGCACACGTCGTTACAGCACGCAAAAAAATTATCAGTCTGTATCTGCTTGCACACTGTGTTTTTGTTACTGTTCTTTGTCTTGTTTTCTGTTAAGATTTTTCGTTGTTATTGTCGTTCCTATGCTGTTTATTGATCAATAATAATCTTACGTTTAAAAAATGAGCTTTAATTTAATGAGCGTTTACGCGAAACGAGGAAAGATTCTTCGAAGTGATGAGGGTGAAATCGTATATAATGTTACAAAATATTTTGAAAAAGAAATATAAAATACGTTGCGACCTGACGCGAAACATACAAGATAAGTTAGAGGACTTAAAGATAACAAGAAATAAATAAATACCTAGAGATATTAAACATGTGCTAACTATATAAATCAATAGTAATATATAGATATATTTAATAACATAATATAGGTACATAAATGAATAAGGTATCAACACAAATACTAAATAAATAATAGAAACATACAATGTGTGTCTGTATAGCTACACATATAGCAGCCCAGCTTCGCTTCGTTTTTTGCTGACGGTCCAACCTGTGCCTGTCATTACAAGTACAAGCCGCCATTTCAGATTCCTTTCTTTATTGACACGGCTTATATAATGTTGTACTGAATTTCATAATAACACTCCTTTGCTTTTTTTTCGATCCCTTCTGAGCAAAGGTTTACTCCACAGACAGCCACATTCTTACTGTTCGATGCGTGGTATCTATGAATTTAAGAAAAAAACATTTGTATGAATTTCAAAAAATCGGCCAAGTGCGAGTCGCTCTTTTAGGGTTTGTACGCATGGAAATATTTTAATTTAATATTTTTAATTTAATTAAATTTTTATTATTTGTTGTTATAGCGGCAATAGAAATACATAATATGTGAAAATTTCATCTGTCTATCTATTACGGTTTACGAGATACAGCCCGCTGACAGACGGACGGACGGACGGACAGCGTAGGCTTAGTAATAGGGTCACGTTGGTACCCTTTGGGTACGGAACCTTAAAAAAGAACATTGTCATTCCCGCGCGTTTCAGTACCGAACGCCGCGCGCCGTAAAAAAAAGGTTATTCGAATCCCTGCCATTTTTCTTAATTTACAAAAAAATGAGCGATTCAAGTTTCGACAGCACACCGCCAGATATTTTACGCTATAAAGAAATTTCCAACAAATTACTCAGTAATGGATGATATTAATTAGGTTAGGTACTAGGAATGACTGTTTTAATATTAGCAGTAAGCTAACTGTTTCAAAACCTTTATAGAAGATTCATATTATGGGAGTAGATAAAGTCTTGTATGCAAATGTTGATAATTAGGTATTAAAACAATCATGTGATACTATTATCACACTTGGCTTCGCCTCGTGTGATAAACCCACCCATCAACACATTCGTGTTTTAATACCCCTTATTATACAGTTGCATAAATAACTATTATATTATCTTGTGGGCAGCTGGATGCCAAGCCGATTTAACCCATGCAACTTGAATAGAATATTTCCACAATGCGTACTACTGTTAAGATGGGCAGACAGAAAGCAGCCCCATTCCCGCCGGTGGAACCCGTTCACAAGCATGACGTGAGGGAACGTAACAACCCGCACCACACGACACCACCACAGATATGTTTAAAGAGAGCGTGACATACTTAGGCTACCCATGTTAAGGCAGTGAATTGAATATTAATATTCAAATAATCATTTTAAGATGCAACTTTGTCATTAAGAAAGTCATTAACTTTGTAATATCCGCAACTCAGTAAGTGAGTTTTTACGCATTGTTTAAATTTGTGCAGTGGCAAATCTAGCAGTTCCTTCTGAACCATATTATATAAGCGTACTCTCAACCCCACAAAGAATTTTTGCACTTTGCGGAAGCGACATGACGGTATTTCTAGTTTATAACGATTTCTAATAAGTTTTTAAGAGATTTCAATGGCTCACGTTGAGCGCAGGTCTCCTCTCAGAGAAGAGTTAAAGGCCATGTGCTTTAATTAGGTACTTGATCCGTTCATCAGAATGTTTACCCATAGAGATTGACACTACATAATGAAAATATTAATCTTGTGAAAACTTGACGATCAAAAAATCAATCTCATAGTCCTAGTTAACTTTCTCTATACCTATCTATAAAAATACCTATTGAATAGATTTGGTTAAGGCACATCACTATAAAGTATAACTTACAACTGTCACCTATACAAATCATGATATGACCCCCTTTAAAAGCTTATTGAGGCACTTTTTGAAAATAACAAAAACAAAAATGTTTATTTTTTGAGATAAAACTGTGTTGCTGCAAATGAGAGATATGTTCTTAGCACTCACTAATTCATGTTGTTGAACCAAGTCCATCATCAATGTTCGGGCTCTCAAGCTCTTGTCTCTAAATCTGCTAAAGTTGATCAACTTCTGAGCGCAATGCACACAAAGTGTTTGTTTCAGGTTTCCCAGGTCACACGGCTGAAACAACATGTAAATGAAGAACTCAAACATTGCTTAAATAAATGTTTTGTCCCTGCTCAGTACCATCACAATCAGTTGACAGTTGAACTTAGCTAAGCCGTGCTGAGTTGAACTTTAATATATTTGTCCATCTCAACTCATCGACGGCACACTATATTTCAGTCTTCAGTCTGCACCTTAACAGTTAGGCTGTTGAGGGTTCAGTTGAAGTCCTGCAGGAAAATCCTGCACAAGGTGTTCCTTTGAGGCCGCGGCCGCACTGGTGAGGCGACTGCGACGCGACGGCGATTTCGTTGAAACAAACTGCTGGAGACAAATGGGGGCGGCCGCGTCAGATAAGCGACGCGCGAAATTTATATTTTGTTTATATCCGGATAATGCGGACACACAGTTTATTGCGTCGCGTCGCGTCGCGTCGCCAGTCGCCTTACCCGTGCGGCCGCGGCCTTAGACCTAACTCCACGCGGACAGAGTCGCAGGGCAAAAGATAGTTGATGATAAAATAACAACTTACAGGATTTCCAGTTAAGTGTTGATATGCTTCTTCCAATTAGTGTTTGCTCATTAGAAACAGCTTGTTGTCAGTGTCCAGGCATATCATGCAAACCTGAAAAAATATATGTATATTCCATTAATTCATGATCATCAGCAACCCATCAACGGCTCACTACTGAGCGCAGGTCTCCTCTCAGGGAAGGGTTGTAGGCCATAGTCCACCACGCTGGTCCAATGTAAATTGGCGGACTTCACACACCTTTGAGAACAATTTGGAGAACTCTCAGGAGTTCAAGATTCCTCTCAATGTTTTCCTTCGCCATTGAAGCATTGCATTGTGCATTCGACATCTCCCAAAGATGCAAGCAAAACCATAAGAACACTACTTATTCTAACACATACTTTGGACTATGCACCTATTTCGATATACCTTTCCACTACCTACTGTGGTTTCTCAGCATATGGGAGAACCTGCCATAGTGTTGTCCGCCCTCCAAATAATTCTTACAACAATCTATATAAATAAAAATCAATGTTTATATGTTTGTCCTCTATGCGTTCCGAAAACATTGATCAGATTGTGATGAAACTTTGGTAGGGTGCTGTGGGGTGCCCCTGAGTGTTCCTGGCCCACAATATCTATAATATAATTTCTTTATCCTTTACGTGGTATTGCAATACATGCCGGGAACAGCTAGTTACAAATAAGAATAATGTTAAATAATAAAACCAAATGTTATTGTTTAATGCAATATTGAAAACACAAAAAAAAATTAAATGATATTTCTACAATATTCTAATAAATAATTTATCTGAACACTGAACAGACAATCCAAATGTCAGCAGTAAACATTACAGGAGCTTAAAGTGCCAATATTTGGGTAGCCCTTTGAGTATTAAACTTTATCGCTCAAAGAATTAACATGTAGCAATCTGATAAAAAAAATTCCAGCTCCCCTAAAACCTAACTATTTGCACAAATAATTTATTAAATTGTGAAAATTGTAATCCATAACAGTATTTTTTATATAAAAATACCCATACATCATAATCTTTTTTATGTACATCTTCTCAAGCAACTCAGTTTATTGAATATTTTCCTCTGTTCAATAAGTCAGTGGACATGGGTAAAATAGATTGTAACAAAATTGTGAGTCATAGTTTACATAAAAATAAATCTGATTTTAATTAAAAATTAACTATACACACATTAATGTGGAAGGTGGAATAAATGGAAAAACTCTTGACTCTCAAGACTCACTTATTGAACAGATTACAACATTAGGGAAGTTTCCCCTACAAGCAGTCAAAGTTACCTGCACTGTTGATGGGATCGCACCAGCACGAATTTGCCTTGAGCCACTTTCCGTTTCATACATGTCATCGCTCAGGAAATGCTGTGAGCAGACCACAGCAGGGTCTGGGAGGGGAGTGTCCTGTCTGCCGAGGGC
Organism: Oeneis ivallda; assembly: GCA_029955525.1. Lineage (NCBI taxonomy): Eukaryota > Metazoa > Arthropoda > Insecta > Lepidoptera > Nymphalidae > Oeneis > Oeneis ivallda. The sequence continues at coordinate 6,738,781 of JARPMR010000021.1, forward strand.
TCTGAGCCAGGCAGCACGGAGATGCGAGTCACTGGGGAACCTGCAGATTACACCAGTTCAACATTGAGTTGTAATGATGAGAGTGAATGTGTGTGTGTGTAACACACATAAACAAAGATCTCTCATTTCTGCCCAGAGGGGACCTATCTACCGTTCTGAATTGTGGGCTGTGGGTAAGAGTTCTAGGAATGGATACTAATTTTGAAGTAATTTCTTAATGATAATGTCCTCACGATAGCGGCTAGCTTCCAGAGAGACTAGCCATCTGAGCTGAAGATATTACAGTGCACAGGTGCACTCTGTATTTCTTCACTCTCATGGCCAGATGGGACGGCAATCCGACATGACCAGAGAGACATCAGGCACAGGACCGACGGCTTTACGTGCTCTCCGCAGCACGGGGTGACAAACCGCCAACTTCCTAACTCGGGCCTGACATACGCAGTTGAATATGTTAACATTGTTAACCATTCGACTGAAGTTAATTTGTAGTGCCCACGACGACATCATCAAGCTTGTGGGCAAGACAAGCGGTGGACGAAAGGGCTCGCATCTATTCAATGATACCTCTTTATAAACAACTAGCTGATGCCTGCGACTTTGTCCGCGTGGATTTAGTTTTTAAAGTCCCTCGGGAACTCCTTGATTTTCCGGGATAAAAAGTAGCCTAGATGTTGACCCGAGTAATAAGCTACCACGGTATAAAATTTTGTAGAAATCTATGCGGTAGTTTTTACGTGAAAGAAGGACAAACAAACAGACAAAAATTAAATAAAAATCTGTTTTGGGCTCAGTATCGACAGTAAAGCATCCCCCAATTAAAATTTTCAAAATATATTAAATGTACAGAAATCTTCCAGTTACAGTTTTATTAGATGTATAGATTTATATCACTGGGTCTACTAAGGTACTCACTCGTGGAGCGTGACCGCCGCGGAGCCCGAGACAGTCTCCGCAGTGGTTTTGCAGAAAGGCGCGTAGCATCGCATGTTGATTGTTTTAAAATTATTAATAAAATTAATAAAATCCAACAGAACACTGAATTTATATTTAATATTTTATTTTTAAAATCTAAAGTTCTACAGCACAGCAACCATAGATAATACACTATATACCAGACAGCAACATAGAGAACCAATAGAGAACTGAGAAGGATATATCCATAGACCACGAACACTAGGATAGATCACAGAACACTATTAATCTAGTCTGGGATAGATTTAGCTATGATTTACACAGAATACAATATACTCACAGCGTAGGCAGAGAATAGGTATTCTTAATCTATGACTCACAGGGAGGTTGGTTGGTAGTACCACGGACAAAAAAATATAGTGTTTATTGGTGTTTATATACTCTTTGTATCTTTCGTTCTTTGCTTTGGTTCTGGGGTTCCAATGAGTATAATCCTTACTACTTTGAAGGAAATAATTGTATTACTTTATTGACGATAGTGATGTGCAGAGATTCATAAATTTTATCGAATGTAGTTTTAGGTTTAGGACTCAAAATTTATTTATTAAATTGATTTCTAAAATGTATACAAGTGTAGAAAAATCAGTTTGCACCATTTAAGGGGTGAATGTACTTGTGAATATGAACAATTTTCACTATGTGGACAAACCTCTGAAATCGCAAAAAAATATCAGCTGTTTCATACAAAAGGTAAAATTTTTATTTTTATATGATATATACCACAACTCGGCATTTGGTTTTCTAAATTGAAAATTTTTAAAAATGGAATCTAATACGATCGTCACATAGGATCGCTGGCTAGCACAACTACTACCTCCGGCAAACTCGCGTCAATGCTCAATGCAAAACAAAGCAGTTTCGAATTGACGTTGCTTCGAAAAGTATAAACTGTCAGTGCAATGCGATTGTGATATAGTTTTGACCTGGCTTTGGATTTCAAATATTGATACTGCATTACTGTTGACCCTTGCTCGTTAATTTGGACTCTGTTCAAGCCCTTTGTTGTGGATTTCGTCGATATGACCGAACGTACGCAGAGAACTGTTCTAAATAGTCAGACACGTGAGTTCGTAATACGCCTTCGTAACTATTTCGATCGTGAAGCTCAAAATGGAGGGCCAATTTTACCTATAACGTCAGTGGTTGAACGCGTAGCTGATGCGCTTAATATTGGACAACGAACTGTTAGACGGATAACTAAAAAAAAATATGGCGAGACTGGCACAGAAGAAAATAAACTTCACACACCAAAAAAGAGAAAACGAGCAAAACCAGTCGTAGGCATCGATAGCTTTGATGCCGATGCTATCCGAAGACATGTTTACGGCTACTATTTACAGAAGGAGTATCCAACAAGAAAAAAGTTGGTGCATTCACTGAAGGAAGCTGGATTATTCTTCGGTGGGGAAAGTTCTTTAACGAAGATTTTGAAGACCATTGGATTTCGATACAAAAAATGTAACAAACGCAAAATATTGATGGAAAGATTTGATATAGCGATGGCAAGGTATACTTTTTTACGGCAAGTGAAAGAAATCCAAAATTGGCAAAATGTTGTGTTCTTGGATGAAACATGGCTTAATGCTAACCATACTGTAGGCCGTTCTTGGAACGATGACACAGCAGCATCTACTTCCAAAGTTCCTGTAGGAAAAGGATCGCGACTTATAATTTGTCACGCCGGAACCATCAACGGGTTTGTCGAAGGTTCTCTCATAGCTTTTGCGTCAAAAACCACTGGAGACTATCATGAAGACATGAATGGAGAAAAGTTTACTGAATGGTTTACCTCAATGTTGTGTAGCCTCCCTGAACCATCTATTATAATTATGGACAACGCCCCATACCACTCGATGCAAATTGACAAGCCACCTGCCCAATCCCAAAAGAAAGCTGATATCGTCGCATGGCTTCGTAAAAATGGCGTAGATGCAAACATGAATATGTTAAAAGCGGAATTAGTACGTCTTTTAAAAGAAAACAAACCAACCAAGATCCGATACGTCATTGACGAAATAGCATTAGAACATGGGCACAGAGTTATACGGTTACCGCCTTACCATTGTGAGTATAATGCGATTGAGTTGGTGTGGGCTCAAATTAAGGGATATGCTGCAAGACACAATACAGAACCCCCATTTACCACAAAAAAAATGCTAAAATTATTAGAAGAAGCTTGTGAACATGTGACTAAAGGAGACTGGGAAAAGGTTGTGAATAGAACTGTTAAATTAATAAGGGAAGATTATGAAAGAGATGTGAAAATAGATAATATTATAGAAAACGAACATATAATTATTAATGTAGGTGATGATAGCAGTGACGACAGTGAAAATAGTAGTATGGACGAATCTGATTAATTATGGCCTTTTGTGGCACCTTTTTTGGTATCTTTTGTATTCATATGTTTCTTGTGTGCATATAAAGTATGTATATTCATTTTCATTCAAATATTCAGTTCGTTCAAATAAATTAAATAAACATATACATTTTTGTTTTATTAAACCTATTTAATCAGGTACAAAAACAAAACTTAATTGTTTTTTGTTCGAGAATAAATTGACATTCCACATCACTATTGTAATGTGTCAAACCGGCCATCATAGCGTGCCGCTAGTGTAAATGCGAAAGTGTGTTTGTTTGTCCTTCAATCACGCCGCAACAGGGCTACGGCTCGACGTGATTTTTGCATGGGTATAGATTTTTGAGGACCCGGAGAGTGACTTAGGGTGGAACCACATTTGTGAGGATCGATTCGGATTTTGCCTATACAAAACTGTCATTTTCCATACATTCGTGTACGCATCGAAAAGCCGATTTGATCCGTTTACGTTTCTATGGAATTTGACAGTTTTGTATGGGCGAAATCCGAAACGATCCTCATAAATGTGGTTCCACTCTTAGGCTACATGTACGACGTAAGTACTTCGGCAGAGGGGAATGCGTGCGCTTGGCCAATCCTTCTCTTGCTCGTCTAAGGCACAGATTAATGATTATGTATCGTAATAAAATCCGAATCAATCCTCACAAATGTGGTTCCACAAGGTTGTCATTCAGCCCACAGAATTTGGCCCATAGACCACACACTAGTATAATTTGGCAGCTGAAACAACCCCATTAAGGATGAATAGACGAGTCTGCCCGCGAAATTCTTTAATTTTGGTTTTTCGCAATTTGTAAACTAATACGACAAACTAGGCTAATGGCAGTCTAATTGCGCCCGTAGAATTATCATCTTCACAGGTTTACATAAAAATCTTTACTTGAAAGTGACCAGTTTAAGAAATAAATGAAAATACTGAGTTGGACGTGAGTTACTCACAAATTAGTCGATATTTTGATTAATTTCTTAAACTGGACACTTTCAAGTAAAGATTTTTACATAAACCTGTGAAGATGATACTGCCATTGTCGCAATTAGAATGCCATAAGCCTACTTTGTCGTATTAGAAATTGCGAAAAACCAAATTAAATTTGAATTTCGCGGGCAGAACTGTGTCTTCCACCTTAACGGAGATGTGTGCACCACAGATTAAGTGCACGGCAAAATCACAGTAGAATTATAACCAGTACTGAAACTACCTACAAACGCTCGAAACGGCCTCACTCACACAAACATGCGCATCTACGAGACAATTAGCGGACCTCGCAGTGCTGTCAGTACTGAGGACCGGTATTTGGTCTCGTCGATGCGCATGTTTGTGTGAGTGAGCCGCTTCGAACGTTTATAGGTAGTTTCCATACTCTATCTATCTTTACTCTGGCAAAATGCTCCTTGTGAGTATTTTGTGGCAAAATGGCAGATCATTGCGCTGGATGTGCCAAATGTCAATGATAGTGCTGCTACTGTCTAGCATAGACTTGGTACTACTATAGCACCGAATCCTTGGCGGGACGTACAGCAAGATCATGGTAACCTTCATGAGCAAGATGGACAATGAATATCCTTTCATTTGATCTACACACACTATAATTACAACCTATCTTTACTCTGTGGTATACTTATATAACAGTGTAATTTTTGACAGTGGACAAGTAGGTATGGTCTTGAGCATGCTAAGCACAGATGCTAAGTGATAAAGAGAATAATAGGGTACTTGACTACTTTTAGAAAATCATCTTAAATTGTTAATAATGCTATGCTGAAGCTAACAAAACGTATATTTCGGCATAATTTTCAGTATTTTTCATAAAAATCGAGAAATAAATTCTTAAAAATAAATTGCCGCCGAAACGTTCCATTTGCTCTCATGACGTCACAGTTCACATTTCAAACAATGACAATTCCACATCCCATAGGTGGTGTGGAATGTGACGTCATTCGAGATCACGGAACGTTTTCGATCACGTGACCATGGCCGGAATTATAGCAATTTTATTTAATGTTCTCTAATTAAATAAAACTTCATTTTTTGGTTTTGTCGTATGGAATAATGTTTTTAGATAATAATCTTTTAGGCTGACACCAAATGAAACGATATTTTTAATTAAGTCAAATACCCTATTCTCACTAGCGCCATCTATCGATGCCCACGAAATCAATTTGAAGGCGGGAGATTCAAATGTGGAAATAACTTTTAGTAATTACCATTGGTCTATGGGAACGTGTTTTGAAGTTAATTTTATTAATAAACTAGTTTCGTATTTTGACTCCAAAGAGAACTTGGTATTTTATAATGTCTACCAATTTCTTTTTCGAGTCATAATACCTCATCAATATGGATTTAGTGAGGTATATTAAAATTCAACGGTGAAGGAAAACATCGTGAGGAAACCTGAACACTTGAGAGTTCTGTGAATTCCGCCAATTCGCATTGGGCCAGTGTTGTGGACTATGGCCTATAACCCTTCTCTGTGAGGAGACCTGGCTAAGTAGTGAGCCGTTGATGGGTTGCTAATGATGAATGATATTAAAATAACAGGGTTATGTTCTTACATTGCGCATTCATTTTTTATTTATTTTTATTTGAACAGCTTTCAGACTTTAAAATCTCATTTCAGATATTTCAGACTTTAAAACAGCTTTCAGATTTTAAAATGTCACTGTCAATTTGTAGATATTTAAGTACTTTCATACAGCTGGATCTCGCACTTCGATAAATAATTTTTGCAAGTTTATACTCTACTACAGAAATTTTATGATTGTTTTTTCTTTGACACTTAAGAAAATAAAAAACCGAGACAAGTGAGATCTAGCACAAAAGTAGGCGTTGTGTCTAGAGTGTTGCCAAAGCTAAATATAATCTTCTTTGGTACTGAATTAGTGATTGCTGGCTTATTATTATAATTAAACACATTTGTATTATGAAAATGTACACTTTCGTTCATGATATGTAACTATAGATCACATTTATGACGATGAAACTTACTATCATGAAGGCATACGGAAATATTGGGAGTATTGTCGTTCTTATGCGGTCACATTATACAGAAATACTATTTTAGGCTGAGATCTATGCTGGGTCAAAATGAGACACAAATATGTTCCGATATAAATATGGCTTGTTTTAACTCAGTTTTGAGTCTGTGCTGAGAGAGAGTGCCATCTATAGATCTCACCCTTAGAGCCTCTCGCTCGGCTCGTTTATATCATTACAGTGAATCCTTACATGTATATGCTACGTATTACAATCCCACAAACTTAATCTGGCGGTGGCCAAAAGTAAAACTAATGAGTTTTGAATGAAATAACATTTATTGGCAACACGAAATGCGACAGTAGCGACGCTGTCACCGCCCAGCCACGTTTGTGGGACTGGAGTCTGGACAATCATTTTATTTTCATAGTCAATTCCAACAATACATCGATATAGTCGATTTTACAATTTCAACATACAATCGAGTCAACACTATACAATTCTGTTTTTATATATACCTATAAAAATATCACAAGTGGCACTCGGGGACTGCCGCGGTAAAGCTATTGCATAGAATTTTTTATCAACGCAATTATAATATTTATGCAATATTTTTTTTGCATAATAAAAATTATGCAAAAAAATAATTAAAAAGCAAACAAACAAGAAAAACGCACTGTCACTACTTCGGGAGTGAGATTCGAACCTGTGACATCTAAAGAAAGCGGCCGCTCGCCCACTGCGCCAAACAGAGCTAAATGTTAACCTCTAAATTGTTGAACGCTTACTGAACGACGGTGGTAGGTTTTTTTTCGTTACGGAATTTCTTGATTCGGTCGCCGCGCTCAAACTGTTTGTACTAGTTCAAAGCCCGCGATAAAAGCTATGCAATAGCTTAAAAATCAACTGCTATTCGTTAGTTTGACTAAAACTCAAAAACGTCCGCCGATTTGAATATTTTTTTTTGTTTTATTCGCTTTAATAAAACCACCCGTTTTAAAATAAAAGAATAATAAACCCAAAAGAACAGCGGAAAAGTGGGAAAAAATCAAAATTGGTAATTTTGTATGTTCGGAGTCGTTTTAAATAGATGACAAGAGCGAAGCCGCGGAATAAAAGCTAGTATAATATATTATACATTATACATGGTCATACACAGCCGTAAGGCAATTAAAGTCATACATACAGAGTCATAATATAAAATATATAAACAAAGGTTTTCGCTTAGTACACAACGTTACTTTATCAGGTCTAAAAGTATAGCTGTCCTGTTCACAATGTTGCCTCCTGAAAAGGATACTGCTCTCCGGACCAACCACAATGTCGACTCGATCGGTTTGAACACATTCCCGCCCCGCTCCGCTTCAGCGAGTGGACAGTCTGAGTCGTGCGGAGCACTCTCCGGACCAACCACAATGTCGACTCGATCGGTCTGAACACATCCCCGCCCCGCTCCGCTTCAGCGAGTGAACAGTCTGTGTCGTGCGGAGCACTCTCCGGACCAACCACAATGTCGACTCGATCGGTCTTCTGAACACATCCCCACCCCGCTCCGCTTCAGCGAGGTGTCGTGCGGAGCACTCTCCGGACCAACCACAATGTCGACTCGATCGGTCTGAACACATCCCCGCCCCGCTCCGCTTCAGCGAGTGGACAGTCTGTGTCGTGCGGAGCACTCTCCGGACCAACCACAATGTCGACTCGATCGGTCTGAACACATCCCCGCCCTGCTCCGCTTCAGCGAGTGGACAGTCTGTGCCGTGCGGAGCACTCTCCGGACCAACCACAATGTCGACTCGATCGGTCTTCTGAACACATCCCCGCCCCGCTCCGCTTCAGCGAGTGGACAGTCTGTGTCGTGCGGAGCACTCTCCGGACCAACCACAATGTCGACTCGATCGGTCTTCTGAACACATCCCCGCCCCGCTCCGCTTCAGCGAGTGGACAGTCTGTGTCGTGCGGAGCACTCTCCGGACCAACCACAATGTCGACTCGATCGGTCTTCTGAACACATCCCCGCCCCGCTCCGCTTCAGCGAGTGGACAGTCTGTGTCGTGCGGAGCACTCTCCGGACCAACCACAATGTCGACTCGATCGGTCTGAACACATCCCCGCCCCGCTCCGCTTCAGCGAGTGGACAGGCTGTGTCGTGCGGAGCACTCTCCGGACCAACCACAATGTCGACTCGATCGGTCTTCTGAACACATCCCCGCCCCGCTCCGCTTCAGCGAGTGGACAGTCTGTGTCGTGCGGAGCACTCTCCGGACCAACCACAATGTCGACTCGATCGGTCTTCTGAACACATCCCCGCCCCGCTCCGCTTCAGCGAGTGGACAGTCTGTGTCGTGCGGAGCACTCTCCGGACCAACCACAATGTCGACTCGATCGGTCTGAACACATCCCCGCCCCGCTCCGCTTCAGCGAGTGGACAGTCTGTGTCGTGCGGAGCACTCTCCGGACCAACCACAATGTCGACTCGATCGGTCTGAACACATCCCCGCCCCGCTCCGCTTCAGCGAGTGGACAGTCTGTGTCGTGCGAAGCACTCTCCGGACCAACCACAATGTCGACTTGATTGAGAACAATATGAACTTGTACGTCGCCTGTCGAAGACTTGGATTCTAATGCCCTTCGGGGCCGATTAGCAAAAGGACCTGTTAATGGTCTTTTGCAGAAGCAGTAGTTGAACGATCAATATAGGCACGTCTGAAGCATCTGTTAGTAATTCCATAATTATATAAACCACTAAATACTGATCGTAATAAGCCTATCCAGAGAGTTATATACTAGTGGTTCGCCCCGAACTGAGACCTCGCGGTAACGGTATCCCATGATTATTTATTCAATCGATACATGACGACCAAACCTGACATTATTTTTATGCCCGTTTTCACCAAACATACCTATATCATCCCCTAAGTAGGAGTCTCTTTACGTAGGTAGCTCCTAAATACAATCCTAAGTCCTAACATCCGTGATGCCAATGTCCTTTTAGGTGTCCCGTACAGGATCGTGATAAAGAAGTTGACAGAAATCATCACCTAACTTATCGTAGCCCGTAAGGTTAGGCAACGTTAATGAAAACATTGAATTAATAAGTACTAACGAGTGAAAACGGGTTACGGGCATCTGTACAAATAACCATTTGTCTATCAATAAAGATTTTGATCTATCGACGCGAATAGAAAATATACAAAATGCAGATTTTAATAGTTTATTGAAGTTTGATATTTAACTAAACAATAATTTTAATTGAATAATAAGTTATTGGAACGTAGTTCCTTATCGCGCGGTACGGAAGGGGGCTAGACGGAAAAAATTAAGGAACCGACACTCGACCTCGACACATTTTTGAAACCGACACTTTATTGTTGAATGAGAATTTTGCATTGTATTCGGTATTTTCGCCTTAGAACACGGCGTCTGCATGGCCTAGTTGTTAGGGCAGTCGCCTATAAATTCAACTTCGATGGTTCGAATCCCAGCTCGACAGACTGAATTTTCTATTTTCAATTTTATTTTAAATAATTTCTAAATGTGGAATTTTTCCCTAATTTTTTATATTGTATAAATTGGATAAAATGCTAACGCCATCTGTGAAAAAACAGTAACTCCACCAGAGTAACTCTTTGGTTTTGTAACAGTGCAATAGAAATAAACAAAATAATATAACTCATCGTAGTTAATCAATTTAATACTAGATGACACCACTAGTTTATTACAATTCCTTCACTGAAATTAATCGAAAGGAGCTACGTTCCATCCGGGTGTCCTTTGACACCTCTCAAGTTTTTTATTTTATGTAACTAAATAATAATGTTCGACGCAAAACTGTTTTTGGGATAGTCGTAACTCCCTAGTTCCATGGAATAGTTAATGACTGCGCCATCTATTAGCATTATTGTGAAGCTATGTTGATGCTATATGAATTACTGATGCCCATTAAAAATTAAATAATCTCATTTCTTTAAAATATTCATATAATTTTAGTATTTTTTGTTCAAGTACAGGATACAACTGAAACAAAAAACTAAAATCAGCTTGAAAATACATAGTTAATTCTCCTAGAGAGCGTCTTCAAGACAGTGTATTAAATCTCCACTTTGAAAGCCCCCCATTTCTTCAATTTTAAAGGAAAAATTAAAAAAAAAATATTTTTGTACTCGGTTCGAAATTATCTTTAACATGATATTTTACAACTTTATATAACGCGATAAATTTTTTTTTACTTCGCATTCACTTCTATGAGAGCCCCCCTGAAATAAAGGTTTTTATAATTTTTTATGCAATATTCGGCTGAAGGCCATCAGTTTACATATTATATCTAAATTTGAAGTAATTACGTTCAGTAATTCAAAAGTTATAAGGCTCTGACAGACGAACGGACGGACGGACAAGAGCAAATTCACCTAGTAGACTCAGAGACCTCGCTTCGCTCGGTCAAATATAAGCCATCGCTAACCCTAGGGAATCCGTTCACGATGACCATGTACGGGATCCATGCGACGACAAACAGTACATATTATGCGGTTATGTTCGATGCGGTAGAAGAATAATAATTATTTCGACGATATAATCGAGATCGTCTGTATTGCCGTGAGCAATTTCTTACTCTCGACATGGTTACACTCAATAAAGTTAGAGTGAGAGTGATAGGAATTCTGAGGGTGATGTTACCGTAGTCGTAGTCTGAATGTAATGAAACCCCAACAGACGCGAGAATTAAACTTAGGATATAGACGAAAGCAGCTACGAGGTCGACTTGCAAAGAAAGGAAATTTCGGTACTCCGCTGATGTACGGCAGACCCGGCAGAAGTTTTCAGCGGCTACCAGCTGTTAAGGAAAACAAATGCATTAAAAATTAATACAAAATATAAATAATATATGCTAGCTTATCTTCTAGTCAGTCAGTCAGTCAGTCAGGACAGTACTTATAGTATAGATAAATCTATACTTATAAAAAGACTTGTCCTGACTGACTGACTGACTGATCTATCAACGCACAGCCTAAACCACTGAAGTTAGAAACTTGAAATTTTGACAGTAGGTTCTTTTTATGACGTAGGCGAGCACTAAGAAAGGATTTTCGAAACTCCATTCCCAAGGGGGTTAAATGGGGGGTTAAAATTTGTATGAAGTCCGTCATTTTTCAAATTATACCCATGAAACTCGGTATTTGGACTTTAACATTTAAACAAAAAGTAGGTCTTTCACAGTTTTTGAAAATTCTACCCCCAAAGGCTTTAAATAGGAGATGAATGTTTGTATGATAGTCTTTCATTTATCACATTATTTTTAAAGTTATGTTTATAAAACTTGGTATTTTAGCTCTTGATTAAAAATATAGAAGTACATATTTTGCAATTTTTGAAAATTCTACCCCCGAAGGGGTAAAATAGGGGTTGATAGTTTGTATGAAAGTCCGTCATATTTCAATTCGTATTCACAAAATAGGAGATGAAAGTTTTTATGACAGTCCCTTATTATTCGAGTTATTTTTCAAGTTATGTATATGTTACGTATATATGAAACTTAATATTTGGGCTCTTAAATAAATAAAAAGAATTATGAACGTATTTCACAAATTTTGTAAATTCTACCCCCATAGGGGTTAAATAGGGGGTTGAATGTTTGTATAAAAGTCCATAATTTTTCACGTTATATCGAGCAACGGATCTACGTGATTCTTTGATGCAGTATGGTTGCAGACCCATCAACGGCTCACTACTGAGCGCAGGTCTCCTCTCAGGGAAGGGTTGTAGGCCATAATGCACCACGCTGGCCCAATGTAAATTGGCAGACCTCACACATGTTTCAGAACATTTTGGACAACTGTCAGGAGTTTAAGATTCCTCACGATGTTTTCCTTTGCCATTGAAGCATTACATTGTGCATTCGACATCTCCCAAAGATGCAAGTAAAACCATAACAACACTAAGTACTTATTCTAACACATACTTTGGACTATGCACCTATTTCGATATACCTTTCCATTACCTACTGTGGTTTCTCAGCATATGGGAGAGCCTGCCATAGTGTTGTCACCTCCAAATAATTTTCACAACAATCTATACAAATAAAAATCAATGTTTGTATGTTTGTCCTCTACGCGTTCCGAAAAGATTGATCAGATTGTGATGAGACTTTGGTAGGGTGGTCTGGGGGCGCCCGCGAGTGTTCCTGGCCCACAATATCTATAATATAATTTCTTTACATTTTACGTGGTATTGCAACACATGCTGGGTACAGCTAGTTACAAATAAGAATAATGTTCAATAATAAAACCAAATGTTATTGTTTAACGCAATATTGAAAAAACAAAAAAAAAAGATATTTCTACAATATTCTAATAAATTATTTATCTGAACACTGAAAAGACAATCAAAATGTTTGTATTAAATATTCAACATCATCTGGGCCTGGGGCTTTATCGATTTTCTGACTATTAATAGCTTTTTTAATCTCGCTAATTAAAAATTCAAGCTCGTTGTTGGTTACTTGAGTCACCTGTTCGGGTCACTGCTCGTGCAGTTCTTTGATGAATAAAGCTCACTGTAAAAGTTTGTAGCTGCCTTAAATATTTCTCTTCTTATTATTTCTTCTCTGTTTATTTTTATTTTTTGAGTAGGTAAGTATTAAACTTTAGCGCTCAAACAGTTTACATGTAGCAATCTGATAATTACAACATTAGGGCAGGTTCCCCTACTAGCAGTCAAAGTTACCTGCACCGTTGAGGGAATCGCACCAGCACGAATTTGCCTTGAGCCACTTTCCGTTTCATACATGTCATCGCTCAGGAAATGCTGCGAGCAGACCACAGCAGGGTCTGGGAGGGGAGTGTCTTGTCTGCCGAGGGCTCTGAGCCAGGCAGCACGGAGATGGGAGTCACTGGGGAACCTGTAGATTAAAACGGGCCAACATTGAGTTTAAATAGTTTGAGTGTGTTTGTGAGCGTGTGAGACATGTAAACAAAGATCTCTCATTTCTGCCCAGAAGGAACCTAACTACGAGTACCTGTTAACACTTTTGTTTCTGAACTGTGGCCCTGTGTGTAGGGATTCTAGTAATGGATACAAATATTGGAGTAAGTAATGTGGTCGGTGGAGGGTCAGGGGGAAGGGGGGAAGAGTGTGACACACACCCGTCAAATCCGTCGAATCGTAAAAGTTTTCGAAATTATTTTTTTAAATATTGTAATTTTCTAGGTACTTTAGGTGACGCAACGGAGGGGGGAGGGAGGAGGGGTCATGGGGAAGGGGGAAGGGTGTGACCCCCCCCCTGCAAGGGAAATCCGTCGAATCCTAATAGTTTCGAAATATATTTCTTGTTAAGAGGAGTGTCTAGTTGAAAATTTTCATACAAAAAGCGATAACGTTTTGCTACCCGTAAATGTTGTCCAATGTTCATAATTTTTTGAAATGTTGCAGATACAATGAAAAACTATGCCCGTACGCTTTAATTTTAAAGAAATATTGCTTATGTTAAAAGTTATTAGTGACTAAATATCCATATTTTTGACTAAAAAACTTCCTCGACTAATTTTATTTTTTTAAATTTAACTAAACTGAAATACTAAAAAAATGAAACGTACGAGCCTAGATTAAGGTGTACTGAATCTAATGAGACCAAAATTGTCTAATTTTGTAAACGTTTAGGGGGTAAAAACGTTATGACCCGAAACAATATTTCAAGAATAAAATTTAGGCAAATAACTCCTGGACTTGCAACTCTCTCTATCGCACGATGCGGGTCGGGCAGCGAAGCGTTGTGAAACAGATAGCATTTTGGAAAATACCTACTCGCGTCGCGTTTCGTCACTAGACACTCCTCTTAATGTTGTAATTTTTTAGGTGTCTTGCCGAAATTCGAAACTTTAGTTTAGGTGACGCAACGTAGGGGGGAGGGAGGGGTGACGGGGGGAAGGGGGGGGAGCGGGTGACCTCCCCTGAAACGGAAATCTGTCGAATCCTAATAGTTTTCGATATACAATATTTTTTTAATATTGTAATTTTTTAAGTTAGTCTTGCCGAAATTCGAAACTTTAGAATGGTTGTTTTTAGGGTTCCGTACCCAAAGGGTGCCAACGGGACCCTATTACTAAGCCTCCGCTGTCCGTCCGCCCGTCTGTCAGCGGGCTGTATCTCGTAAAACGTAATAGATAGACAGTTGAAATTTTCACATATTGTGTATTTCTATTGCCGCTATAACAACAAATAATAAAATTAAAATTAAATTAAAAGATAAAGGGGGCTCCCATACATGGAAAAGGAGTCAAAGTATAATTTTATTGTTTTACCCTGGCATGTGTGGTATCATTGTCAAGAGCTCATTAAGTAGAGTTCAAATATGTATTTTTTAATTTTTAAGCTACAAAAATGAAGAAATAGGGGGCCGTCAAAGTTGTCGGTTTTAGACCAATTTTGTTAGGGGGCCTATCTCAAAAACTAAACTACCTAGTTAGGAATTTGTTATTCTGGTATATTATATACTATGTAGTGTATTTAAACAACAAATACTGAAAACACCGATTTATAATGCGGTTTGTAAGTTGTGACCAAAACAAACGAGCATTTTTCCCCATATGCTAATTTAGTGCTTTCTAAGAACTAAGTTATCTAAATATGTATCTAGTTTAAAAAATGATTTGGTCATATGTACGGAACCCTAAAAGAGCGAAGCCCGACTCGCACTTGGCCGTTTTTTTTATAATCATCCAGATATACTTGCACTCCAAAATTCTTACTGTAGGTTAGGTTAGGCTTAGGAGGCTGTGGCGGGAGCGGAGCGAAACTCTTCCACTTGAAAACAACGGTGCTTTGTACCTGTAGTAGATAAAAAAACCACCAGACTATGGAAAATCTAAAGTTAGGTTAGGTTGGGTTAGAACATAAATATATCAACACACTTGGTTTTTTTAGCATTTAAAAGTAAATTATTTGCCGTAAAGCATTCAGAAACTTGACATAATGCATTATTTACATCGTCAAAATTGTCTTTCGTCCTATCAACTTTAAAAATCAAAGACGTATCATCAGCAAATGGAACAATATCGCAAGTAAGTATTTTGGACAAAATGTGGTAAATCATTTATGTAAATCAAAATCCTGAATGGACCTAGAAAAGAACCCTGGGGTACACCCATTACTGAGGCTGATCCGGATGACACGTCATTGACACATACTCTTTGAACACGATCACTGAGATAAGACGCAATGAGAAGTGCAAAACCTTTAATATCATAGTGGCTCAGTTTAAGCAAAAGGGTCTCGTGATCAACGAAATCAAATGCCTGTGATAAATCACAGAAAATACCAATGGCATTCTGTGAGTTCTTCCATGCATCGAATGTGTTGTAACAGCCTTGCGGCTGCATCGATTGTTGATCGACCCTTAGTAAAACCATACTGCTCAGGGTGAAGAAGTCCATTTAAATTAAAGTGTAGAAGCAGTTGGTTGAGCATTATTTTTTCGAATATCTTGCTCAGGGATGGCAAAATTGAAATTGGTCTGTAGTTATTCGGGTCAAATTTGCTTCCCGATTTAAAAAGAGGTATTAGTTTACTACATTTCATAAGGTCTGGAAAAGATCCAGAATCAATTGATTTATTAAAAATTAATGCAAGATATGGCGCAATAATATCAATTATACTGTGAATTATTTTAACTGAAATTCCCCATAGATCTCCCGTTTTTTTATTTTGTAAAGCTTTAAATATTTTGATGATATCATATGGGGTAACGTGTTCAAACTTAAATAGTTTACTGCACTCGGAAACATTGCTCTTTATAAGATTAAGTATAGGTTCCTGTTGGCGAGGAATTTAGAGAACTAGTTGTGGTAACTGTACAAATAGTTTTGAAAAAGTTCTCAAATGTATTTGCAATGTCTTTGTAAAATGCAATACAAAAATCAATACTTTTTATGACCAACATAGTCAAAACGTCAATAGTTTGTGTTATAGTTCTATGGTTTATGGTGAAAGATTTTTAAAGTACCTATTGAAAATTTTGTGAATTTCCAAAATAATATCTTAGGTAATTATTTAATTGAATATTTTTGAAAAATTTTTGTGATTCGACAGAAAATATCTTATTAGAAAGCAAAATGAAGTGCTAAATCTGCGTCACCTAATCTAAAGTTGGGCCACATGCTATGCGAACAAAGAATGTTTCAGCATGTAAGCAGCTAGAGGTACCCATTACTCACTCGTGGAACGTGACTCCCTCGGATCGCGACCCCGTCTCCACAGTGACCCTGCAGAAGGGCGCACGGCACCGCATCTTGATTGTGAATTGTAATGTTTACATCAAAATTAAAATACTATCAAAAATACAATCGAAAGATTAGCTATTTAGTTTACAATTTGGATTAAAGACACAGACCAGGAACAACAAAGAAAAGAAAGAAGAATTTCGGTTTCCCAATTTAGGTATTGATTTAAAGCCTGAAGCGGGAAGCCATAGACTATCCTAGTGTTCGTGGTCTATGCCATGACCACTATGACCACACTATGACCATGACCATAGACCACGAACACTAGCCAGGAAACATAGAAATACAATGCCACAGATACCAGATAATATAAAAAGCACAGCTGTGATACAAAGCGATCACAATGGCGACATAGACAAAGAAAAACATAGACCACGAACACGACCAATTACATTCTCTTTGGCAACGCCCACAGAATACCGAATGACAACTTCTAAAAAAGGGGATAGTTTTCAATAGCGCCATCTACATTCATCCCATGACATCTCTTTGAAGGCGGGAGATTCCAATGTGCCAATAATCTTTATACGCAAAAAAATTGTAGGGACACTGTCCCCATTAACACGCTGTGCCAGACGTGGGGCACTTTATTGAATATTATTGTGACGTCTATAAAACTTATACTTAACCATTTCCAATTCGAAAATAAAAAGGTTTTTTCTTTTAAATACAAAATATGTACGCACCACTGAAGTACGCGCCCGCATGCAAAGGCGACGAAAGGGCAGGAGGTTGTACGGCGTTCCCAGGAGGCGAATTTTGTTGAATGGCACCCTAGCCGTCTCTGTCTCCTGTATTACAAGAGATACTTCTCGAACTTCCATCGACGGTGTTTCCGCATTATTACAACATGGGGTTGTTCAAGGGAAAAGCTAGGAACAGACTAGGTATAAAGAATGTTACAGTTGATAGGTACATGCATTCTCCCATGCATAACATATGGATCGTCACTAACTTCACATCATAGAGATAAGCTGGTGAAATGTCAGCGCGCAATGAAACGAAGTAAGTATATGGGGCACTTCAGCCGCCCCATATTGTTGTTGCTTGATAAATTAAAAATAGACTTCGTGACTGGATAAACTATTATAGTAAATCCCGAGGGATAATAATTTTTTTAAAAAAAAGGCAAAGATGTTTCCTAACACAACTTTTAATAATTTTAAAATTACACAATTAACAAAATTACACAATTATCACAACCGCACGCGTTGAAAAGCGACAACAAACTGACCCGAATGTCTGTACGTGAGGGCTTTTATAGTACCATCCGTGGGTACCTTCCTTTATCTTTTATACTCCAATACGGCCTTTCCTGACATGAGGCCGTCCCCGGACTCCTTTTTTTGACCTTAACTCCTCTGGTCTAGCAGAGACATGGAACGCCCCTGCCCAGACTCATTTGCAGGCAGATCATCATCTTGTGGCTGCAGGTCAGTGACGGGGGTGGCAGAAGCACTTGCGGGCCTCTGCATTCCTGACGTAGATGGTTGCTGCCCGTCGTCTGCTGGCAGTCCCGAAACTCGGGCTCGGGACAACTCAGGCCCAGGCCCATCCTCATCATGGGACTGAGCGGTCATAATGTCAAACTCCTCGTTCTCCATGTCATCAAAATAAGCTGCGCACACATCAGGAGTCCACTCCCCGTGCCACGGGATCATGTACTCCGCCGCTGCCTGAGTTGACTTGCCATAAGAGCCAGCCAGGAGTTGCAACTCGTAACGCCCGTGCGGAAGAACTTTCGTCACACGATACGGGCCGCGCATGCCAGAGTCCAGTTTCCCAGTCGACTGCGCTTGCTTTCTGACAAAAACTAAAGAGTTAAGTTTGAAGCCACGGGGAGGCCTCCTGCCCTGGTTTACATATTCATCTTGACTTTGCTGATTTCGTCTGAGTCGCTCCGAAGCTCTCTGTCGACTCATCTCACGCAAGGCCTCTCTATTTGGACTGGAGCCCTCGAGCGCCACATCACGTACTAGACTTCGGATGAGAGGTGTTGCCGCTTCAACACCCACCAACAAGTTAAGAGCAGAATACTGCGTCGTCCTGTGTCGAGTTATATTTAAAACCAATTGAAGTTTCCAGAGGACATTGGGCCACCTCTGCTGTCGATGATTTGCCTCAATGCGAATCATATTTAACAGGGTCCTACAGTATCGTTCAACTTGCCCGTTAGATTGGTGCATCTCAGGTGTAATTAAATGCACCTCAGAACCCATATTACTAACCCAATCAAGAAACACAGAAGATTGGAACATACGACTTCTATCGGCCACAATTAGTTTCGGCGCTCCGAATAAAGAGATGACGTTGGTAACATGACGCTTTAATTCGTCAGAATCTTGTCGATACATTGGGTAAAGTAAACAAAACTTAGAAAAAGCGTCGACAACTATCAGAACATACCTACCTCGGGAAGCGGTCCTAAAGCGTCCATATGGATAGTCTCAAAGGGTAGTTCTGGTTTATCCCAGGAATTGATAGGCTGTAATGGAGCCCGTGGAACCTTTTTGTGAGATATACACACTAGGCAGTGCGCGACGTATTTTTGGACAAAACTACGTAATTTCGGGAACCAGAAATGTTTTGTGACCAAATCAAACGTTTTATCAACACCAGGATGATCGTGTTCATCATGAAACACACGAAGCAAGCTAAGTCTATGCCCTTTGGGAATATAACAAAGCAGTCGAGAGGGTTCACCAGTAGGCGTATATTTGACATATAGGATATCATTTTTGAAAATATATCGATCGGCGTCTAACTGACCGTCACTCAGTTGCTGAATAAGAGTTCGGGTCTCTTCATCAGAAGCCTGAGCAATCTGCGCCCAGTTCAGTGGCTTCTGAACCGTACACACATTGACTGGATTCCGACTCAAATAGTCAGCGTGGGACATTTGTGAACCTTTCCGGTATTCCAAATCAAAATCAAAATCCTGCAGGTAAACCCACCACTGAGCCACCCCGGGGAGCAAGTCCCTCTTACGTTGGGTGAGCCTCAACGCACCACAATCAGTGACCACTGTGAAGCGCATACCCACAAGACAATGCCTGAACTGCTGTAGGGTCTTCACCACCGCAAGGGTCCCAAGCTCGCACGAGCGGCACCTACTTTCATTCAGCCCCCTGCGTCAACCCGCTGTAGTAGGCAACCACTCGTTCATGCCCACCTTCATGCACCTGAAGGAGAACTCCACCGCAAGCGATGGAACCCGCGTCCGTGCGGACCTCGGCCCTCCATGAAGGGTCATAAATTGCTAGCACAGGCTCGCTCGTCAAGCACTCTATGATCTCTTTACGAGCAGCCTGCCGCTCGGGTCCCCATTTAAATTCTACACCCCTCCGCGCCAATGCCGCAATACAAGCCGTCCTCTGAGCAAAACCAGGAATATACCACCGAAAATAACTGGGTAAACCCATAACCCGACGAACTTCCTTTACATTTTTCGGTTCATCAGCATCTATCAACGCCCTGACTATCACTACTCGGCCGTACCTGACCCTCACTAATGCTGCGGCCTAAATACTCTATTGTGGGCGAAAGAAAGAAACATTTCTTTAAATTGATGGAAAACCCCGCATCGGTTAAAGTTTTAAGTACTGCACGCAAAAGAATTAAGCCACGATCTATTGTTGGGCTCAAGATCAAGATATCGTCAATGTAGACGAGGATATCACCAGATTCGATATACTCCCGAAGTGTTTTTGCTATAATCCGCTGATAAACGACTGGGGCATTTGCAAGACCATACGGCATTTTCAAATATTCGTAATGCCCTTCAGGCGTTACGAAACCAGTGAGAGGAACAGACTCCTTGTCCATAGGAATTTGGTGAAACCCCGTCGCCATATCCAAACTCGTGAAATACCTATTTCGCCCGAAACGGTCGACGTGATCATCTATTCGCGGTAACGGAAACCTATCTTTAATAGTTACGTCATTTAACTTTCGAAAGTCAACGCACATTCGATCTGTCCCATCCTTCTTCTTAACAAGAAGAATTGGACTGGCGTAATCGGATTCAGACTCCTGAATGATCTTTTTATCCAGCAAATCTTTAATAATATTCCGAACGCAAAGGGTCTCAGCGTGAGAAAGACGATACGGTCGATAGTTAACAGGGGTGTCACTCTTCAGTCTGATAACCATACTACCAGTGTTTACGGTAGTCGTGGCAGTACCGGATATCAAAAATTGAGAAAACTCATTTATTATCGCCATTAGTTTCTGAAGTTCACCGTCAACAAGAGGCGTGTTAATAGGAATAGACACATCAGACTGAATAGTCATCACCTTGTCTGGTTCGGTACTAATTTCTCTCGTAAGTATTTGGGAATCGCGCGTACGAATATAACGAACACCCTCTCTATTAAGAACATCCGTACCCACAATAACTGGCGTGTTCATAAAAACGGAAGCGACTACAAACATATCGACTTCAAGGGTAATACCGTCAAATTCAATTGGCAATGTTACATAAGAGGTGCTTTCGATTTCCTGACTACCAAGACCTTTTAACACTCTAAACGTTGGCCTTTGCGCACAGCTAAAGTGTTTTAATAAATCCGACGAAATAAGTGATATGGTTGAACCACTGTCTATCAAAACATCAATCGGCACACCTTGAATAACAGCAACAATAATATCATTATTGCGGGTAGTTTCATTTTCGCGGCAAAAGTTAACATTATTTTTATTACGCGAATCAGACTTTTGTTTAGCAAAACAAGTTTCGATTTTGTGGCCCGGCTTTCTGCAGAAGTCACAAATGTCGGGTTTGGTGGGCACAAAAACAGGTTTAGAACTCGTATTTGCAGTAGTAACGGTAGAAGGACTTTCATCCGATTTAATCTTAGGCTTTTTACTACAAGATGATTGTCGATGTCCCGGTTCACCACACGCGAAACATACCCCTTCATTGAAACGTCGCTTTCGGAAAGACACACCAGACACGTTTTTATTTTTTACCGCATTAATTGTATTTTGAGATACAACGCGGGTAGAATTATTTTTGAACGGTTGAGGCTTTACGTAGGTTGAGAAAAATTCAACGAGATCGTTAGGCAGCAGTTTAGCATTCGTAGCAGATGCCTTAATCTGTGGGTCAGTGATTCCGCGTATTATAATTGCCGATATCAGTTCATCACTGAGCCCCCGTACTATGCGCAAACGGAGAAGTGAACGACGAGCGTAATCAGCGTACGTGGCATAGTTATCTGAGTTAGAACTCATCACCTCAAACAAAATGTTTGCAACGTCCGGTTTTCTAGGACACAAAGGTTTAAATTCTTTCTTAAAACTACTCCAACTACGCTCTGTCGTCACCCATTCGTTTAGCCACGTTTTTGCATCGCCCTTTAAACAGTTCCCTATGCGTGAAAGACACTCGAAATCACTCCAATTATTTAAAGATTTTGCACGATCTACCTCCTCACACCAATCGTCAATATTATGCAAACTGGGGTCAAAGTTCGAAATGTAAAAATGTTCCCTTGATCTTCCTACCGTGTTAATTGAACGAATTGCATCCACGATACGATCCGTTATCGTGGACGACGCATTTACTTCACTCACAACGCGTTCCGGTTCGACACCCGGCACTTGATCCGTATGTGGGGCATTCTGCGGTCGCGGCGGCGTCACAGAACGCGGCGTATGGTGCGCTACCGGCGCAGGCCTAACAGGCGAGGGTGTTGTTACCCGTTTATCCGACTGTTGACGAATCGGTCGCGGCGACACGAGGCCTAAGTCACGTTGTACCGGCGGCGGTGTGCTTGGCGGTGAAACGGGTCGCGCGTTACATTGCACCGACCGCGGCGCATTTTTTATAACTACCCGACTTTCTAGCGTCTTGAGACGAGCTAGCAACACCTTCATCTCATGTCTTAAACTATCGTCCGGTGTATGATCACGATATCTACCACGTCGACGCTCGCGGTCGCGGTGTCTGCTTCTACGGTATTCACATTCGTGGTTATCGCGATCAGACATTTTCACCTTTTTTCTTATTTATCGCACCGGTAAACACCAAATCAGAATGGCCAGCGGGATAGAATCGCATTGATCCTATCCCACTTCTGATATAGTAAATCCCGAGGGATAATAATTTTTTTAAAAAAAAGGCAAAGATGTTTCCTAACACAACTTTTAATAATTTTAAAATTACACAATTAACAAAATTACACAATTATCACAACCGCACGCGTTGAAAAGCGACAACAAACTGACCCGAATGTCTGTACGTGAGGGCTTTTATAGTACCATCCGTGGGTACCTTCCTTTATCTTTTATACTCCAATACTATATTATTATATTAAAGTATAAAATATAAGCACTAGAATTTTGAACGTGGCCGGTATAAACGGAAATTGATTCAGCATTGATATAGAATCCTTTGCGCAGACAGCTTGCGCATCTATTTATCTGTTCACAACGTTCGGAACTCAAAACTTTCTCGCTGACATGACATGTGGCTATTTTTTAATTCCATTAATAGAGGTTGTATACGCCACATATATGCTGGGAGGACAAAATTATTCTGAATTGCGATATATGAGCAAGAACCAGGGTCACAGACATATTGACACGAATTGACCAGCAGAAGTGGAGATGGACTGGTCACATGTTAAGAGGGAAGGTAGAAAAGTGAAGCAAGCTGGTGACACATTGGTACCCCAGAGATAGTAAAAGGAAAAAAGGTCCCCAAGCTAGACGCTGGGAGGATGACCTCAGACTAACTCTGGGGCCACATTGGACCAGGGTGGCACTGGACAGACGACAGTGGCGAGGGTAGGAGGAGGCCTATGCCAACAGGTACTCCATTTTCCCCTTCCCTTCGGACTTTGGTGCCGAGCAGACGTGTCCTCCATGCAAAAGTTATTTTATATAATTAAAAATATTAAAAATAGTTAAAAATTATAAAACAAGTGATAAATCCTCCGCGGTTAATAGGAGAGCATAACTGTTGAAGATACATTACCTACGCTACGAGACTCGTGTGTCATCACTCGTCACAACAGAAGGCCCGATATTTAGCGCCCCGCAAGGACCGCGCTTACAACTATCGCCATCACGCTTCAACATTTGTGAACAACAATGGCAAGTTGATCGGAAGCGCTGAGATCCTGGTACCTGATTGCTGCTGTACGGTGCTTTGTGTGTGTGCGTGTGACGGTGCAATTTATAACGTGCGGTTCACGTCGTTTGATTAGTGGTTGTAGGTTAGCTTACATCAAGGTTCTTATTCGTCTGGCATTCTTAAATTTTCAAAGACACTCCCAGCTTACGTCACGTAATTTCCAGAAAAGAATTTAGCTCAAACTCATTCACGGATACAATGGAACACGCTTCCTCTGATTCAAACTTAGCAGGGACAAGGGATTATGAAATATTTGGTTCGGTTGCATCCAATAATGCTGTGACACGATCTAGACGCAGGCATCGCGATGCTGACGACCCAGGTATGTTGAATAAAGATTTTATGGCAGAGTTTTTCAAGTGGCAAGCTGAACAAGATACCAAATTTACAACATTAATGGAGTCACTAAAAGATCTAAAATCCCAAAACTCTGATATAAAAAAGTCTGTGGATTTTATGTCACACAAATACGACGAGTTGTTGGAAAGACTTTCATGTTTGGAAACAGAGAGACAAGAATACAAAAAACATATAAGTCGATTGGAAAACAAAATTGAGGTTCTAGAACGTAATGCCCGTATAACAAGCATAGAAATACGTAATGTACCTATAAAACAAAAAGAGAATAAGGAGGTATTGACTCAAATAGCATTAAGCATTGGCAGTTCTTTGAATATACCAGTGCAAGCACCAGATATCAAGAATATTTTTAGAGTCAACACAAAGTCTGCCACCAAACTAATAATAGCCGATTTCACCACTGTAGCTATGAAGGATAAATTCATTACCGGTTTTAAGAAATACAACCAACAGACTAAAGAAAAGCTGAACACTACAAATATAAAAATAGAAGGACCCCCAAAACGAGTATTCGTCTCGGAAAACCTAACCGAAAATACCCGAAAATTGTTCTATCATGCACGTGAGTTTGCCCGTAACAATGCTTACACCTTTTGTTGGACGTCTTTTGGTAAAGTTTATTTACGCAAATCTGAAGGTTCACCGCAAATTCTTGTAAATAGCGAACTAGACCTTGAAAAATTATTACTCAGTCAATGACTATCTTACTTCAGTTTTTCTTTCGGTTTATCCTGTTTTAGTAATAAAATCTGCTACATAACTTTAATTGTAACAGTTTTCATAAAATACTTTCAGCTACTAAAATGTACTGTATACTCAAATTACATCACATACACAAAACACACTGACTCATTCCATACCAAGCCATTCATTCACAATATACCATGTATATATTATATCTGTATTATGATATTACTAAATCAAAAGAATACTACAATATTATGCCAATACAGCCTCTATAGTAATCTATATTATGTTGTTTGGAACACTTGCATACAATTCAAAGACACTACTTCGAATATTTCAACTGGCGAGCGGACTTTGTTTACTTTCTGTACAGAAATTTACCTAACTACCTACATGTCCACTATTAAAGATCATACTATTATTTATCCTTTTTTTAAATCTGGACTCTAATACTATTGTACATGAGATCGACAAATGTTTGTCGACTTTTTGTACATACTGCGAAGATCCATCGAACTGTACGAGTTTATTAAATAATTATAAACAGAATGACACAAAGTCCCTTGCCATAATTAGTGTAAACATTAGAAGTATTAACTGTAACTTAGACCTATTTTTGGCATTTGTAAGTAGTATAAACCTTCCTATTGATATATTTGTTTTGACAGAATGCTGGACTAACGTTTATTCCAACCTGCCAGCAATTACAAATTACAATTTATTCTATACACAAAATAGTATCAATCAGAATGACGGGATTGTCGTATATGTGAAAAATAGTCTTGAAGTCAGTGCATTTGAACCAACAGTCTTAGATGGTAATTGTTTAGTGCTCGAGGTCGACAAATTGTACTCAATTATATGCACATATCGTCCTCCCTGTTTTTCAAACCCGGCAAATTATATTAATTCTTTGGAAAGTATATTTAATAAGTTGAAAGTTAAACAAAATATAATCCTTACAGGCGACGTAAATATAGATATCCTGCCAAGTAACGTAAAAGGCTTTTCATCCGAGTACCTAAACCTAATGGCATCTTACGGCCTCGAACAAGGTATTAATTTACCCACTAGGATAAATACTTCCATAGACCACTTCATGATCAAAACCTCAGGAAAGTGGCAAACCTTAGTATTTGAGCCATTAACTGACCATTCGCCTATACTATTGTATATCTCCAATACTAAGATTCATAAAAAGAGTATACATTATAATAATAAAGTAATTACGGATAAAAATGCTATTAGAGAGTGTTTGTCGGAACAGTCTTGGCATAAGTTTTATTCAATTACTGATGTAAACATCTTAGCAGAAAAATTTATTACTACTTTACAAGAATTGATTAACAAAAATTCGATTACTAAAAAAGTGTCTAAGAAACAGCTACCCCTCAAACCTTGGATCACAGTTAGTGTTGTTCAGTGCATACGTAAAAGAAATAATTTATATAAACAGTATAAGTCCTCTCCAAATAACATAGAAACAAAAACAAAGTACATAAATTATAGAAACGTATGTAATAAAATTTTAAAATCATTAAAAATAAACTACTATAAATCTAAATTATTATGTAGCAATGGAAATATGCAAAAAACATGGAATGTTATCAAGGAATTGTGCTATAGTAACAACAAAGTGTCCTCTAGTTCATTACTCAAGACCAAACCGTCACCTGTTGAGTCACTGAATGAAGTGAATAAGTTCTTTACGTCGGTAGGAGGTAACTTAGCTAGCAATACTCTTGATAATATTAAAAAGACTGAGTCAGAACTAGCAAGCCAGGCTGCTAATCTTTCAATTGCCCCATGTGACTCCTTTTCATTATATCTAACGGATTCATCGGAAGTTAAAAATATAATTTCGGGACTTAAAAGTAATAGTGCTCCAGGTTGGGACAGCGTCACGGTAGACATAATTAAATTTTGTGCTGACTTAGTTGCTGATCCCATTGCATACATATGTAATCAAAGCTTCAGTAAGGGCATAGTTCCGGAACTATTTAAAAAAGCAATAGTAACTCCAATTTATAAAGCAGGTGATAAACAGTTGCCATCTAATTATAGACCCATATCGCTTTTACCTGTTATGGCCAAGATACTAGAAAAACTTGTTAACAAACGATTAATGTCTTACTTAGAAAAGAACCAACTTCTTTCTAAAAACCAATATGGATTTCGTGCTAATAAATCAACCGAGGATGCCGTGTTAAAACTAACTTCATTAGTCACCCAACATTTAGATCAAAAAAAGAAGGTGGTAGGTGTATTCCTAGATCTGCAAAAAGCTTTTGACACAGTTTCCATACCAATCTTGCTGGCACGCTTGGAGAACTGTGGGATAAGAGGATTAGCACATAATTGGTTTTCTGACTACCTCACTAAAAGAACCCAACAAGTTAGAGTTGAAGGGTGCTCAAGTGATACATACTCGTGCTCCTACGGAGTTCCTCAAGGAAGCACCTTAGGCCCTACACTCTTTTTGGCCTATATAAACGAACTTTGCAATACAAAAATCAGTAATGCTGATATTATAATGTTTGCTGATGACACAGTTCTTTTATTCCACGGTTCCTCATGGGATGAAGTGAATGAACACACAGAAACAGGCCTAGGTATTATAATTTCATGGTTAGAACATAGTCTTTTATCATTGAACACTAACAAAACTAAGTATCTATGCTTCAGCAAAACAAAAAGAGGAAAACCGCCAGATGACTTTGAAATAAGAGCACACTGTTATCCTTGTAATCAGATTCTTAGCTTCCCCAAAAAGTGTAACTGCAGTCCACTTATGCCAGCGACATCAGTTAAATATCTTGGTGTAACAATTGATGACAACTTAAATTGGGCTCCACATATTACTAATACCAGTAGGCGCATTAGAAGACTTATGTACATATTCAAAACCTTACGCACTGTTTGCAGTGCTGAAATGTTAATTAAGCTGTATAAAACCCTTGGAGAATGTATTATCAGTTACTGCATCTGCGCCTGGGGCGGAACTTCTAAAACGCATATGCTGGAAGTGGAAAGAGCTCAGCGTGCCTTGCTTAAAGTCATGAAGTACTATCCCTTTATATTTCCTACAACTCGATTATATGAGGAATGTGATGTACTATCAGTAAGAAAACTGTATATTTATCAGGCGTTGCGTAGATATCACAATAAAACAATTCCCTTCCTACCAGAGTGTACTAAGAGAGTGGACAGATGCCCAGTCCCCGCGGTCAAATGTAGTCTTGCTCGTAAACACTACGATTTTCTTGCACCCTTTTTATACAACCGATTGAAAAAAGTCGTGTTAAAATCTAAGTCAAATAGGGAAATAAAAAGCTACATCAAAACATGGTTAAAAAGTTATGATTATGAGGGTATAGAGATGATTTTTCAAAAGAATGTTTAGAGATAATAAAAATCACACGCGCGCACACACACACACACACACACACACACACACCACACACCACACACATACACATAAACACACACACATATAAACAATGTAGAATAAACAATTAGATTAAACAATGTTTCTATTTAACTTTTTAAGATAAGTTTAAACGATGTAATAGTATTTATAATTATATTATTTGTCCATCGTCTATTTATTCATATTGTTCATAGATGTAGGGAAGACACTGTCTCCTGTAACACAGTATATACTTTCACAGGAGACAGGGCTTCACATTATGTTGTTTGTAAGCTGATAAATGAATAAAGGTATTATAAAGGTATTATTTTAAGGGGCATTTTATAAAAGAAAAAAAGAATATTCTCAAACAAAAATTTACTTTTTATTTTATTTCACAAGGAAAACTTACAGCTAATTAAACAGAAGAAAATTATAGCTAATTACAAGTTTTCACAGATATAATAATCCACATAATAATTAAGGAGATAAAATAATGTAAGTACATAAATAAGGTTTAAATGCACAAAATGTTTAATATTTTTATTATTCAAGGGGCGGACCAACAATTCCTGAAAACCCGGCAACGCATTGGTGGTGCCTCAGGTGCTACAGATGTTCATGGGCAGAGATAATCACTTAACATCAGGTGACCCGCTTGCTCTTTTGCTCGCTATTCATATAAAAAAGATAGAGACATTCGCATAAAAGGATAAATACAGAATGAATTACATCTTAAATAGGTAAAGTTAAAATAAGTAAATCTTAAATAGGTAATGTTACCTACACGTGCAGACAGCACGTAAGCACAGAACATAGCTTACACGTAGTGGATATAATATTCTCTTTGATAGGTAGCTAGTACGTATTAAAGATAATTTTCGATTTTTTTATTCCAATGATGTTGGACCACTATTTTATGCAACGATTCCATGTCGATAGCTTTAATAGTTACTAAAATTATCGACTGTGACAGACGGACGGACGGAGAAAGTCGCACCATTCGGGTTCGATTTTTACCATTTTGGTACGGAGCCCTAACAAAACACACGAGTCTTGTCTCCATGAAACAAAAGTCAATATCGCAAATATACGAATCGCTCTACACTTTAAAATATGTATTTTCAATAATTGCAAAATAGGTAGGTATATTAAAACTTAATTAATCTGCTCAGACATAGTTGACCCCGCTGGCAACGCACAGACTACTATGTGGCAGGTATACCTACTCCTGTATGTTATGTTAAGGACTTGCTAACGAAAACTGAAACCAGGGAAGTTCGATCTGTGCCCTCGTCTTTAACAGGGGGACAGATCGAACTTGTTATTCCTATCCGTTCCCCCGAGGGGACGGGCCAGGGGGACAGACAGAATCCCGTGATTCTGAGTTGAGTTTCAGCGTTGCAACTTGGCAGTTTTCATCGACCATAATATGATTTTGTCAATGTTTTTTTATTAATTACAACATGGAATCGACTATGTATAGAATAGAAATAATAGAATTATAATTCAACACATGTCAAGACGGGCAGACAGAAAGTAGCCCCATTGCCGCTGGTGGCACCCATTCACGAGCATGACGCATGACCCAGCCATTGCTTCGCTCAACCATATTTTAGGGAACGTAACAACCCGCATCACACGACACCACCGCAGAAATGTTAAAGAGAGTGTGACATACTTAGGCTACCCATCTTAAGGCATCGAATTGAAACTAATATTCAAATCAAATACTCATTTTAAAATATGACTTGTACACAAATAAAGTGGAAACTCTGAATAGAATAGAATTATTTTGATATACAATTATACAGGTTAATCATTACCTACTGTCTCATGAATCGCTGGAACGAATTGTATCCACGCTTTTTTGTCATTTATATAGTCTTCAATCGTATAATATGCTTTTTTCATGAGCGTAGTTTTAATCGATTTCTTAAACTTGTGTAAAGGCAAGTCCAAGATCGACTGTGGAATTTTATTATAGAACGTCACGCCCATTCCCACAAATGTCCTTCGGACCCTCTTGAGGCGCAGTCGAGGAATCACGAGCCTATTTGGATCTCTAACCTGCCTATCGTGTAATTCACCCTTTTTTTGTAATTCACAATGTTTTGTCTGACAAATAATATATTGTTATAAATATATTGTGAAGCTACTGTAAGAATGCCTATTTCTTTAAATTTTTCTCGAAAGGAATCCCGCGGCTTTTAATTATAGATTGCGCGAATCGCCCTCTTCTGCAATACAAAATTTTTTCCAATATCGGCCGCTTTACCCCATACTAAGATTCCGTATGACATAAATACTACGGAAATATGCAAAATAAACAATTTTTGCAGTTTCTATGTCAGTTATCTGTCGAATCTTCCTAACAGCGTAAGCAGCAGAGCTGAGCTTGCCAGCAAGTGCTGCTATATGGGTGCCCCATTGCAGCTTTGAGTCCAGGATTAATCCCAAGAACACTGTGGAGTCCTCTGTTTTCAAGGATTCATTACTTATCTTTAAATTTTTACTGACAGTTCTGGCGTTAGGCAATAAAAACTCAACACACTTTGTTTTTTTAGCATTTAAAAGTAGATTATTTGAAAGTAAACCATTCAGAAACTTGAGATAATGCATTATTTACATCGTCAAAATTGTCTTTTTTCCTATCGACTTTGAAAATCAAAGACGTATCATCAGCAAATAGTACAATATCGCAAGTATTTTGGACAAAATATGGTAAATCGTTTATTTAAATCAAAAACATGAATGGACCTAGGATAGAACCCTGGGGTACACCCATTACTGAGGCTGATCCGGTTGATTTTACATCATTGACACACACTCTTTGAACACGATCCCTTAGATAAGACGCAATGAGGCTAAGTGCAATATCTTTAATACCATAGTGGCTCAGTTTAAGTAAGAGGGTCTTGTGATCAACGCAGTCGAAGGCTTTTGATAAATCACAAAAAATACCAATGGCATTCTTTGAGTTATTCCATGCATCGAAAATGTGTCGTAACAGCGTTGCGGCTGCATCGGTTGTTGATCGACCCTTAGTAAAACCGTACTGCTCAGGGTGAAGAAGTTTATTTAATTTAAAGTGTAGAAGCAGTTGGTTGAACATTATTTTTTCGAAAATCTTGCTGAGAGTTGGCAAAATTGAAATTGGTCTGTAGTTATTCGGGTCAAATTTGCTTCCCGATTTATAAAGAGGTATTAATTTGCTACATTTCATTAGGTCTGGAAAAGATCCAGTATCTACAGACTTATTAAAATTTAAAGCAAGATAAGGCGCAATAATATCAATGATATTGTGAATTAATTTAACTGATATTCCCCATAGATCTCCAGTTTTTTTATTTTGCAATGATTTAAATGTTTTGATAATATCATATGGGGTAACGTATTCAAACCTAAATAGTTTATTGCACTCAGAAACATTGCTTCTTAGAAGATTACAGGCTTCTGTTGGCGAGGAATTTAGAGAACTGGTCGGGAATATGTAATCTATTTCAATTTTATTTAAATTGAAAAACAACAAATGGCGATATTTCAAACAGCAATTTAGGTATATTCAAACTTCCATAAACGCGCGATGAGCTGCTTATATCACAAGTTCAAAGCACTCCGTGACTCGTTTAAAGCACAAGCCGCCGCTCGCAGAGGCATCAGTGTCACAGATCGCAGAGCGCTGTGACCGCATTGTGCGCGATACATTGAGTGCTCTAAACTACAATATCGGTGACCCACCATTTTCAAGATAAGTGGTATTTCTAATTTCGTTAGGCATAAATGTAATAGCTTTACAAAGTTCTCGCTTGCAAGTCCCTTACACGTCTCCTTCATTTCGCGGTAGGCCTGAACATGTATCGACTTAGTTAATAGTTTAGTAGTAAAATGTTGATATTCGTTATTTATAACAGAAAATGTAATATGTTAGAATAACATATTTTGTAAAAACATAAAATAAATCGGTCCAAAAACAAGTAAGTTATAGAGCTTTAAAGTTTCCTGTTAGACAGACAGAGCGGGACTGAAGTGTGATGTCACAATTCACCAGCTCCATACACGCTCCTTAGAAAATTTCGTTTTAGAAAGAGACAGATACAGTCAGAAAAAAACAGCTTATAATTCCGAGACTAGTAAAGATATTTAAAAAAGAGAAATAGTGTTACAATATTTAAAAACGTTATATTAAATAAATATCAGTCAAATACCTAATTACTTAAATTATACAGATAAATAAGCTTATTTGATACCCTAATAATACCTACTTAATACGATTTCGCACATTGACATATTCACTAACACAGATTTAGGATTGGTGGTCGCTAGATACATAGCGCCCTTCCTGAACACAAAGCGTCAAAACGAAAACGACAAACAATGGAGGGTACGCGCATGGTACGCCAGTTCAGGCGTACTATGTATTGCCACAATTTACTAGAACGCCGACGGTATCTAGTAGGTGCGAAGCGACTACCAATCCTAAACCTAAGTATGTTCACAAAATGCTTACAAAATGGTAATATGCAAATGTCAATTTTCACCTTTTTAGCCCAACAGATAAAGGTGAGGATTGAAAGGCCGCAGGTTCGGTCCTCACCCGAAACAATATAGTCGCACCTGCCTACTCCTAGCGCAAGAAGAGGACACTATCAGTCAGGTTCAGCTCGGTTAATACTCTTTTTAACAAAACAATAAATCAGGAAACTTGTTAAATATTTCATCAAAGCCTCTCTCATGCATACCTTAGATACCAAGGAAAAGTATGCTTGCTTGTGCTTGCCATTTATGCAGGGTGCGAGGGACACCCTAAACTAGCGGCACGCTATGATGGCCGGTTTGACGTTTGTCCGCTCATGAAGTTCCGTATTAATTGATAACGACTTTGAAGGAAATAATTGTATTACTTTATTGACGATAGTGATGTGCAGAGATTCATAAATTTTATCGAATGTAGTTTTAGGTTTAGGACTCAAAATTTATTTATTAAATTGATTTCTAAAATGTATACAAGTGTAGAAAAATCAGTTTGCACCATTTAAGGGGTGAATGTACTTGTGAATATGAACAATTTTCACTATGTGGACAAACCTCTGAAATCGCAAAAAAATATCAGCTGTTTCATACAAAAGGTAAAATTTTTATTTTTATATGATATATACCACAACTCGGCATTTGGTTTTCTAAATTGAAAATTTTTAAAAATGGAATCTAATACGATCGTCACATAGGATCGCTGGCTAGCACAACTACTACCTCCGGCAAACTCGCGTCAATGCTCAATGCAAAACAAAGCAGTTTCGAATTGACGTTGCTTCGAAAAGTATAAACTGTCAGTGCAATGCGATTGTGATATAGTTTTGACCTGGCTTTGGATTTCAAATATTGATACTGCATTACTGTTGACCCTTGCTCGTTAATTTGGACTCTGTTCAAGCCCTTTGTTGTGGATTTCGTCGATATGACCGAACGTACGCAGAGAACTGTTCTAAATAGTCAGACACGTGAGTTCGTAATACGCCTTCGTAACTATTTCGATCGTGAAGCTCAAAATGGAGGGCCAATTTTACCTATAACGTCAGTGGTTGAACGCGTAGCTGATGCGCTTAATATTGGACAACGAACTGTTAGACGGATAACTAAAAAAAAATATGGCGAGACTGGCACAGAAGAAAATAAACTTCACACACCAAAAAAGAGAAAACGAGCAAAACCAGTCGTAGGCATCGATAGCTTTGATGCCGATGCTATCCGAAGACATGTTTACGGCTACTATTTACAGAAGGAGTATCCAACAAGAAAAAAGTTGGTGCATTCACTGAAGGAAGCTGGATTATTCTTCGGTGGGGAAAGTTCTTTAACGAAGATTTTGAAGACCATTGGATTTCGATACAAAAAATGTAACAAACGCAAAATATTGATGGAAAGATTTGATATAGCGATGGCAAGGTATACTTTTTTACGGCAAGTGAAAGAAATCAAAAATTGGCAAAATGTTGTGTTCTTGGATGAAACATGGCTTAATGCTAACCATACTGTAGGCCGTTCTTGGAACGATGACACAGCAGCATCTACTTCCAAAGTTCCTGTAGGAAAAGGATCGCGACTTATAATTTGTCACGCCGGAACCAACAACGGGTTTGTCGAAGGTTCTCTCATGGCTTTTGCGTCAAAAACCACTGGAGACTATCATGAAGACATGAATGGAGAAAAGTTTACTGAATGGTTTACCTCAATGTTGTGTAGCCTCCCTGAACCATCTATTATAATTATGGACAACGCCCCATACCACTCGATGCAAATTGACAAGCCACCTGCCCAATCCCAAAAGAAAGCTGATATCGTCGCATGGCTTCGTAAAAATGGCGTAGATGCAAACATGAATATGTTAAAAGCGGAATTAGTACGTCTTTTAAAAGAAAACAAACCAACCAAGATCCGATACGTCATTGACGAAATAGCATTAGAACATGGGCACAGAGTTATACGGTTACCGCCTTACCATTGTGAGTATAATGCGATTGAGTTGGTGTGGGCTCAAATTAAGGGATATGCTGCAAGACACAATACAGAACCCCCATTTACCACAAAAAAAATGCTAAAATTATTAGAAGAAGCTTGTGAACATGTGACTAAAGGAGACTGGGAAAAGGTTGTGAATAGAACTGTTAAATTAATAAGGGAAGATTATGAAAGAGATGTGAAAATAGATAATATTATAGAAAACGAACATATAATTATTAATGTAGGTGATGATAGCAGTGACGACAGTGAAAATAGTAGTATGGACGAATCTGATTAATTATGGCCTTTTGTGGCACCTTTTTTGGTATCTTTTGTATTCATATGTTTCTTGTGTGCATATAAAGTATGTATATTCATTTTCATTCAAATATTCAGTTCGTTCAAATAAATTAAATAAACATATACATTTTTGTTTTATTAAACCTATTTAATCAGGTACAAAAACAAAACTTAATTGTTTTTTGTTCGAGAATAAATTGACATTCCACATCACTATTGTAATGTGTCAAACCGGCCATCATAGCGTGCCGCTAGTTTAACGACAACTGAAGCCAGGGACTGGGTACATGACTCTGGGGCGCTCAGCTTTGGAATGTTTCATGGGTGTTTTCATGATTTTGACAATTCTTTTTCATTTTTTTAGTTAATTACAACAATCTTTTATGTAACCTACTTTAACTTGATTTTATTGAAAAACAAGAAATGCTAATGTTTAACACACAACAGCGATGCAATACTCGCGCGATCAGCTGTTTATCAAAATTTCAAAGCACTCGGCCTAAGTACCCACAAACCGCCGCTTGCGACGCGCCGTACCTAATGCGGGTACTGTAGGGTAATGTAGGTATCGGTGCCCGTTGCTTGCGATACATTGCGTGCTCAAAAATGACAATATTGGTAACCAACATTTCCGAGGTGAGTTGCATTTGAAATTGCGTTACAGGCCTTACGTCCTGAAATCCACAAAAGAACGCGCTGCCTATTAACATTTTTTAATGCTAACTGATGCAATACTTTGCTGGAGAAGAATGTTGAGTGTCTTGGAATGAATTCCGGAGCACCGAGCCCACTCTCGAAGGACGTGTCCGGTCACGCGTCACGACGCGTTGATGTCTCGACTGAACGTCTAGTGCTCCGAGGACGAGTAGAGGGCGCGAGGGCGCGCGGCAGATCGGCCGAGAGATGGACGGCCGAGTGCGGGCTGCGGCGGGTGTTGCCTTACATGAGTGCGCGAGGGAGGCAGCGTTAGAGGGAGACGCGCAGTGCGACGCCGGGCCATAGCTCCCGCCGGAACAGTGATATGGGCCCGACGTGTGTAGAACAAAGAAAACGATCCGAACTTCTCATTGATGAGTGGCAGCGCATCCGGCCAACTACACGTCCTGCCAGGCATTCCGGAACGAGGCCCGGAATAAATGGGCAGGAACGATTGCCTCGACGGCCCCGGCCGCACGAAGGTCGACGCAGGAGACCAGGACCGCCGAACCTCAAGCATCAACCTCGCAGGGCTCCAATATAAGGACCCCTGCGAACGACCCAGGAACCCGCACCTCTGGACCCACAAAGAGGAGGAGGCGCCCCAGGGGCATGAAGAAGAGGAAGTCGGGCAAAAAGGGGCATGAACCTGCTCAAGCCCCCCAGCCGACTCAACAAACAGCCCCAACTACCAGCACCCGCGTAGCTCCCGGCGACAACAAGGTCGTGACAGCCGTCATTGAAGTCCTGCTGCAGATCATGCAGGCCGTGCGGGACGGCAGGGACTTTGACCCCAACATCCTCGGCGGTATCGCGAAGCTCGCTTCCTCGTGAGTGCGCGAACCGCCGGGGGACCTAGACAACTTCCAAGGCTATCCGCTCACATTCGTCCGCTGGTCGCTCCTGCTGGGCCTCCCTATGGGTCTCACCCGGTAGGGCTTGACCGCGAGTGAGCGATAGCCTAACTTCCAGAATAGGTCCAGTCCGACCGACCCAAAGTCCCTGCCGTATTGACGACAGGCGGAAGATCCCGCATGCAGGGGGCTACGCCCCGAATCATGCTTCACCCGCGCCCTTGCGGGCGCGAGTGACTACCACGTTGATTTTGATGAGTGGACCATAATGAGTGCATGAGTGCGTCAGCCAAACCGGGAAGATACTAAAGACAATGTCATTACGTTGAAGTTCGCTTTTTAGAGTTAGGATTTCTCTTGTCGCCAGTGTGAGTTCTCATGTGACTTATTAAACTACTCTTTTGTGAACATTTATACTTACATAGCTCACAAGCATAAGGCTTGTCGCCAGTGTGAGTTCTCATGTGCTTTGTTAAACTACTCTTTTCTGAACATTTATACTTACATAGCTCACAAGCAAAAGGCTTGTCGCCCGTATGAGTTCTCATGTGATTTATTAATCTACTCTTTTGTGAACATTTATACTTGCATAGCTCACAAATATAAGGTTTTTCGCCAGTGTGAGTTCTCATGTGACTTATTAAAGTACCCTTTCGTGAACATTTATACTTACATAGCTTACAAATATAAGGCTTGTCGCCAGTGTGAGTTCTCATGTGTCTTACTAAATTACCGTTGTTTGAACATTTATACTCACATAGCTCACAAGCAAAAGGCTTGTCGCCAGTGTGAGTTCTCATGTGACTTATTAAATGACTCTTACGTGAAAATTTATACTTGCATAGCTTACAAATATAAGGCTTGTCGCCAGTGTGAGTTCTCATGTGCCTTACTAAATCACTCTTTTGTGAACATTTAAACTTGCATAGCTCACAAGTAAAAGGATTTTCACCAGTGTGAGCTCTCATGTGCCTTATTAAACTACCCTTTTGTGAACATTTATAATTACATAGCTCACAAGCAAAAGGCTTGTCGCCAGTGTGAGTTCTCATGTGTGTTACTAAATGACTCATATTTGAAAATTTATAGTTGCATAATTTACAAGAATAAGGTTTTTCGCCAGTGTGAGTTCTCATGTAACTTATTAAAGTACCCTTTTGTGAACATTTATATTTACATAGCTTACAAATATAAGGCTCGTCGCCAGTGTGAGTTCTCATGTGTCTTACTAAATGACTCTTATTTGAAAATTTATAGTTGCATAATTTACAAGAATAAGGTTTTTCGCCAGTGTGAGTTCTCATGTGACTTATTAAAGTACCCTTTTGTGAACATTTATACTTACATAAATTACAAATATAAGGCTTGTCGCCAGTGTGAGTTCTCATGTGTCTTACTAAATTACTGTTGTTTGAACATTTATACTTACATAGCTCACAAGCATAAGGCTTGTCGCCACTGTGAGTTCTCATGTGACAAACTAAATCCCTATTTCGTGAAAATTTATAATTGCATAATTCACAACAGTAAGGTTTTTCGTTAGTGTGAGTTTTCATGTGATTTACTAAACTACTTTTAAATGGACAGTTATATTTATAGTTATATCCGCATAACTCACAAGAATGAGGCTTGTCGCCAGTGTGAGTTCTCATATGACGTACTAAAGTACTCTTTTGTGAACATGTAAACTTACAAATCTCACAAGTAAGCAGCTGTCCGCCAGTAGGGCTACTCAGCGTCGCAGCAGCTTCGCTCCGACTAGTCGCCTGACAGCTGACATCGTCCGCGGCAATACCACTCGCAGGCACGTCTTGTTCGTCGTGTGAGTCGTCTTCTTCAGCTGGAGGCACTTTCGTTTCGTTATTCGTCGCACGGCTCGCGGGCAGAGCGACTGCAACCAAACATTATTTCAATTTCTTGGTACTTATGGCTTTGCTTGATAACATGATAAATGAGGAGTTGGGAAGGAATCAAGGGAAATCTGGCTTGCATGAGTGGACTTTTCTACAGCTTTTTATCAGATTTCACCAGACGGAAGGTAAATTTCTTCAGGTGTAAGTAAAGTAAGCTGTAAGTAAATATACAAAAGGAAAGGTGACCGACTGCCTGATCTATCAACGTACAGCTCAAACTTCTGGACGGTCAACACCTGTCCCCTTCATACAGAACTCTTCAGCACAGGCATTGGACTCGAAGCCCTTATAGTTTTTGAGTAAACAACACTGAAAGTTTTCACCGATAACAATCTTAGCACAACCCTAGAAAACATAACGCGTCGGTGTACCTACGACCGCGCGCCGCGCGCGTTGTGACCTGTTCAAGTTCAGTCATAGGGCAAGCGCATTGTATCAATTGAATAAGTTTGTATGAATAAAAAAATGTGCTTCTTTCTATTCAATATTTTTACAGATGATTCTTTATTAGCTACAATATTATGTGTAAGTGTGTAAGTCCGAGATAATACTAAAGGGTTTATTATGTGGTACCCTTCAGTATTATCTCGGACTTTCTCTACACGTTGTAATTTTCTTTAAATGTGACTAATTTCGAGGATCGACTTATCCAATAAAAAAATAATAATCAAAATCGAACGACTCTGTAAAAAGTAATGCTTTTTCATATTTGAAAAATGTATATACACAAATATACACCGGTGAAGGCGGGAGGGGCAGCCATCGGCGAATCTGCGCGCGACTTATACATATAGGTACATACGCGACGACTAATGGAGAACCACGTTCTTTTTTCGGTTGAAATAGAATGTATATTCAGTGTTATTTGGAGGACTAACGGAGCTGTATCTCACCTGACGTGTGAGGTGAGAGTCCGGAAGGGCGAGAGTCGTCACTCAGCTGTTGAGGGTCGTCACTCAGCTGTTGAGGGTCGTCACTCAGCTGTTGAGGGTCGCTACTCAGAGGTTGAGGGTCGTCAGCAGTGGCGCCGCTCTGCCGAATGAAAAGTAAGCTCATTATACTTCCGTCTTGAGCTAGCTTGAGCGAGTCGGAGTACAGTCACAAAAAGGGTGATTTACACGATAGGCAAATGAGAAATCCAAACAGGCTCGTGATTCCTCTACTACGTCTCAAGAAAGTTCGAAAGTCGTTTGTAGGAATGGGCGTGACGTTCTGTATAATAGAAGTCTACGAGCATCAATAATTCTTTCAACTATGTGCTCCGCCCATTGTCCCTTCAGCTCGCAACTCGATGAGTTACGTCGCTAACTTTGTTCTCCTCAGATCCAGCCAGCTCATGGACTCAGCAAGTTGATAAAAGTGCTTAAACGTTTGAGTTTGAAACAGAAACAGCAAATACATCAACATGTGTTACCTGAAGATGCGTGATCAAATGTTGCAAGTACGCATGTTCAAGAACAAATTCCTTGAAACAATGTGTACATTGGTAGGGGGCACTTTCACACTTGAATATATCCTGTGTTACATCCACTTGTGTAGAAACTGCTGCTGTTCTGTTTAGAGCTTTAAGAATAGCATCATCAAATAGTTGTGTTTCTAACTTTATACTACTATCCGATGAGTATTCTTCATTAGGAGCAACAAACTCATCATTGACACAGTCAGCATGACCATCTTCATGTTTCACCTCCATGTCTTCATCAACCAACATTAACTCGTCGTTTGCTTCAGTTTTCACTACATCTTTGTCGATCATATCTGCTGATTCTCTCTGTATGTCTTCTAGTACGTGTAAATCACAATGATCAGGTGCTAACATTGTCACTGTCATATTACTTTTTAATTGGTGTTTTGTGCAGTTTATCCTTTTGATATGGAGTCTTGTTATCTGTTGACAAACGAGTTTACTACTAAGCGAGGTCAAATTATCATAATCATCATCAACTAACCAACAATTCAAAGTTATTCAAAATTATTTATTTCACGTTAGCCAACTTGTGGCTCTTATGACACGTCATGACTCTACCACCGGTTCGGAAAGCGTATTCTGCTGAGAAAAGCAGGCAAGACACTCAGCAGTTGCTCTTTTCAAAATAATCATTTTACAATATTATTATGTAGCTATTACATTGTAATAAGTTTTTTATCTACTGCCATGCTTTAAATCCTCTTTAAAAGATTCTGAAACAGTTAGCTTATTGCCAAAATTAAAACACCAAATGTCTTAATAACCATAATGTCATCCAAACGGATGATATAATGTTGTACTGAATTTCATAATAACACTCCTTTGTTTTTTTTTTTCGATCTCTTCTGAGCAAAGGTTTACTCCACAGACAGCCACATTCTTACTGTTTGATGCGTGGTATCTATGAATTTAAAAAAAAGAACATTGTCATTCACGCGCGTTTCAGTACCGAACGCCGCGCACCGTAAAAAAAATAGGTTATTCGAATCCCTGCCATTTTTCTTAATTTACAAAAAAATGA
Organism: Oeneis ivallda; assembly: GCA_029955525.1. Classification (NCBI taxonomy): domain Eukaryota; kingdom Metazoa; phylum Arthropoda; class Insecta; order Lepidoptera; family Nymphalidae; genus Oeneis; species Oeneis ivallda. Next base: position 6,779,737 of record JARPMR010000021.1, read on the forward strand.
GCGATTCAAGTTTCGACAGCACACCGCCAGATATTTTACGCTATAAAGAAATTTCCAACAAATTACTCAGTAATGCATGATATTAAATAGGTTAGGTACTAGGAATGGCTGTTTTAATATTAGCAGTAAGCTAACTGTTTCAGAACCTTTAGAGGATTCATATTCGCCTTCGCCTCGTGTGATAAACCCACCCCATCAACACATTCGTGTTTTAATACCCCTTATTATACAGTTGCATAAATAACTATTATATTATCTTGTGGGCAGCTGGATGCCAAGCCGATTTAACCCATGCAACTTGAATAGAATATTTCCACAATGAGGGGAAGTTCCAAAAATGCGTACTACTGTTAAGATGGGCAGACAGAAAGCAGCCCCATTCCCGCCGGTGGAACCCGTTCACAAACATGACGTGAGGGAACGTAACAACCCGCACCACACGACACCACCACAGAAATGTTTAAAGAGAGTGTGACATACTTAGGCTACCCATGTTAAGGCAGTGAATTGAATATTAATATTCAAATAATCATTTTAAGATGCAACTTTGTCATTAAGAAAGTCATTAACTTTGTAATATCCACAACTCAGTAAGTGAGTTTTTACGCATTGTTTAAATTTGTGCAGTGGCAAATCTAACAGTTCCTTCTGAACCATATTAGATAAGCGTACGCTCAACCCCACAAATAATTTTTGCACTTTGCGGAAGCGACATGAAAGATTTCTAATAAGTTTTTAAGAGATTTCAATGGCTCACGTTGAGCGCAGGTCTCCTCTCAGAGAAGAGTTAAAGGCTATGTGCTTTAAGTAGGTACTTGATCCGTTCATCAGAATGTTTACCCATAGAGCTTGACACTACATAATGAAAATATTAATCTTGTGAAAACTTGACGATCAAAAAATCAATCTCATAAGTCCTAGTTAACTTTCTCTATACCTACCTAAAAAAATATTGAATAGATTTGGTTAAGGCACATCACTATAAAGTATAACTTACAACTGTCACCTATATAAATCATGATATTATGATCCCATTTAAAAGCTTATTGAGACACTTTTTAAAAATAATAAAAACAAAAATGTGTTGCTGCAAATAAGAGATATGTACTTATCACTCACTAATTCATGTCGTTGAACCAAGTCCATCAGCAGCTCTCGGGCTCTCAAGCTCTTGTCTCTAAATCTGCTAAAGTTGATCAACCTCTGAGCGCAATGCACACATAGTGTTTGTTTCAGGTTTCTCAGGTCACACGGCTGAAACAACATGTAAATAAAGAATTCAAACGTTGCTTAAATAAATGTTTTGTCCCTGCACAGACCATCACAATCAGTTGACAGCTGAACTTAGCTAAGCCGTGCGTAGTTGAATTTTAATATATTTGTTCATCTCAACTCATCGGTGGCACATTATACTTCAGTCTTCAGTCTGCACCTTAACAGTTATGCTGTTGAGGTTTCAGTTGAAGTCCCACAGGAAAATCCTACACAAGGTGTTCCTTTGAGGCCGCGGCCGCACTGGTGAGGCGACTGCGACGCGACGGCGATTTCGTTGAAACAAAGTCCTGTAGACAAATGGCGGCGGCCGCGTCAGATAAATAAGCGAGGCGCTAATTTTTATTAGTACTACAACTTATGAATGTGTCCGCACTGAGTGCGGCCAGTCATTACGCGATGCAAGCGCAATTCGCTAGTTCATCGCCGCTGCAATGCGGACACACGGTTTGTCGCGTCGCGTCGCGTCGCCTTACAAGTTCGGCCGCAGCCTTAGACCTAACTCCACACGGACAAAGTTGCAGGGCAAAAGATAGTTGATGATAAAATAGCAACTTACAGGATTTCCAGTTAAGTGTTGGTATGCTTCTTCCAATTCGTGTTTGCTCATTAGAAACAGCTTGTTGTCCGTGTCCAGGCATATCATGCAAACCTGAAAAAATATTCATGATTCATTCTACTAAATCATGATCATCAGCAACCCATCAACGGCTCACTACCGAGCACAGGTCTCCTCTCAGGGTTATAGGTCATAGTCCACCACACTGGCCCACTGCGAATCGGCAGACTTCACACACCTTTGAGACATATTGGAGAACTCTTAGGTGTTCAAGATTCCTCTCGATGTTTTCCTTCACCATCGAAGCATTGCATGTGCATTCGACAGCTCCCAAAGATGCAAGCAAAACCATAAGAACACTACTTATTCTAACACATACTTTGGACAATGCACCTATTTTGATATACCTTTCCATTACCTACTGTGGTTTCTCAGCATATGGGAGAAACCATACAACTGTCACCCGTCCAAATAATTCTCACAACAATCTATATAAATAAAAATCAATGTTTGTATGTTTGTCCTCTATGCGTTCCGAAAACATCAGATTCGAAAAGATCAGATTATGATGAAACTTTGGTAGGGTGCTGTAGGGTGCCCGCGAGTGTTCCTGGCCCACAATATCTATAATATAATTTCTTTATCCTTTTCGTGGTATTGCAATGCATGCAGGTTACAGCTTACAAATAAGAATAATGTTCAATAATAAAACCAAATGTTATTGTTTAATGCAATATTGAAAACACGAAAAAAAATTAAATGATATCTCTACAATATTCTAATAAATAATAATTTATCTGAACACTGAACAGACAATCAAAGTGTCAGCAGTAAATATTCAACATTACAGGAGCTTGAAGTGCCAATATTTGGGTAGCCCTTTGAGTATTAAACTTTATCGCTCAAAGAGTTTACATGTAGCAATCTGATAAAAGAAAAATCCAGCTTCCCTACTAAAACTTAACTATTTGCACAAATAATTTATTAAATGGTAAAAATTGTAAGCCATAACAGTTTTTTTATAAAAAAATACTCATACATCATAATTTTTTTTATGTACATCTTCTCAAGCAACTCAGTTTATAGAATATTTTCCTCATAGTCTGTTCAATAAGTCAGTGGAAATTAAATTAGATAATTTACATAATAATAAATCTGATTTTAATTAAAAATAAACTATGCACACATTAATGTGGAAGGTGAAATAAATGGAAAAACTCTTGACTCTCAAGCCTCGTGACTTATTGAACAGATTACAACATTAGGTTTCCCTACTAGAAGTCAAAGTTACCTGCACCGTTGATGGAATTGCACCAGCACGAATTTGCCTTGAGCCACTTTCCGTTTCATACATGTCATCGTTCAGGAAATGCTGCGAGCAGACCACAGCAGGGTCTGGGAGGGGAGTGTCTTGTCTGCCGAGAGCTCTGAGCCAGGCAGCACGGAGATGCGAGTCACTCGGGAACCTGCAGATTACAATGGGCCAATATTGAGTTTAAATAGTGGTAGTGTTTGAAACACATAACCAAAGATCTCTACCTGTAGACACTTTTGTTTCTGAACTGTGGCCCTGTGGGTAGGAATTCTGGTAATGGATACAAATATTGAAGTATGTAATGATAATATCCGCATGACCATGACTAACCTCCAGTGAGACGAGCCATCTGAGCGGAAGATATTGCAGTGCACAGGTGTGTGTCAAAAGTCAAAACAAAGGTGCACCCTCTATTCCCTAACTCTCATGGCCAAATTGGAACAGAAATTCGACACTACCGGATAGACATCAGGCGCAGGACAGACAGCTTTACATGCTCTCCAAGGCATGGGGTGACAAGCTTCCTAACTCTGGGGCAGTACTGAGAATTTCTTGCCAGAAAACACAATACTTATTTTGGCCTGAGCCAGGATCTCGTCATTTGCAGTTGAACATGTTAAGTTTCATTTTTAAAGTTAAAAAGTTAAGTTTTTTAAAGTTAAATTTTAGTACGCCAATTTCAAGCTTGTGGGCGAGACTTGGACGAGACTAACGCAACACCCAAAAGGAATGGTGGACGAGACGAACCGAAAGGGCAACATGCTATCTTCTTCTTCTACATCAATCGATAGACGACCTCTGCTGGCCAAAGGTCTCCTGCATGGACTTCCAAGTTCCACTGGCTTCGGTCTTGCGCCGCCTGAATCCAGCGCCTCCCTGCGACTCGTTTGATGTCGGTCCAACTAGTGGGGCGGTCTGCCAACACTGCGCTTCCCGGTGCGGGGTCGCCACTCCAGCACCTTGGGACCCCAACGACCATCAGCTCTTCAAACTATGTGCTCCACCCATTTCTACTTCAGTTTCGCGACTCGCTGAGCTATGTCGGTGACTTTAGTCCTCCTACGGAACTCCTCATTTCTAGTTTGATCTCGCAGGGATACTCCGAGCATAGCTCTCTCCATCGCCCACCCAACATGCTATGCGAACAAAGAATGTTTCAGCATGTAGGCAGCTATTTACTCACTCGTGGAATGTGACTCCCTCGGATCGCGCCGTCTCCGCAGTGGCTCTGCAGAAGGGCGCACGGCACCGCATCTTGATTGTGAATTGTAATGCTTACATCAAAATTCAAACGCTATCAAAAATACAAACGAAAGATTGGCTATTTAGTTAACAATTTGGATTGAATAAAAGAAAGAAGAAATTCGGTTCCCCAATTTACAAGAAACACAGACCATAGACCACGAACACCATACACTATCCTAGTGTTCGTGGTCTATGCCATACACCATAGACCACGAACACTAGGATAACACAGACAACCTTCTTCGTTTTTGGTCTGTGGTGGAAAGGTAAAGCCATAGACATAAAGCCAAAGAGCACAGACCATGGGAAGGGTCAAAGAGTTTATCAATCTACAGCAATTACATTTGATCCATCGAACTAGGAATTGGAATTGCGACTAGTCTTCCTATTTCTACGATTTGATCACAGAGTGCATAGCCAAACTAGCCCTTAGAATGACATCTGTCAAAGGTATCGAATTACAGTGGAAGGCCCAGGCGCGCATTTCAATTTCGCGCCATTTTCTCTCTTAGCAGTTTTTCAATTTTTTCTTCAAATATTATTATTACAACTTGTATAAATTATATGTTTTTAAAAACTAGATGAAATTTCCTACTTGGCTATCTTTGTTATATGTCTACAAAGGGTATGAAATAAAAACAATCCTGGATGAAATCTAAGAGTTTCGATTTTTTTCGTTCTTTTATTTTAAAACCCATAAAAAACTGAAATTGTACCCTTACAAATACTATTATTTGCATTAATTGCAAAGTTAGATACCTGGTTTACATGAATGAATTACAGAAATAAATCATAAAGCATTAAAACTCGAAATAATCAATAAGAATTACCACCTTCTACAACAGGCGCATCTGAACAAAAAGTATCTTTCGTCTGTGGTCGCATTGACTGAGGTACGTTGCGATGCAGAAAAGTGCAAGTGCATTTACTCTATGGTGCAGGGGCCCGTGTACCGTGCATCGTAGCGAACTCTCGGTTATAGTAGTAGTATGTTCCTTGGTGTTCCTTGGTAACGAAAAAAAAAATCGTCTATGGTGTGTGAATTCCTATGATAATTATTAATATTTTAATTAATTAAAAATATTAAAATAACTAAAGATGGTAAGTATGTATGAGCTACAAAGTAAATGCTGAAAGCAACACTTTTCATAAAGCATTTCAAGATACAATAGAAGTTTACACTGATGGATCGAAAACCAAACTTGGTAAAAGGAGCTGGAGCTTACTGCCAAGAACTCAACATGAAGATGTCACACACTTGGTAAGGATAACTCTGTTTTCCAAGCAGAGTGTGTGGGCATCTTAACAGCAACTACAGCTATAATTAACAGACAGGTAAAAAACTTTAAAATTAACATTAACTCGGACAGCCAAGCCGCTCTCAAGGCTTTGGCAAGAAAATCGACATCTAGAGTCGTACAGGACGGTCATAAAGCCCTGGCTACGCTCGCCGCCTCCAACGATATCACCTTAAGGTGGGTCAAGGGGCACGACGGTGACCGGGGCAACGAGGCAGCAGACTCACTAGCACGTAAGGCAGCGACGCTGAAGGTGGCAGGGCCGGAACCGATCGTTCCCATTCCCTTCAGTGAGTACAAGACATGGTTGCATGAACTAACACTCAGAGAGCATTCCCTACTTTGGTAGAATGCAACAGACTGCAAGCAGACTAAGGAAGCCTTTCCTTATCTAGACAAACAACTAACAAACAGACTACTCCGCCTGGACAGAGATAAACTCAGGAAGGTGGTGGGAATCATAACGGGGCACAGCCCACTAAACAAACACCTTTTTATTATAGGTGTCACCTACAGTCCTCTGTGCAGGGCCTGCATGAAGGCAGATGAAAGTTGAAACACCCACGCACGTGCTCTTGTCATGCACGGGCGTGGAAGAACAACACAAGAACCACCTCGGATCTCCAGCTTCACTTCAAGAAGCCCTTGGCAACATGGGCGGCCTACTAGGCCTCTGTTGAGATCTGGGATGGTTGGAGTAACAACACAACAGACCATCACGGATTACGTGTGGAAACCAGCCCAGAAGAAGAAGTATTACTTGAATTTTGTACAGTAAGGGCTCGTTTCTGGACAGGGGGCACTTTGCACGGTTAACTCAAACATATTATGGCCAAGAGTGGTCCAAAAAGGAGCCCTTACCTAGATGAGAGGTGGGATAATAAAGGAAACATGTTCAATTCAATTCTTTATTTGCTTAAATCGTATACAGACAAGATGACAACAAGACAGACAAAACTAGGTATTCATAAAAATAAATTGACCAATACTCGGCTATACTTTGATATGATAGATAGATGTTCTCTTAAGGTGTGATTAGTTAGAGTAAAAGTCAGAAAGGAACAGTGTTTGAACTCGAGACCAGTAGAGTAATTTAACACTCAGGTGTGCAGGTTTCCTCACAATATTTTCCTTCACCATTTCAACAGTGAAGATGTTAATTATCTAAATTAATAAAGATATAAATATACTAAGGCAGCAAGAGATGGAGCAGCTTCTGGAACTTGCTCCACTACATCATGGCCCCCCGGAACACGAAGGTTCTTCCAAAGTTAAACTGAAACAGAAAATGTAAACCTATACTCTCAAACAGGCAGTCTCCAGAGGTCATGGAGGGTACTGGTGTCTCCTCGGGTTGTGTACCCGATAAGGAACCTTAAAAAAAACAATTATTACAGATAATTTGAAAAAGATATAAATGTGCAGTGATTTAGCCTAAGGAAAAACAATTAATACTTAGAATAAAAGTAATGAAGAAAATAAATTGATTTATTATTGTTAAAAAAAAATCAAAATTATTTATTTCATGTAGGTCAACTTGTGGCTCTTATGATAAGTGGAGAATCAACAAACATTGTTAAAATAATATACCTTTCAAAAACCTCACTCCCCTTACAGCCTGTCCTCTCCCCCGTCTGCCTCCTCTCTCCACACTGCCGTCTGTCAATTGACTCATCCTGCCAACAAACCCATAAAAAATATATATTAATCTATACTAATATATAAAGCGTAAGACTGTTTGTTTGCTTGAATGTGCTAATCTCAGGAACTACTGGTCTGATTTGAAAAATTCTTTCAGTGTTACTATCTAACACTGAATGTTTAGAAAGTAACTTATTGACTGAAATAAAGGCTATTTTTATTTTATTTTATCTAACACTTAACGATTTTAATAGAATTGAAAGAAAAAAGAAACAAATCAGAATCTGAGAATCAGCCCATTTATTGTGGAAGGCTATAGGCTATATATCATAACGCTAAGACCAATAAACTATTCCACTATTAAACTATTCCAGATGTCACGGGCAGAAGCAAGTATTATACATAAAAGGACTTTATATGGACTTTATGTGTTTGAACAATGTTAGTGATATAGAGTGTACTTTGTAAATGGACAATACGGGTGCTATTGAATTGACCAATAAACTATTCCACTATTAAACTATTCCAGATGTCACGGGCAGAAGCAAGTGTTATACATAAAAGGATTTTAGATGGAATTTATGTGTTTGAACAATGTTAGTGATATAGAGTGTACTTTGTAAATGGACAATAGGGGCGCTATTGAATTAACTAACTAACTCATAAGAAAATTCTAAGCGAGCTAAACACAAAGTTGGAAAACAATCCTTATTAATATCATAAATGTGAAAGTTTGTTTGATGGTTTGTCCTCCAACACGCAGCAAGGAGGAGCATCGGATCGACGTGATGTTTTGCATGGGTACTTAGGACCTGGAGAGTGACATCTAGGCTACTTTTTATCCCAGAAGTTCCGCGGGATTTTAAAAGCTAAATCTACGCGGACGAAGTCGCGGGCATCAGCTAGTATAAAATATAAGTCTAATTAATAAAATTCCATGCTAAATTAACATCGCCTGCCTTTGGGTGAGCTTCACTAGTATTGAAGATTGACCCAATTACGGAAGACTGATCTTATACTCTACAAAAATCAATCTCTCAATTCCCTTTGAATTACCTCATTAAATGATTAAACCTTACGATAGATCACAACGTAGCTTGCGGGAATAGTTCCCAGACTGTATTTAATCATAGGTGTATGTAATCTGATTTTGTTTTATATAATTCTTAAGTATTAGTTAAGCATTAATATTTCATCTTATGTAGTTAAATAAGTAGAATAGCTGAGGTTTACTTAACGTTTTGAAATAGATATTTGATTTAATATTGTATAAACTTACAATAAGTCTGTCTCGCTTACACTCATAGTTTTGATAATGTTGTCTCATTTTAAGCGCCATCTCTTTCATACGCATTGTTTTGTTCTCGCTCTAACTACGACTATACCTGTCTCACTCACACTTGTTAATATTAATACTGTACTCTTCTTTTGGTCAATAAACTTGTAGTTTACAATTTGGATTGAATAAAATAGAGATGAGGCGTATATACTAGAACAGGTCCAGGGACTAGGTATTTATCGATACTAGGTCGCACCTATTCCAACTTTTAAAATACTCGATCCACCTAGTCTCTCTGTATACTACTTACTACACGAATGACATAATACACTCGAAACGTGTCATTAAAATTTGAACCATATTTCGATACATATAAGATGCGCACTCATTTTAACACATTGAAATATGGTTCAAATTCAAATGACACTTTTCGAGCGGGCCGCGTGCCCGCTGTATATATTCTGTCCTTTTTTAACTACACGATTCCGCAGTCTTTCCATCTTTGTCTGTCAATACTCGAGACGAGACTAGTCGGGACTTCACGAAATACTAGGCAGATTTTGTACGTAACATACTCGGTACAAATGATACAGTCGAATATCAAGTACGGTACGGACTCGTACCAAAATCTGCCTAGTATTTCGTGAAGTCCCGACTAGTCTCGTCTCGAGTATTGACAGACAAAGATGGAAAGACTGCGGAATCGTGTAGTTAAATAGGTATCAATACGGCGAGCCCGGCGATCGTGAACGCCGGGCTCGCCGTATTGATACCTATTCGACGTCGTAATCTGATACTTACTAATACTTATTTAATAATCGGTTTTCGTAAAGTTTTGTTAAGTGGTTAAAGAACTTTTGATAGTAATATTTTTATTAAGAGATTAAAGTGTTTATTGTTTTAAAAATGGCTCCCAAAGGATGCTTCCTTTGGGAGCCATTTTTGTGTTGCATGGGATCATTTTACAATTTACGGAAAAAGTTCAACAAATGGCTGAATGTAACATTTGTAAATACAGTTGAGTTTTAAAAGTTCTGTATGAAATCTTACAAAACACTTAAAACGTAAACATCCATTTGTAAGTTTAGTTAGAAGAAACGACGTTTCAGCTTCAGTGATAGCAGCCCAGACTAACCAGCATCCGCTATCATCAGACCAGACGCAATCGCTATCTGGGGTTCAACCTGCTGGAATAGTTCAACAACCTGAAGGTGAACAACGGCCGTCCACTAACTTATGTGATGGGCCACTGGGCTGACGGGGAAAGTTTATGGAACCACCGAGGGCCAGCGGCCAGCGGCCAGTCTTTGTCTAAAGATACTTCCTTGCTTCCTACGTACTTCGTAAAAAAAATAAAATTACAGTTTGCACATCTGTGAAGCATAATATGATTATTTCTCGAAATCTCGTTTTACCCTAGCATCTGGGACCATTATTGGAATAGAGAAAGTAGTTGCCAAAGTTAATTTGCCAAAGAAATACAACACATTATGAGTTGTTTTCAATTTGTAATTTACCGTTAGGTAATGTAACTAGAACTGCATACTGCGGAGTGCGGTGGGATCCTGGTTTCGTTACGTAACGTGTGCATTGTGAAAAATACGAAATAGGTAGGTACTTAAAAACACCCGTGAATATTTTGAATCTCTATCCATATTTATATAAAAATCAATTGCTATTGGTTAGTCTCGCTAAAACTCAAAAATAGCTTGACCGTTTTTTTTTTGGTTTTGTTTGATATAAAACAAGGGTCGTTTGAAAAAAATAGAGAAAACCCAATAGAACAGCTAAAAATTTAAAGAATCCGAATAGGAACTTGGAATTTTGGATTACTTTTGGCGGAAGCGAAACTACGAGTGAAAGCTAGTTGTCTTGAAAAATCTAAGCACTGTTCTCGCTACAGTTTTTTTTTAAAACGTAAACGTGGACATAGCCATAGCTACATTCTGTTCACGACGTACGGCGAACCTAAAGTAGTCGAAAGTTGAACTGTTTAATGAACTAGTTTATCGTCGACGTTAAACAGTCTTGTTGCGTCTACGAAGAAAACGTGGACGACCCACCTCTAACACGTCGTATTGATGGTACGCAAAGACTAAGTATACTACTTTAAATACGCGTACTTCATGGACTAGGTGGAACAGGTATTTGGATCGAGTATTTGTACGGAATTGGACTAGGTGCACCTAGTACAAAATTTACCTAGTACGACTCACCTCTAGAATAAAAGAATAAGAAATAAGAAATTCGGTTCCGCAATTTACAAGAAACACAGACCATAGACCACGAACACCATAGACCACGAACACTAGGATAACACAGACGACCTTCTTCGGTTTTGGTCTGTGGTGGAAACCACGTGGAAACGTTAAGCCATAGACATAAAGCCAAAGAGGGACCATGGGAAGGGTCAAAGAGTATAACAATCTACAGCAATAGGGTATTTGACTATAATAAAAATATCGTTTCAACTGGTGTCATCCTAAAAGATTATTATCTAAGAACAGTATTCCATATGACAAAACTAAAAAATAAAGCTTTATTTAATTAGAAAACATTAAATAAAATTGCTATAATTCTGGCCATGGTCACGTGATCGAAAACGTTCCGTGATCTCGAATGACGTCACAGTCCAAACCACCTATGGAATTCTCATTTTGTCAATACATTTCGACGTGTTTTTGCGGCGTATTAAGCTAATTTCGTCTGTTTTTCATCGTTACTATTTTATTAAATACCAAATAGTATGCGACACGCGGCCTAAACACATATTATAAAATTGTCATTGTTTGAAATGTGAACTGTTACGTCATGAGAGCAAATGGAACGTTTCGGCGGCAATTTATTTTTTTGAATTTATTTCTCGATTTTTATGAAAAATAATGAAAATTATGCCGAAATATATGTTTCGTTAGATTCAGCATAGCATTATTAACAATTTAAGATGATTTTCTAAAAGTAGTCAAATAGCCTATTACATTTGATCCATCGAACTAGGAATAGGGTATTTGACTATAATAAAAATATCGTTTCAACTGGTGTCATCCTAAAAGATTATTATCTAAAAACATTATTCCATACGACAAAACTAAAAAATAAAGCTTTATTTAATTAGAAAACATTAAATAAAATTGCTATAATTCCGGCCATGGTCACGTGATCGAAAACGTTCCGTGATCTCGAATGACGTCACAGTCTACACCACCTATGGAATTCTCATTTTGTCAATACATTTCGACGTGTTTGTGCGGCGTAATAGGCTAATTTCGTCTGTTTTTCATCGTTACTATTTTATTAAATACCAAATAGTATGCGACACGCCGCTTAAACACATATTATAAAATTGTCATTGTTTGAAATGTGAACTGTTACGTCATGAGAGCAAATGGAACGTTTCGGCGGCAATTTATTTTTTTGAATTTATTTCTCGATTTTTATGAAAAATAATGAAAATTATGCCGAAATATATGTTTTGTTAGCTTCAGCATAGCATTATTAACAATTTAAGATGATTTTCTAAAAGTAGTCAAATAGCCTATTGGAATAGGGTATTTGACTATATTAAAATTATCGTTTCATTTGGTGTCATCCTAAATGATTATTATCTGTAAAAACAATATTCCATACGACAAAACTAAAAAATAAAGTTTTATCTAATTAGAAAACATTAAGGATGAATATATGGGTCAGCCCGCGAAATTCAAATTTAATTTGGTTTTTCGCAATTTGTAAACTAATACGACAAAGTAGGCTTATGGCATTCTAATTGCGACAATGGCAGTATTATCTTCACAGGTTTATATAAAAATCTTTACTTGAAAGTGTCCTATTTAAGAAATTAATCAAAATATCGACCAATTTGTGAGTAACTCATGTCCAACTCAGTATTTTGATTAATTTCTTAAACTGCTCACTTTCAAGTAAAGATTTTTATGTAAACCTGTGAAGATGATAATTCTACTGGCGCAATTAGAATGCCATTAGCCTGGTTTGTCGTTTTAGTTTACAAATTGCGAAAAACCAAATTAAATTTGAATTTCGCGGGCAGACTTGTAAAATTGCTATAATTCCGGCCATGGTCACGTGATCGAAAACGGTCCGTGATCTCGAATGACGTCACAGTCCACACTAGACGTCAAACTCCATAGAGCCTAAAATAGAATCTTAACAGGATTCTACTGTGAGTGTTCCTTCACTATGGTACATCTATACATTTTCAATCTTGCATCTCACTCTCTCGTGATTTAACGACTCTATCCATTCATGTTTAATGCAAATTTCATTGATAACCCAGCATGTCCTGCTCTAACACGATGTATAGCAATAGCGGAACTCGATGCTTATTGGTCCATCGCTTAAGCAGAATTACGTCATAGCGGAACCGGAAGCGGTTACTTTTTATTTTAGTTAGGGATGGGATTGGCCCATCGGAGTGAACCGTAACCTTATAATTATAGTGATGTACTTATCGGTTTTCGAGTACCGGTTTTTTTAATATTTACCGATTTTCTTCCTTACTAAATTCTAATTTAAAAAAGGTTGTGAAATAAAAGAAATTTTAACTTTGAATAGCTGATTTATTCATTTTCATTTCTTAAACTACCACCGGTTCTGAATGTAGTTTACTTTTGAGAAGAATCCGGTAAGAAACTCAACAGTTACTCTTTTAAAATATTGTCTGGTACATTATATTAATTTATGACCATCGCAGAGTTCCATTTAAACGCGGAATAAATTTGACTTCGCTTTTAAATAATATTTATAGGTATATAGATAGGTTTTCCAGATGTTTAATTTAAATAACCTATAATAAAAATGATGATCTACTATTGACAGTCATCGCGATCGTGATATTTTTGGAAAGGCGGTAGTGCTTCCAGTTCTATCAACTGTAACGATCACAATCCATACTATACTAAATGCATTTTTTTTAATCAAGACAACCCTATTGCCTACATTGTCTTTTGCTGAGCAGTTTGAAAATCTGTCTAAACGTCAAATTTATTCGTTGATTAAATTTCCCTTGGCGATTGATAAGTGGGTCTTAAATTTACATAAATAATAGCTCTAAACATCATTAAAAAATACGATAAGTTAGATAAGTAAAAATCAGTTGTTTGAATTAAAAAATCAGCATATTTAAGAACATGAATAGGCATGATGACAGTTGTGAAGAATCAATGAAATTATGAATATTTTCTATGAAAATAGGATTCATGGAATATAAAAAATTCATTTATTTATCTATTTTGTCCGAGATTGATATTTATTTTGATAAAATAAAACTATAAAATACAGCAATCCGCCATATTGAATTGTGTTCAATTCAGATCAGAGCGAAAGGTATGTCACATATCTTGAAATTTTGACAAACTACAATGACAAAACATATTTTATCTATTTTGCTGAAATAAGATTATCTTTATTCTTTCGAAATAGATATTTCCGAACACCATCCAACAGTTTTTCAATCAGTCATCATGCCTTTTGCAAAGTACTCGTAAAAGTTTTCTCTAAATCTTTTTTACAACTAGATTACAATGCATCATACAATATAGCACAACTAAATTACAATTTAACATATCACACGTAGTAATTATTAATGAAAAAATCAAAAAATAAATTTCCGTTGTGGCTCTTGCACCAATTAAATAAAAAAGATTGCCTACTATTTATTGATTCAATTGATGAAAACTGTGATCAATAAAATTCATTCTCATTGATGATCGCAAGAGAAAAGTAAGAAAATACTAATATAACATTTAAAAAAACATACTTAATATTATATTAGTTTCACTTTCACTTAAATTCAATAAGTAATTTAAATATATTTATATTTAAGTAATAAATTAATAATGTATGTATTTGACAAAAATGTGTGCGGGACGATATAGTGCAAGTGTTTGTGTAATAAAGAGACAGCATAATAGTGGACTGATCGAAAAGCATAGTTATTCGTAATTATTGTGTTGTTGTTAATTTGTAATTAGTATAGCGATTGTTTATAGTTTTAAGTACATAAGTCTCATGTATTATCTCATAAGTGAATAGGGAAAATAATAAATAAAGATTAAAATAGAAAACCCATAGGGAAATAGGCCGCGGCTCTCCTTACGGTACAGCTACGAGCCGAAAAGATACCTTATTAATTCCTAGAAATAGACCGCGGCTCTCCCAACGGTACAGCTAGGAACCGTAAAGACACCTCTGTAATAGCGGCTAACCGTAGCGCGGAGCACTCCACCGGATTTGACACCGCCCCGCTCGCGGCGGCTATCTGCCCGCCAGCGACGCGGGGCCCCTGGCGATACACTGGCCCCGCGCTCGATGACGACCCTTTCGTCAGTAGCGCGGGGCCCCACACCGAACACGACACCGCTCCGCTCGCGGCGGCGACTTGCCCGCCTGCGACGCGGGGCCCCCGGACCGACACCGGTCCCGCGCACGGCAGCGACTCTATCGCCCGTAGCGCGGGCCCACCCTCTGGACCCGACACCGCTCCGCTCGCGGCGGCTACCCTGCCCGCCAGCGAGCGGAGCCACTGGACTGACATTGAGCCGCAAGGCCCCTACCCATAGTGGAATAGGAGCCTCAGCCGTCGTGGATTGCCAAGACGGCTGAAAACCCATCACCGGGGAAGTGTTCTTCCCCGCGACCCGCCCGGGTAATGAGGCCGAGCCTCGAAGCCCGCACCCTCCGCTGGCCACGGCCAACGAAGACGACCCTCGCACACGCACACCTCTGTAATTCCAAGAAATGCCGCGGCTTTCCCTACGGTACAGCTCATAGTAGTAAAGATACCTAATTATGTAATAATACCTATTATTATTACTAAATTGTGATTGGTTTAAAATAATGCGCTCTGATTGGTGCACTGATCGATAACAAAATTACACCAATCAGAGGGCCTACATTTTTTCCGCTATTTTTGTATAAATACCGGGCTGAATTGTAAGCCGGCACAGTTCCCACCGGCAAGCGGTAGCGGTACCCAATAAAGAAGAAAAGTTCTTCGAGAGTTTTCCTTGCTACCCAACCAACCCAGCTACAGTGAATGTACAGAAGCGTACAAAATGTATGTTCTCACCATTGATTTAGTTCTTATATTATTATAGGTTACAGACAATATGAAGCGATTATATTTAAAAGCTAGATCATATAAGTTGTGTAGATAAATTTACAACTTTATCTAGATATTTTTATTCATAGGTGGTTATGAGTGAGAAAAAATACTAAACAGACATAATTTAATTTCATGAAAGTATTACACAAGCTATTGTTTATTTAATAATTTTAATTATTATTAGTAAAACAATTGATTTCATAGAAACGTTTGATAAAATAATAATTATTTGATTAAACGGTTTTTGTTTAACGATAGTTCACCAAATAGGTAGGTACGGCGTATATTTTCTTCAAATGTATATTTAAAACCTACTCTTCATTCATTATTATATTATCTACAAGTTTTAACCAAACTATTTAATGTTAATTATCTTTATAACCCCTGCGATAACATGATTAAAAATTGGAAACTACTATAAAATTTTATTGTAGTAGGTATTCATAATGAATAACACCCAGTTGAAGTCTGTCTGGTTGTCTGATACTCCGTTGTCTAAAACCACTGAATCGATTTCAATAAAATATGCCAAGGATTTATTTCTAATGCTTATTTATGTTAGTAATTTTTTAATAAATTAATGTTAAAGTAATGACAAGTTTTGGTGACAGCACCATCTATCGACAAAATTGTAAAGTTTTGCTTAAAAATGTATGCAATTAAAAAGTGTAATAATTTGTCCCCGGGACAAAACAGGACTAAAACATTGACTTTGATATCCTGAAAAACAGTAGGGTTAGCGCGCCATAGGGGATGAACATTTTTGTCGACGTAGGTAACCCATAATTTCGTCAAATCTGTACTGATTTTGAGAAACCTTTGAAAAAGCTGGGTCAAGTAGTGTTATTATCTAAACATAACAAAAACAAATATTATGTTGATACAGAGAACACAATACTTCTTACACAGTGAAAATAAATGAGATGAGCACAGAAATGCAAACATCAAATCACAAACAGTGATTATAATTTAATATAAGAAATTCTTTTTAAATAACCGACTCAAACTCTCGCGCCACTATACAAAGTATATTATTTATTGCTGATATTTTAAAAACCACTCGACCGATTTTGATAAAATTTATATGGGACCACCTGGGAAGTATACCCTTTGAAACAATAAAAGAATTTTTCAAATTGGTTCAGGTGTCTTCATACATAAAATATTCTCTACATACATAAAAAAACAATAAAAAAAGATTCTGACGAATTGAGAACCTTCTCCTTTTTTGAAGTCGGTTACTAAAAAGAAAATTAATGTTTCTTACTTTCACCTATTTTAGGTTACAACAATGTTAACTACTTTGACGTCGCAATGATCTATAACTACCACCTTTGGTAACTTTGGTTGCAATCAAATTTTCCATTTCCTTGAATCTGCATTGTGAATTCGTCTATTAAAATTAATGCACCATTGTCTAACAATCCAAACGCCTTCAAAAAACAGATTTTTGTTCACGACAAGTCATACCAAGATGTATCGAGATTGTCAAATTGTTTAATAATATCTGTATATATGTAAACTTTACAGAGTTTTGGCAAGGTCCGTTCGATAATATACATATAGTGCCATACTAAAGCCGACAGATTACCTGATGGATAATACAATTTTATCTTACTATCATCATATTATTTAATTGATATTAAAGAATGAAATGATTCAATTTCATTGGATAACAGTGCATTTTTACAATGTTGACATTGCACACAATCTAGTCTGGGAAATAAATAACGCCAAACTGCACCAGTAATGTATGACACAGCATAGGTTTGGAAAGTATTTTCGGATGGAATACTTTCTTCAATGAAAATAACGTTTTGAGCATCCGAACTATGGAGAATGTCATTGATATTTCGATTTCGCTTGATAATTACATTTTTTAGAGTTCCCTACATTTTATCATCACCAGGGGTGCAATTTGCATATAAAGATTTACCAGTAGATATCTCATTAATGAGCAATTTCTTATACAAGGCAACAAATTGTTGACAGTCTGGATGTGTGCTACATCCACCCTGTCCTCGAATCTGTACAAAAAAGATTTCCAGGGGATCCTGGTTTAAACGCTTCAAACTCAAATATTATGTTGATACAGAGAACACAATACTTCTTACACAGTGAAAATAAATGAGATGCACACAGAAATGCAAACATCAAATCACAAACAGTGATTATAATTTAATATAAGAAATTCTTTTTAAATAACCGACTCAAACTCTCGCGCCACTATACAAAGTATATTATTTATTGTTGATATTTTAAAAACTGCTCGACCGATTTTGATAAAATTTATATGGGACCACCTGGGAAGTTGACAGTCTGGATATGTGCTACATCCACCCTGTCCTCGAATCTGTTCAAAAAGTTTTCCAGGGGATCCTGGTTTAAACGCCCGGAATCAATCTTAGTTCCGACCAAAGGTGTTTAATGGTTTTAATGTCATGAATAAAGTTACGTAACGACAGTGGCTTACATTCTCTTGAGTCTGAAGCATCAAATTTCATTGATTCTAGCTTCTTCAAGGCTTCGTTCCAAAACTCTAAGTGGACTGAATTTAAAGACAAAGCATTACGTAAATTAACACTTGAATGACCAGAACAATTCAAGCTGTCAAACAAATCATTAATGAACAAAAAGATCTCGGCAGTGAAATAGCCATTATCAATGTTCACAAATGGTACACTATAATTATGAACTATTTGAAGAAGTTCATATGTCTTCTTCTTCTTTTACTCCTCTAATTTTCTCCGCAAGTAGGCGTGTCCGCCCGTTTTGCGTATGTTCATATGTCTTCATCTGGTTGTGTAAAACTCCCGAAACCGCCCTGCTGAAAACTTGCGCAGCATACACAACCTGAAAAATTCAAATTGCTAGTCATTTTTACAGAATAAATGTGATATACCTACTTCTTTATTTTGAATCAAGAGCCAAAATACCAAGTTTCATACACATAACTTGAAAAACAACTTGAATATGAAGGACTATCACTATCATACAAACATTCAACCCCTATAATCCCTTTAGGGCTTGAATTTTAAGAAACTGTGAAAGATTTACTTCTTTGTTTTTAATCGAAAGCCCAAATACAAAGTTTCATAGATAGAACTTAAAAACTGATGGACTTTCATACAAATTTCCATTCCCTATTTAACCCCTTTGGGGGTAGATTTTACAAAATCTATGAAACACGTACTTTTTTGTTTTTAATGTAAAGCCCAAATACCGAGTTTCATGAGTATTACTTGAAAAATGACGGACTTTCATATACAGTTTAACCCCCCCCCCATTTAACCCCCTTGGGGGTGGAATTTCAAAAGATCCTTCCTTAGTGCTCGCCTACGTCATAAAATGAACCTACTGTCAAAATTTCAAGTTTCTAACTTCAGTGGGTTTGGCTGTGCGTTGATAGATCAGTCAGTCATTCAGTAAGGCAGGACAAGTCTTTTTATAAGTACTTATAGCTGATGCATATTAATATGTACTTATTATAAAATTTAAATAGCTGCCTCGTTGGTCCAGTGGGTAACTAAGTATGACCAGGTCCTGGGCTCGATTCCTGGGTCAGGCCAAAAAAAATGTATTGGATTTTTCTGTCAAGAAATTCTTATAGTAGGTACTAGCCTGGAGGAAGGAAGTTGGCGGTGAGTCACCCCGTGCCTCAGAGAGAACGTAAAGCTGTCGATCCTGCACCTGGTCTCTCTCTGGTTGTTTCAGGCTTTCCATCCCATTGGACTAAGACTATGAGAGTGAGGGAATAGAGAGTGTGACTGTTTTTGTGCACACACTTGTACTATAATATCTCCTGCGTATATAGCTACTCTCTGAGCGAGGTTGGCCACCGTGACTGGATTCAGTCTGGAGGATATTATTATTATATTTTATAAAGTGTACACTTACCTTCATCTTGTCATAAGAAGGTTTTATGTGTTTGTGGGTAAGTTTGGTAGACTTGGCAACACCATGGATCCCATCAATAGCATACAGCCTCTCAACGTAATCCCACTGAGCTCGCTTGTTGCCGATGAGCAGATCCTTTTTCTGAAAATTGTTTCGAAAACATTTCAGTAAGTGGGGTGCATCATACATGTGATAAATTTTCTTATTATTGATTTCATAATGAATAATGTGAGGATCATTATGACCAGTTCTAAGTAAATTTTCACATGTCTGAGATATTAACGAATTTATTGCAGCAACGTTGGCAGAGCCTTGATCAGACACAGTTACTCTCAAAACAAACCCAGTTTTAAGAACTTCAGCAATAATCTCTTTAAGTATCTTTTTTAGAGACATGGTTTACCATCACAAACAAAATAAAATGCAATGGGTATTTTCCAAGATAAAAATATTCCACGCAGCATGAAAACTAAAGCTTTGTCAGCAACATTATGAGTGTGTTGACCACACTCGAAACCTTAAATAACACCAGTATGGAAATAGAAAAACAAGTTTTTGTTAATGGCCATTTCATCAAAGAGTAGCGTACATTGCAAGCCCATAGTATGTTTGGTCTTCACAACATCTGCCAAATGTTGGAATATAAAATCAATACCTGGTCTTAGTGGTTAATATGGAAAGTATTAATATTGGTTAATATAGAAGATATGGTAGATTTAGCTGGTAATTTAACATTACACTTCTGCAAAAATCTATAACATTTTGGACTTAATTTATACAGTGAGAGTGCAAAAAGTATGTGTATCTCACTGCTTTAGACTTTGCACCTGAAAATCTCAACCGTGAATCTACTAATAATTTGCCAAAGTTACTTAAAAGTGGATACTTTTTAATAAACATTTTATATTTACTTATAATAAATTGACTGAAACTTTGATTTCAATTTTTTATATTTAATAGTTACTTAATGATTTCAGCTTTGGGGTGGTCTGATCCAGACAAGATGTCTCATTGAAAGGCATGGTTTTTGATGGAATGGGACTCTATTGCGAGTTACAAGATGTAATTGGGATACCATCAGTGGGACTCAGTAGTAAGTTACAAGATGTACTTAGGATATCATCATCAATGAGCATAGCATTGCATGAGTTTGGGCTTGGCTGGGAGTTCTGAATGATATTTATTGTTGAGGGAAGTTCTACATTATTCTCTTCTTCTTCTTTATCAACCGATAGACGTCCACTGCTGGACAAAGGGCTCTTGCATGGACTTCCACAGGCCTCGGTCGTGCGCCGCCTGAATCCAGCGGCTCCCTGCGACTCGTTTGATGTCGTCGGCCCACCTGGTGAGGGGTCTGCCAACACTGCTCTTCTCGGTACGGGGTCGCCACTCCCGCACCTTGGGACCCCAACGACGATTGATACATTAGTAGAAGTCAAAACCGAAGAGCAAGATGAATCTTCATGTGTAACTTGGTCTATATGCCTAGACGCAATTAGGATATGGCTGGTAACTTTTAACATCGAGATTCGAGAGGTCCCTTGGGAACAAGCGAAGATATCTCAAGATATTTAAGATTTAGGTTTTTAAATTAGTGTTGCCAACTGCTAGCTTTACACAGTTGCTAGACATTTTTCAAAATGTTGCTAGATTTCCAGTTTTACCCCAAAAAGTTGCTAGATTATCAAAATGTTACAGTAAGTAGGTAGGTTACAATAAAATGTTAATTTCTGACAATCATTTGTATCATGGAACTAGGATTTGCGACTACGATGATTTGTATACTCATCTAACAAGAGAGTTAAAAATGTCTTGTGTACCGGTGTACGTCATTGAATAAAAAAATAAATTAAAAATTAATCAATTAAATATCTTCCTCTTTAATTGATTAATTTTTAATTAAGGGTTTTATTCAATGTCCATGGCTGGGTTTTAGTATCTTGCACTGATTTCGAATATTATAGTATTGTAATATACTGTATTCTATGGTTGTAGTATAGCAGGAAACGGGGAATTGAGAATTCGCAACCAACGCCAACCTGGACCCTGATTCTGTAACTTAGTTGCTATCAAAAAATGATGAAAATAAAAGTATCATTTTCGTAGCAAACCTTCAATGGATAAAAAATATATGTCAGTAGCTATCATTGTTTGATGACAACTGAGTTACAAAATCAGGGCCCAGTACCTACCATAGCATCTATGACCATACCATAGATCTACTATTCTACTATACGAATCTCGATAGCCCTAGGTCTCATGATGAAAAGTTGCTAGAAAAAGTAGCTAAAAAGTTTAGCTACAAGTTTCATTAAATTGTAGCTGTCTGTCACCAAAAAATAGCTAGATCTAGCTATAAAGTTGCCAAGTTGGCATCACACTAAAAAATTGGAAATACCGGGAAGAACCTACAAAACGGAATCGGATAATAGTATTATTTTCGTTCATTAATCATAACTTTTACGATAGTGAAAGTAAAGAAAATATTAAGCTTTGTCAATAGTTAACTTGAGATTTCTTTTGTTAAAAACTACATTATTTTATACACACCTTAAGTGAGTAATTAATTCCTATTTTTATGCAGTAAATTTTAATATTAGAAACTTAAAGATTTAAAGCCACGGATAATTTTAATCTTAGCACCGGAAATGTTACGTACCTAGGCAGGAAATGACGATAGATGCGAACTTTTGGTAGTGTGAAATAGAGCGAGAGCGCTTGGCACCACTATGAGTATGATAGGGACAGAAAAACTCGATAAATAGTTACATACTATTGTTATTCTAAAGTGAGACGGAGTAGCACAGAGGTAGTATGTTCCTTGATGGTTCCTTGCTTTCACAGATTAGAGGATACTACGTATGTACGTACGTGCTTGCTTTCAAAGAACATCTTTGGTTTCCTGTGTTGTCAGGTCTGTGGTGGAAACCACAGATTAGTTACTATGGAAACGTAAAGCCAAGCCAAAGAGCACAGACCATGGGAAGGGTCAAAGAGTATAACAATCTACAGCAATTACATTTGATCCATGGAACTAGGAATAGGTATAGGTATTTGACTATATTAAAAATATCGTTTCATTTGGTGTCATCCTAAAAGATTATTATCTAAAAACATTATTCCATACGACAAAACTAAAAATTAAAGTTTTATTTAATTAGAAAACATTAAATAAAATTGCTATAATTCCGGCCATGGTCACGTGATCGAAAACGTTCCGTGATCTCGAATGACGTCACAGTCCACACCAACTATGGGATGTGGAATCGTCATTGTTTGAAATGTGAACTGTTACGTCATGAGAGCAAATGGAACGTTTCGGGGGCAATTTATTTTTTTGAATTTATTTCTTGATTTTTATGAAAAATACTGAAAATTATGCCGAAATATACGTTTTGTTAGCTTCAGCCTTTGAGTAATAAACCAACACAGGAGAAGAATTGAACCGCGTACCCCTCTGTAAGTTGGGTATGACCAGTGGTCATACCCGTTATATAAAACTGTTTGACTCGAGTCACGCGCCTGTCAACTACGTATGGTTAGCGGGGAATGAGCTCCGCTATAAATGCCGAATATGGGAGTATTTTATTCTAAAAAATATTTAAAAAAACCAGTTTACTAAAGGATAACATTTATTTACTTCTCATGTATTATTTTATCCAAATAATGCAATACTTATGCAGAAAACTTAAGAAAACTGTCGATCTGAAAATGTTGCTACTTAATCGTACATGAAATAATTTGGGGAAAATATTGAAAATTAATCTTCCTACTTACTATTCATTTAGAGAACTTTTTCATGAACTGCATTATAAATTGATCCCATAGAATTAAAATCACGATAGAATAGGAAGGGGTGAACGACTAATTTATAAGCTTTAAGTAAAATATGACTAGATATATAAATACGAACTTTGATCGTCTGTGGGATTATCAAATAATGATAAAAATTCTTTCTATAAAACCAACTTTAAACGCCACTACAAAGTATAAAACAATTTTAATTTGTACATGTATGTTGAAGTCGGGCGGGCCTAAATATAAATGATGAAACCAATGCGCGACGCTAGCCCAACTTTGCCCGATCGGCGTATGAAGTCGGTTTTTTAAAGATATTTTTTTTTTACATTATTATTTTAAGCTTTTTAGTGTTTATCTCTGATCGCGAGCAATTTGTTCTTAATCATTGAGTTCCTTCCTGCATTACCGAAGATATGAATCACCTTCTCTTCACCTTTTAAATAGGCCCAACCTTATTATGCGTTCTTTCAAAAAAAAATTGAAATCGGTTCAGATTTGACGTAGTTATGGAGTAACATCTAACATTATATCAACAACAATTTATATGGGAACCACCTCTGAAGTATGCCCTACTAAACAAAAAAAATATCAATTTCCATTCATTATTTGGCGGAATAATTGCGTAACAAATATACAAAAAAATTCGAATTGTGAACCTCCTCCTTTTTTGAAGTCGGTTAAAATGATTGCATTATTATAACGATCGCAATGGTGTCTGATTGGCTGGTACTCTCCCACTATTGTTTAAAATGCATTGATGCAGCTAGAGCTCCATAAACTCAGCGAATTCATAAAATTAGTTTTTTTACTCAATTATTTCAAAAGTTATAGGTATATATTTCCATATAGCCAGTGTGGTATAATTTTCTAAATATATAAAATGAAAAGGTGACTGACTGACTGATCTATCAACGCACATCTACTATGACGTAGGCATCCGCTAAGAAAGGATTTTTACAAATATAATACAAAAAAATAATGAAAACGAGACTAAAAAATTGTTTAATAATAATGATTAGTTCCACGTAAGTCCTTCTTAGTCGAAAATTAGGACTTTAATTTTATGAAGTCGGCCACACCGCAATAAAATTAGGGCTGGACAGCAAGATTTCATATGTCGATATTGGTGGGGGGATTGTATAAATTATTTATACCGAGATATTTTTATCGTCTCACTAATGGTTCATTGACGAAAAAAAATAATTTAAATTCTATACATATTATTTGGTTCATTAAAACTTGGCAATTGAATTAAAGTACCCATACTTCTTATTCATCGCGCTAGGTTTACCGGAAAGCTAAATAGCTTGGCGGTGTTTTATAACAGATGGGGTGGCCACTATAGCCATGGCGGCAGCCTTGCATTACAGACAAATATACACTTCGTTCAGATGAAGTAGATGAAAAAAATAAGCCTTCCAAGTAAAGGTACAACTTTTAACTTACCAATCTTTAAATAAAATAAACTTTAAATAAAATTTTTTTTTAGGGTTCAGTTTTTACTTTTTATGTTTCCTCCATGCTGGACAACGCTGGAAAACGATCTTGTAAATCGAAAAAGTGAACTTTAAACCAGAGCCAATAACGTTTTAAAAAATCATAACAGCTCATAATAAGCTATCAGGAGCAGATTTTTTCAAAAATCATATTTTTTAATGTAACACATCAGATGATACTAATTATATAATTCTAAAGTAGTAGTTTTTCAATTTCAAGAAGCAATGTTGCTGTAACTTGGTATTTGAAACATATGAAACCACGAAATAACTCTAAACTCTGAAATGCTGATTATGATGTATCTATTTTTAAGGAAACATGATGTAGTCCTAACAGTTTGTACTTAATATACTTTATAGTAATAGATACATCGTAAATTTCGCTTTAAACATAAATAAAACAAATGATGTTTCATTAAAAATGTTGTATGTTTATTTAAACAAGATTACTTAAAAAAATCGGCCAAGTGCGAGTCGGGCCTCGCTCTTTTAGGGTTCCGTTAAAAAAATTATATTAAAAAATTTCCATCTACCCACCTACCCATTTTAATTTAATTTTTTTAATTAAATTTAATTTTTATTATTTGTTGTTATAGCGGCAATAGAAATACATAATATGTGAAAATTTCATGTGTCTATCTATTACGGTTTACGAGATACAGCCCTCTGACAGACGGACGGACGGACGGACGGACGGACGGACGGACGGACAGCGTAGGCTTAGTAATAGGGTCCCGTTGGTACCCTTTGGGTACGGAACCCTAAAAATCAATGTGTTCAATATTAATATTTGGCTCAAATATGGTTGAGCGAAGCAATGGCTGGATCATGCGTCATGCTCGTGAACGGGTGCCACCGTCGGAAGCGGGGCTGCTGGTCTGCCAGTCTTGACATGTATTGAATATTATACTTATGTATTTTTGGAGTTTTTCTATAAATATTATATCATCGTATTGTTGGAAATATTCTATTCTAACAAGTTGCATGGGGTAAATCGGCATGGCATCCAGCTGCCCACAAGATATTATAAAAAGTTATTAAAATGTAAATACATACCTATTAAAAAACCTTACCTACAATAAATATTGTAAAATGTGTAATTTTGAAAAGAGCAACTGCTGAGTTTCTTGCCGGTTCTTCTCAGCAGAATCCGCTTTCCGAACCGGTGGTAGAGTCATGACTTGTCATAAGCGCCACAGGTTGGCCTACATGAAATAAATGATTTTGAATTTGAATTTGAATTTGAATACCCACTACGTACCTATTCAAATAAAAATTAAATGTCTCTAAACTTAATAAACAATATTATTAAAAATTATAAAAACCTATGACAAAGTACAGCACTCCCTGGTGGCTTATAATCTTAAATCATAACTAAACAGCTTCTCTAAGGTGATATACTATGGTACCTACAGCATGTTTTTTGCAGATTGAGAGTATAGTGACGGAGTAAATATCTTGGTATCTACAAAATCTGACAAACAATAATCAGATAATCCTAAGTCCTTACAGTAAACCTAAGTGCACTGCACTGCTAAAAAGTATTGATAACTTTTTTGAAGTATCTATATAATATTGAAAAATAGATTGTGTCTTAGTATTTACAGCATTTTTGAGAACGTTTAAAAATATGAATAACAAAAAATATATACTATAAACATGCAGAGAAGGTCAACATAGTATCTTAGAAAAATAATGTCGTAGGAAAACGAAAATCCAACAATCCGACGCAGTATCTTTTTCTTCCAAATATATAGAAAAGTAATTTTGTTATTTTTCGAAATAAGCTAGATCGCTTTCCATCGTCAATATAGGTCAAAGTTTCTAGCTGTATCTTTACGCAAGTACTAAAAGCCTACAAAGAGTCAATCTAATAGCAAAGGCATATTATGACTAAAATAACGGCAAGAGCCTCGTTTCCTAGCGCTTCTATATAGGTACCTACCATGTTAAAGATCTCGAACAAAAAAATTTACTCTCGAATAAAGTAACTCTGTTGTAAATAATTATTAGAAGAACTTATCGAAAGTCGATAATCGATAGTGTCAAATCCCTAAAATGCTTACACATATGATGCGATTGTTTCATGTAATGATAGAGCGTCCCTGTGTGTGAATGTGATGGTGTGCATATAATTTAAGGTAGTGTTTGCTAATTATATTGTGTGCGTGCATAGCGACGTGATGGAAAAATGCACCTGTAGTAAGTAAGTTTTCATGTGTGCTACCTCGCCCCCCACCGTAATTGACAGACTTTTTTGCAAATAAATTAGGCGTCAATTCCTCTCCATTGCTGGTTTATTACTCAAAGGCTTCAGCATAGCATTATTAACAATTTAAGATGATTTTCTAAAAGTAGTCAAATACCCTATTGCGACTAGTCTTCCTATTTCTATGATTTGATCACAGAGTGCATATCAAAACTACAGAAACAAAAAACAATAAAAAAAAATTTGAAGGCGGGAGATTCAAATGTGGAAATAATCTACTTATCAAAGATAATTATTATTAGTTTATATTTTGACTCGAAAGGGAACTTGGTATTTTACAGTGTCCTATCGAGTCAAAATACCTTGTCAATAAGGTTTTAGTGAGGTATAATAAAACAACAGGTTTTTGTTCTAACACTGCCCATTTATTTTTATTTTTATTATTTAAACCTTAGATTTATACAGCTATTGGGTACATTTAGTTTAAAGTCTAATGTTACACATGAAATCCTAAACATTTCATTTTTTTTTTTGCCCGACGGATTGACCCCGGGACCGCGTCGCCCGCAGCCGACCACGCTCACCACTATACCAACGAGGCAGGTGAGGTGGAATTACACTCGTTTCAAATTCAAAATCATTTTATTTACCTGGGACAAATTTTAGCACTTACGACAACTCATGAATCTACCAATGGTTTGGAAAGCTGATTCTGCTGAGAAGAGCTGGCAAGAAGCTCAGCAGTTGCTCTTTTCAAAACAAAATAATACAATATCGTAATAATACAATATCATAAAAAATGCAATTTAGTAAGTCACACTCCAACCACAAAGCGCCAACCTGTATTTCTATTTCTGTGCGTTGCCGTTGAACGAGTAAGCGGTCCATAGAAATAATATAATTATCGTCGGTGAAGTGCCAATACCTACCTCCTACTTACCTGCCAACATCAACATTTTATACAGTAAAAAAAAACGTACTTTAAGGCGCACTAAACGGGTATGACCGCAAAATTCAAATTTAATTTGGTTTTTCGCAATTTGTAAACTAATACGACAAAGTAGGCTTATGGCATTCTAATAGGGAATATGCATGGTTTTTTTTTAATTTCTTAAATTAATCATTTACATCTTTATAACATATAAAAAATATAAATAGGTTTGAAAATAGTCAAATAATTTTTAAAAGTGAAATTTAAAACATTGAATAAATTTGAGCCGTTCAAACGCCACCATTAGCGCGCGCTTTTGATGACGTCATTCGACATGTCCCGTGTTTGTTTACTATAGCGTTTCAGCTACTTCATACTTATTTTCAGTTTTAATTGCTACACAAACCATGGAAGAAGTTAAAAAACCTTCTTACAAGTATTGTATGGTACCTAAGTACAAAAACACTATTATTAGTACACCCGATAAAGTGTTTTTTCGTATTCCACGAGATGCAAAAGTACAAAAAAAAAAGTGTAAGAAAATTGTTCTTGTAAATCGGAATATCGTATTTATCTAATACTTATTTACAAAAAGTATATCTTCTTCTTCTTCTTCTTTATCAAGCGATAGACGTCCACTGCTGGACAAAGGTTTCTTGCATGGACTTCCACAGGCCTCGGTCTTGCGCCGCCTGAATCCAGCGGCTCCCTGCGACTCGCTTGATGTCGTCGGTCCACCTGGTGGGGGGTCTGCCAACACTGCGCTTCCCGGTGCGGGGTCGCCACTCCAACACCTTGGGACCCCAACGACCATCAGCTCTTCGAATTATGGGCCCCGCCCATTTCCACTTCAGTATCGCGACTCGCTGAGCTATGTCGGTGACTCTGCTTCCCCTACGGATCTCCTCACTTCTGATTCGATCCCGCAGGGATACTCCGAGCATAGCTCTCTCCATCGCCCGCTGAGCGGTCCTGAGCCTACTTATGAGGCCCTTAGTTAGCGAAAATAAATTAATTTGATATATTATCCTTTCACTTTTACTTCTAGAGTACGGAACCAAAAAGTATATAAACATATCAAACTTGAGTGAGCTTCAATAACATAATATTACGTATAAATTATCATGATATAGACGTAAATTAGGAGTTTAGGAACACAGATGGTTATTTAAAGGTTATGTTTTGTTTTGAGTATTATTTAAACATATAAGAATAAAAATCTATGTTAAGGACTAAAATATACCATGTAACATAATAATTACATTGCAGCTTTCACTCCTTTGATCTCTGCGCTCGTAAAATCGAGATTTGATACAAAATATGCTGACATCATAAATGCATCTATTTTCGGTGGATTATCCGATTGTGCTTTGACAAAACCAGTTTCAGTCATCGACCTAGATTGACTACAAATATAAATTCACAAGTAATCACACAGGAATACAGTTTTAAACAATTTTTCTCACAAACACTGTATGAATATCGACGCCGTAAATCAACCGTAAGTCAAATGACGTCACATTTCGTTTCGACCAATGGCGACGCGTTTTGTAAGTTTGAATTTCCCTCCTTTATTTTTCACTTTCTATATAATATTTTCTGCGTTTAAATAATAACTAAATAAAAAAAATACCTTTTAAGTATAATGTTAAGGCAATAAAGAATCTAGAAAAAAATATTTGAGACAAATTTAAATTGTATGCATATTCCCTATTGCGGCAATGGCCGCAGCCATCTTCACAGGTTTATGTGAACATCTTTGCTTGAGTGTCCAGTTTAAGAAATTAGTCCGAATATCGAGTTTGACATGAGTTGCTCACAAATTAGTCGATACTCTAATTTCTTTTAATGAAAATGAAAAAATGCGAATGTGATCTTTCATAAACCTCAAAAAGTAAACTTCACAACAAATGGCTGATAGGAGGTGTTGGCACTTCCACGACGATGTGGCGCTCGGAGTCGTCACCGCAGTTGACCGCGCTAAAGGTTCGCGAAAACGAAATGGACAGAAAGCGTCGCCTAACTCAGCTCAGGGAGCCGTCAGTTGGGGCACGTTGGTGACTTGCCGACTGCGAACAGATACGTGTTGACACCCCGCGGCCACTCAGCGCCTGCGTGATCCGCCGGGCCACCTCTCC
The DNA here is from genome assembly GCA_029955525.1 of Oeneis ivallda. Lineage (NCBI taxonomy): Eukaryota > Metazoa > Arthropoda > Insecta > Lepidoptera > Nymphalidae > Oeneis > Oeneis ivallda. The sequence goes on from JARPMR010000021.1 coordinate 6,809,941, forward strand.
GTGCTACCTACTGTGCCATTTCTTTAGGTCCTTGATTAGCTCCCTCGTCAGCTAGTTCTAGCAGCACGCTAGAACTAGCTCGCGACGTCACCGATGACGTTATCACGTAAAACTATCGTCCGTAAACCGACTTTACAGACAACCAATTTTTTTAAAGAAAATTAATATACTTTGCCACTAAATACGCTTGCGTACTTAAAAATAAACTTGCAATTTTACAAAAAAAGGTATTATAGTTTAAATGAAATGATTCAAGGCGCTCGTCAGGTCTCCTTGTCCCCGCTCTCTTGGCCGCCCCCGGCGCCTCCCGCGCGGCAGCGGTCCAGGCTACACCTGTGTCGATCGCGGTCGAGTCACGGATCTGAGACTCGACCAGTTGTCTCGCTCGCGACCTGCAGCGTCTGCACAGTATCGCGCTCTCAAATGCATAGGACTAGCCACAAATATATCTATCTCTTTCAATCGCATGCAGCCAGCGACGGCACAGCGAAGCGTGCACTCTGTCTACAACGTGCTGCAACTACGGGCCGTCCACTTTAAGTCGGCCGTTGCCTCCCGTCGCGCTTCCCCGTACTGCGCCTCAAGTCGGTCGGTCGGACGCGCTCAGTACTCAGTTACAAACAGGAACCCCGCCAGTGTGAGTTCTCATGTGCCTTACTAAATTACTCTTGTGTGAAAATTTATACTTGCATAGCTTACAAATAAAAGGCTTGTCGCCAGTGTGAGTTCTCATGTGATTTATTAAACTACTCTTGTGTGAACATTTAAATTTGCATAGATTACAAATAAAAGGCTTGTCGCCAGTGTGAGTTCTCATGTGACTTATTAAACTACTCTTTTGTGAACTTTTATACTTGCATAGCTTACAAATAAAAGGCTTGTCGCCAGTGTGAGTTCTCATGTGACTTATTAAATTACTCTTTTGTGAAAATTTATACTCACATAGCTTACAAATATAAGGCTTGTCGCCAGTGTGAGTTCTCATGTGACTTACTAAATCCCTCTTTCGCGAACATTTATACTTACATAGCTCACAATTAAAAGGCTTGTCGCCAGTGTGAGTTCTCATGTGACTTATTAAACTACTCTTTTGTGAAAATTTATACTTACATAATTTACAACAGTAAGGCTTTTCGCCAGTGTGAGTTCTCATGTGACTTATTAAACTACTCTTTTCTGAACATTTATACTTGCATAGCTTACAAATATAAGGCTTGTCACCAGTGTGAGTTCTCATGTGTCTTACTAAATGACTCTTATTTGAAAATTTATAGTTGCATAATTCACAAGAGTAAGGCTTTTCGCCAGTGTGAGTTCTCATGTGACTTATTAAAGTACTTTTGAATGGACAGTTATATCCGCATAACTCACAAGAATGAGGCTTGTCGCCAGTGTGAGTTCTCATATGACGTACTAAAGTACTCTTTTGTGAACATGTAAACTTACAAATCTCACAAGTAAGCAGCTGTCCGCCAGTAGGGCTACTCAGCGTCGCAGCAGCTTCGCTCCGACTAGTCGCCTGACAGCTGACATCGTCCGCGGCAATACCACTCGCAGGCACGTCTTGTTCGTCGTGTGAGTCGTCTTCTTCAGCTGGAGGCACTTTCTTTTTGTTATTCGTCGCACGGCTCGCGGGCAGAGCGACTGCAACGAAACGTTATTTGTATTTCTTGGTACTTACGGCTTTGCTTGATAACATGATAAATGAGGAGTTGGGAAGGAATGAAGGGAAATCTGGCTTGCATGAGTAAACTTTTCTACAGCTTTTTATCAGATTTCACCAGACGGAAGGCAATTTTCTACAGAAGTAGGTAAAGTAAGCTGTAAGTAAATATATAAAAGGAAAGGTGACTGACTGCCTGATTTATCAACGCACAGCTCAAACCTCTGGACGGTCAACACTTGTCCCCTTCATACAGAACTCTTCAGCACAGGCATTGGACTCGAAGCCCTTATAGTTTTTGAGTAAACTACACTGAAAGTTTTCACCGATAACAATCTTAGCACAACCCTAGAAAACATAACGCGTCGGTGTCCCTACGACCGCGCGCCGCGCGCGTTGTGACCTGTTCAAGTTCAGTCATAGGGCAAGCGCATTGTATCAATTGAATAAGTTTGTATGAATAAAATCAATTCCAATATTTTACAGATGATTCTTTATTAGCTACACATATGCCCTTCAGTATTATCTCGGACTTTCTCTACACGTTGTATTTTTCTTTAAACGTGACTAATTTCGAGGATCGACCTATCCAATAAAAAAATAATAATCAAAATCTAACAACTCTGTAAAAAGTAATGCATGTTCATATTTGAAAAATGTATATACACAAAAATACACCGGTGAAGGCGGGAGGGGCAGCCATCGGCGAACCTGCGCGCGACTTATACATATAGGTACATACGCGATGACTAATGGAGAACCACATTCTTTTTTCGGTTGAAATAGAATGTAATATATATTCAGTATTATTTGGAGGACTAACGGAGCTGTATCTCACCTGAAGTGGGAGGCAAGAGTCCAGAAGGGCGAGAGTCGTCACTCAGCTGTTGAGGGTCGTCACTCAGCTGTTGAGGGTCGTCACTCAGCTGTTGAGGGTCGTCACTCAGCTGTTGAGGGTCGTCACTCAGCTGTTGAGGGTCATCACTCAGCTGTTGAGGGTCATCAGCAGCCGCGCCGCTCTGCCGAATGAAAAGTAAGCTCATTAGACTTCCGTCTTGAGATAGCTTGAGCGAGTCGGAGTACAGTCACAAAAAGGGTGATTTACACGATAGGCAAATGAGAAATCCAAATATGCTCGTGATTCCTCGACTACGTCTCAGAAAAGTCCGAAAGTCGTTTGTGGGAATGGGCGTCACGTTCTATAATAGAAGTCCACGAGCATCAATTCCTTGAACTATGTGCTCCGCCCATTGCCCCTTCAGCTCGCAACTCGATGAGTTACGTCGCTAACTTCGTTCTCCTCAGATCCAGCCAGCTCATGGACTCAGCAAGTTGACAAAAGTGCTTAAACGTTTGAGTTTGAAACAGAAACAGCAAATACATCAACATGTCTCACCTGAAGATGTTCGCTCAAATTTTGCAAGTACGCATGTTCAAGAACAAATTCCTTGAAACAAAGTGTACATTGGTAGGGGGCACTTTCGCACTTGAATATATCCTGTGATACAGCCACTTGTGTAGCAACTGCTGCTTTTCTGTTTAGAGCTTTGAGAATAGCATCATCCAATAGTCGTGTTTCTAACTTTATACTATGATCTGATGAGTCTTCTTCATAAGGAGTAACAAACTTATCTTTGACACAGTCAGCATGATCATCTTCATGTATCACCTCCATGTCTTCATCAACCAACATTAACTTGTTGTTGGCTTCAGTTTTCACCACATCTGTGTCGATCCTATCTGCTGATTCTCTCTGTATGTCTTCTAGTATGTGTAAATCACAATGATCAGGTGCCAACGTTGTTGCTACCATATTACTTTTTAATTGGTGTTTTGTGCGGTTTATCCTTTTGATATGAAGTCTTGTTATCTGTTGACAAACGAGTTTAATACTAAGCAAGGTCAAATTATCATAATCATTATCAACTGGATAGTTGAACAGACAACAGTTAGACAATTCAAAATTATTCAAAATTCAAAATTATTTATTTAACATAAGCCAACTTGTGGGTCTTATGACACATCATGACTCTACCATCGGTTCGGAAAGCATATTCTGCTGAGAAAAGCAGGCAAGGACTCAGCAGTTGCTCTTTTCAAAATAATCATTTTACAATATTATTATGTAGCTATTACATTGTAATAAGTTTTTTATACTATCTTGTGGGCAGCTGGATGCCAAGCCGATATAACCCATCCAACTTGAATAAAATATTTCCACAATGAGGGGAAGTTCCAAAAATGCATACTACAATTCAAATACTCATTTTAAGATGCAAATTTGTCATTAAGAAAGTCATTAACTTTGTAACAACCGCAGCTCAGTAATTGAGTTTTTACGCATTGTTTAAATTGGTGCAGTGGCAGCAACTCCTTCTGAACTATATTATACTAGCTAGACGATGCCCGCGACTTCGTCCGCGTGGATTATGGTTTTTGGTTCCCGCGGGAACTCTTTACTTTTCCGGGATAAATTGTAGCCTATGTGTTAATCCTAGGTATGAGCTAATTCCATTTCAAATTTCAGCCAAATCCGTCCAGTAGATTTTGCCTGAAAGAGTAACTAACATACCCACAGACACACAAACTTTCGTCTTTATAATTAGTGTGATATTAGTGTGATAGTGTGATAAGCGTATGCTCAGCCCCACAAAGAAGTTTTGCACTTTGCGGAAACGACATGATGGTATTTCTAGTTTATAACGATTTCTAATAAGTGGTTTTTTAAGAGATTTCAATGGCTCACCATGAGCGCAGGTCTCCTCTCAGAGAAGAGTTAAAGGCCATGTGCTTTAAGTAGGTACTTAATCCGTTCATCAGAATGTTTACCCATAGAGATTGACACTACATAATGAAAATTAACGTGTGAAAACTTGATGATCAAAACATCAATCTCATAGTCCTAGTTAACTTTCTCTATACCTACCTAAAAAATATTGAATAGATTTGGTTAAGGCACATCACTATAAAGTATAACTTACAACTGTCACCTATATAAATCATGATATGACCCCCTTAAAAAGCTTAATGAGGCACTTTTTGAAAATAACAAAAACAAAAATGTTTATTATAAAACTGTGTTGCTGCAAATGAGAGATATGTACTCAGCACTCACTAATTCATGTTGTTGAACCAAGTCCCTCATCAATGTTCGGGCTCTCAAGCTCTTGTCTCTAAATCTGCTAAAGTTGATCATCTTCTGAGCGCAATGCACACAAAGTGTTTGTTTCAGGTTTCCCAGGTCACACGGCTGAAACAACATGAATATGAAGAACTCACATGTTGCTTAAATAAATGTTTTGTCCCTTCACAGAACCATCACAATCAGTCGACAGTTGAACTTAGCTAAGCTGTGCTGAGTTGAACTTTAATATATTTGTTCATCTCAATTCTCAACTCATCGATGGCACGCTATAATTCAGTCTTCAGTCTGCACCTTAACAGTACTTGTTGAGGCTTCAGTTGAAGTCCTGCAGGAAAATCCTTCACAAGGTGTTCCTTTGAGGCCGCGGCCGCACTGGTGAGGCGACTGCGACGCGACGGCGATTTCGTTGAAACAAACTGCTGGAGACAAATGGGGGCGGCCGCGTCAGATAAGCGACGCGCGATATTTACATTTTGTTTATATCCGGATAATGCGGACACACAGTTTATCGCGTCGCGTCGCCAGTCGCCTTACCAGTGCGGCCGCGGCCTTAGACCTAACTCCACGCGGACAGAGTCGCAGGGCAAAAGATAGTTGATAATAAAATAACGACTTACAGGATTTCCAGTTAAGTGTTGATATGCTTCTTCAAATTTGTGTTTGCTCATTAGAAACAGCTTGTTGTCTGTGTCCAGGCATATCATGCAAACCTGAAAAAATATTCATGATTCATTCTACTAATTCATGATCATCAGCAACGCATCAAGATCTCACTACTGAGCGCAGGTCTCCTCTCAGGGAAGGGTTGTAAGCCCATAGTCCACCACACTGGCCCAATGTAAATCGGCAAACTTCACATACCTTTGAGAACATTTTGGAGAACTCTCAGGAGTTCATGATTCATCACGATGTTTTCCTTCGCCATTGAAGCATTGCATTGTGCATTCGACATCTCCCAAAGATGCAAGCAAAAAAATAACAACACTACTTATTCTATCTAACACATACTTTGCACTATGCATCTATTTCTTTATTCCTTTCCATTACCTAAACTGTGGTTTCTTAAATAAACATATTGTGAAAATTGTAAGCCATTACAGTTTTATTTTACAAACAGAGCCATAGATCATATTTTTTTGTGCATCTTCTCAAGCAACTCAGTTGATTGAATATTGTCCTTATAGTCTGTGCAATAAGTCAGTGGACATGAGTTTTGAGAAATAGGTTGTAGCAACATTGTGAGTCATAGATGAATCAAACAGTTTGATAATTTACTTGTAAATAAATCTATTTCAATAAAAATTAAACTACACACATCAATGTCGAAAGGTGGAACAAATGGAAAAACTCTTGACTCTCAAAGGCTCATGACTTATTAAACAGATTACATTAGGGCAGGTTCCCCTACTAGCAGTCAAAGTTACCTGCACCGTTGATGGGATTGCACCAGCACGAATTTGCCTTGCGCCACTTTCCGTTTCATACATGTCATCATGCAGGAAATGCTGCGAGCAGACCACAGCTGGGTCTGGGAGGGGAGTGTCTTGTCTGCCGAGGGCTCTGAGCCAGGCAGCACGGAGATGCGAGTCACTGGGGAACCTGCAGATTACAACGGGCCAACATTGAGTTTAAATAGTGGGAGTGTGTTTGTGTACATGTGAGACATGTAAACAAAGATTTCTCATTTCTGCCCTATCTACCTGTAGACACTTTTGTCTCTGAGCTGTAGCCCAGTGGGTAGGAATTCTAATAATGGATACAAATATTGAAGTATGTAATGATAATATCCGCATGACCATGGTCAGTGACTAACTTCCAGAGATACTAGCCATCTGAGCTGAAGATATTACAGTGCACAGGTGTGTGCTCAAACACAGGTGCACTCTCCATTTCCTCACTCTGATGGCCAGATGGGACGGAAATCCGACATGACCAGAGAGACATCAGGCACAGGACCGACGGCTTTACGTGCTCTCCGCAGCACGGGGTAACAAACCGCCAACTTCCTAACTCCGGCCTGACACTCGCAGTTGAATATGTTAACATTGTTAACCAATCGACTAAAGTTAACTTGTAGTGCCTACGACGACATCATCAAGCTTGTGGGCAAGACAAGCGGTGGACGAAATGAAAGGGCTCGCATCTATTCAATGAATAATGACTCCTTTAAATAAACATCATTGGATCAAGGTACTCACTCGTGGAGCGTGACACCCGCGGATCCCGAGATTTCGGCTGTGGTTTTGCAAAAGGGCGCATAGCACCGCATGTTGATTATTACAATTATAATGTTCTCACTTCGCACCAAAAATAATATAATCCAAGAGAGAGAATCCACTTTGGAGTTCGGATTACAATTTACTAAAAGTTACTGAACTACGACTACGTTTGAGGTTCTTTCATAGAAATTCTTTGATTTAGTGTTGTTCGGACTTCGGTTGTTCCTGGTCTGTGGTGGAAACCAGCCCCTCCTTTCTCTCTGATAATAATAGTTGGTAGTTATCCAGTTTTCCTGTCCCTATCATACTCATATTGGTGCCAAGCGTTCTCGCTCTATTTCACACTACCAAAAGTTCGCATCTATCGTCATTTCCTGCCTACGTAAAGTTTCCGGTGCTAAGTTTAACATTATCCGTGCCTTTAAATCTTTTAGTTTCTAATATTAAAATTTACTGTATAAAATTAGGAATTGATTACTTATTTAAGGTGTGTATAAATAATGTAGTTTTTAACAAAAGAAATCTCAAGTTAACAATTGATAAAGCTTAATATTTTCTGTACTTTCACTATCGTAAAAGTTATGATTAATGAACGAAAATAATACTATTATCCGTTTTGTAGGTTCTTCCCGGTACTTCCAATTTTATAGCCGTAGGTACATATATTCTTTTCTATTATGAAAATTCTCGACAAATGGCGGCAGCGGAACGGTGTTTTTTATCAGGATATCATTTTTATTACTTTCTATCCCCTATTTCCATTCTCAATTTTAAGTTCCTTGTGTTTCATCTAGATAGTTATATGGTCTGATTTGTGCTGTGCCTTATCACACGTTATTTTGTGCAAATAAAATGTGCCTTCAGTGCGAGTGCTAAACTAAGTTTCATCCAGGATGCGGTCATGTTGTGTCCCTAAATGTTATAACAAAGTAAATTTACACAGAATACCGTTTACTTGTCCCGACAGATGGAAGGTATGGTTGGTTATTTGCCCATTTTTGAGTAACTTCTCCCGGACGCAATTAGAAAATATTAGAATTTGTCGTAGTCATTTCAAACCAGAGCACATTAATAATAATTTAAGATTAACTTCAGATGCAATTCCTTCATTAAATCTACCTCTAAATGAACAATCACTTCACAATCAATCGTCAAATCTTAAATATCTTGAGATATCTCCGCTTGTTCCCGAGGGCGGTATCTTTAACATCGTTAAAGTTACCAGCCATATCCCAATTGCGTCCAGGCATATAGACCAAATTACACATGGAGATTCATCTTCCTCTTCGGTTTTGACATCTAATGTATCAATCGTCGTTGGGGTCACAAGGTGCGGGAGTGACGACCCCGCACCGAGAAGGGCAGACCCCCAACCAGGTGGACCGACGACATCAAACGAGTCGCAGGGAGCCGCTGGATTCAGGTGGCGCAAGACCGAGACCTGTGGAAGTCCATGCAAGAGACCTTTGTCCAACAGTGGACGTCTATCGGTTGATAAAGAAGAAGAGAAAAATGTAGAACATCTCTCAACAATAGATATCATTCAGACCTCGCAGTCGAGGCTGAACTCATGCAATGCTATGCTCATTGATGATGATATTCCAAGTACATCTTGTAACTTACTACTGAGTCCCACTGATTGTATCCCAAGTACATCTTGTAACTCGCAACAGAGTCCCATTCCATCAAAAACCATACCTTCCAATGAGACATCTTGTTTGGATCAGACCACCCCAAAACGTAAAAGATCATATAGCCATGCTATAAGATCATATAAAAATACAAAAATTCGCGAAATACGAATACGAAAGAAGGCAGAACTAACCCCACGCAAGCAAAAGATGTATCAGCAATGTCAAACATTACGCTTGAAGCTGAAATCATTAAGTACTAGATATAAAAAATTAAAATCAAAGTTTCAGTCTTTTTATTATAAATATAAAATGTTTATTAAAAAGTATCCACTTTTAAGTAATTTTGGCAAATTATTAGTAGATTCACAGTTGAGATTGTCAGGTGTAAAGCCTAAAGGAGTGAGATACACTATTGATGAAAAAGTTTTTGCACTCTCACTGTATAAATTAAGTCCAAAATGTTATAGATTTTTACAGAAGTGTAATGTTAAATTACCAGCTAAATCTACCATATCTTCTATATTAACCAATGTCCCACTAAGACCAGGTATTAATGATTTTATATTCCAACATTTGGCAGATGCTGCGAAGACCAAAAATACTATGGGCTTGCAATGTACGCTACTCTTTGATGAAATGGCCATTAACAAAAACTTGTTTTTCAATTTCCATACTGGTGTTATTGAAGGTTTCGAGGATCTAGGAGGTGGTGAACGCACTCATAATGTTGCTGACAAAGCTTTAGTTTTCATGTTGCGTGGAATATTTTCACCTTGGAAAATACCCATTGCATTTTATTTTGTTCGTGATGGTATTAAAACCATGTCTCTAAAAAAGATACTTAAAGAGATTATTGCTGAAGTTCTTAAAACTGGGTTTGATTTGAGAGTAACTGTGTCTGATCAAGGCTCTGCCAATGTTGCTGCAATAAATTCGTTAATATCTGAGACACGTGAAAATTTACTTAGAACTGGTCATAATGATCCTCACGTTATTCATTATGAAATCAATAATAAGAAAATTTATCATATGTATGATGCACCCCACTTGCTGAAATGTTTTCGAAACAATTTTCAGAAAAAGGATCTGCTCATCGGCAACAAGCGCGCTCAGTGGGATTACGTTGAGAGGCTGTATGCTATTGATGGGATCCACGGTGTTGCCAAGTCTACCAAACTCACCGACAAACACATAAAACCTTCTTCTTATGACAAGATGAAGGTAAGTGTACATTTTATAGAATATAATAATAATATCCTCCCGACTGAATCCAGTCACGGCGGCTAACCTCGCTCAGAGAGTAGCCATATTGTAGGAGTATTATAGTACAACTGTGTGTGCACAAAAACAGGCGCACTCTATTCCCTCAGTCTCATAGTCCAATGGGATGGAAAGTCTGAAACAACCAGAGAGATAAGGTGCAGGATTGACGGCTTTACGTGCTGTCTGAGGCACAGGGTGACTCACCGCCAACTTCCTTCCTCCTCCAACTTGGTATTTTGGCTCTTGATTAAAAATAAATAAGTAGGTATATTACATTTTTTGAAAATGTTACCCCCAAAGGGATAAAATAGGGGTTGATAGTTTGTATAAAAGTCCGTCAATTTTTAAGTTCTGCCTATGAAACTTTGTATTTGGGCTTTCGATTAAAAACAAAGAAGTAAATCTAAGTTTCTTTAAATTCTAGCGCAAAAGGGGTTGAATGATTTTATGATAGTCCTTCATATTCAAGTTATGTATATGAAACTTGGTATTTTGGCTCTTGATTAAAAATAAAGAAGTGGGTAATCACATTTTTTGAAAATTTCATCCTCAAAGGGATAGAATAGGGGTAGAAAGTTTTTATGAAAGTTCGTCATTTTTTAAGTTCTATCTATGAAACTTTGTATTTGGGCTTTCGATTAAAAACGAAGAAGTAAATCTTTCACAGTTTCTTAAAATTCTAGCCCAAAAGGGGTTATACAGGGGTTGAATGTTTGTATGATAGTCCTTCATATTCAAGTTATTTTTCAAGCTATGTGTATGACACTTGGTATTTGGGCTCTTGATTAAAAAAAAAGAAGTAGGTATATTACATTTTTTGAAAATAATACCTCAAAGGGATAAAATAGGGGTTGATAGTTTGTATGAAAGTCTGTCATTTTTTAAGTTCTACCTATGAAAATTTGTATTTGGGCTTTCGATTAAAAACAAAGAAGTAAATCTTTCAAAGTTTCTTTAAATTCTAGCGCAAAAGGGGTTGAATGATTTTATGATAGTCCTTCATATTCAAGTTATGTATATGAAACTTGGTATTTTGGCTCTTGATTAAAAATAAAGAAGTGGGTAATCACATTTTTTGAAAATTTCATCCTCAAAGGGATAGAATAGGGGTTGAAAGTTTTTATGAAAGTTCGTCATTTTTTAAGTTCTATCTATGAAACTTTGTATTTGGGCTTTCGATTAAAAACGAAGAAGTAAATCTTTCACAGTTTCTTAAAATTCTAGCCCAAAAGGGGTTATACAGGGGTTGAATGTTTGTATGATAGTCCTTCATATTCAAGTTATTTTTCAAGCTATGTGTATGAAACTTGGTATTTGGGCTCTTGATTAAAAAAAAAGAAGTAGGTATATTAAATTTTTTGAAAATAATACCTCAAAGGGATAAAATAGGGGTTGATAGTTTGTATGAAAGAATGTCATTTTTTAAGTTCTACCTATGAAAATTTGTATTTGGGCTTTCGATTAAAAACAAAGAAGTAAATCTTTCAAAGTTTCTTTAAATTGTAGCGCAAAAGGGGTTGAATGATTTTATGATAGTCCTTCATATTCAAGTTATGTATATGAAACTTGGTATTTTGGCTCTTGATTAAAAATAAAGAAGTGGGTAATCACATTTTTTGAAAATTTCATCCTCAAAGGGATAGAATAGGGGTTGAAAGTTTTTATGAAAGTTCGTCATTTTTTAAGTTCTATCTATGAAACTTTGTATTTGGGCTTTCGATTAAAAACGAAGAAGTAAATCTTTCACAGTTTCTTAAAATTCTAGCCCAAAAGGGGTTATACAGGGGTTGAATGTTTGTATGATAGTCCTTCATATTCAAGTTATTTTTCAAGCTATGTGTATGAAACTTGGTATTTGGGCTCTTGATTAAAAAAAAAGAAGTAGGTATATTAAATTTTTTGAAAATAATACCTCAAAGGGATAAAATAGGGGTTGATAGTTTGTATGAAAGTCTGTCATTTTTTAAGTTCTACCTATGAAAATTTGTATTTGGGCTTTCGATTAAAAACAAAGAAGTAAATCTTTCAAAGTTTCTTTAAATTGTAGCGCAAAAGGGTTGAATGATTTTATGATAGTCCTTCATATTCACGTTATGTATATGAAACTTGGTATTTTGGCTCTTGATTAAAAATAAAGAAGTGGGTAATCACATTTTTTGAAAATTTCATCCTCAAAGGGATAGAATAGGGGTTGAAAGTTTTTATGAAAGTTCGTCATTTTTTAAGTTCTATCTATGAAACTTTGTATTTGGGCTTTCGATTAAAAACGAAGAAGTAAATCTTTCAAAGTTTCTTTAAATTCTAGCGCAAAAGGGGTTGAATGATTTTATGATAGTCCTTCATATTCAAGTTATGTATATGAAACTTGGTATTTTGGCTCTTGATTAAAAATAAAGAAGTGGGTAATCACATTTTTTGAAAATTTCATCCTCAAAGGGATAGAATAGGGGTTGAAAGTTTTTATGAAAGTTCGTCATTTTTTAAGTTCTATCTATGAAACTTTGTATTTGGGCTTTCGATTAAAAACGAAGAAGTAAATCTTTCACAGTTTCTTAAAATTCTAGCCCAAAAGGGGTTATACAGGGGTTGAATGTTTGTATGATAGTCCTTCATATTCAAGTTATTTTTCAAGCTATGTGTATGACACTTGGTATTTGGGCTCTTGATTAAAAAAAAAGAAGTAGGTATATTAAATTTTTTGAAAATAATACCTCAAAGGGATAAAATAGGGGTTGATAGTTTGTATGAAAGTCTGTCATTTTTTAAGTTCTACCTATGAAAATTTGTATTTGGGCTTTCGATTAAAAACAAAGAAGTAAATCTTTCAAAGTTTCTTTAAATTGTAGCGCAAAAGGGTTGAATGATTTTATGATAGTCCTTCATATTCACGTTATGTATATGAAACTTGGTATTTTGGCTCTTGATTAAAAATAAAGAAGTGGGTAATCACATTTTTTGAAAATTTCATCCTCAAAGGGATAGAATAGGGGTTGAAAGTTTTTATGAAAGTTCGTCATTTTTTAAGTTCTATCTATGAAACTTTGTATATTTTGGGCTTTCGATTAAAAACGAAGAAGTAAATCTTTCACAGTTTCTTAAAATTCTAGCCCAAAAGGGGTTATACAGGGGTTGAATGTTTGTATGATAGTCCTTCATATTCAAGTTATTTTTCAAGCTATGTGTATGACACTTGGTATTTGGGCTCTTGATTAAAAAAAAAGAAGTAGGTATATTAAATTTTTTGAAAATAATACCTCAAAGGGATAAAATAGGGGTTGATAGTTTGTATGAAAGTCTGTCATTTTTTAAGTTCTACCTATGAAAATTTGTATTTGGGCTTTCGATTAAAAACAAAGAAGTAAATCTTTCAAAGTTTCTTTAAATTCTAGCGCAAAAGGGGTTGAATGATTTTATGATAGTCCTTCATATTCAAGTTATGTATATGAAACTTGGTATTTTGGCTCTTGATTAAAAATAAAGAAGTGGGTAATCACATTTTTTGAAAATTTCATCCTCAAAGGGATAGAATAGGGGTTGAAAGTTTTTATGAAAGTTCGTCATTTTTTAAGTTCTATCTATGAAACTTTGTATTTGGGCTTTCGATTAAAAACGAAGAAGTAAATCTTTCACAGTTTCTTAAAATTCTAGCCCAAAAGGGGTTATACAGGGGTTGAATGTTTGTATGATAGTCCTTCATATTCAAGTTATTTTTCAAGCTATGTGTATGACACTTGGTATTTGGGCTCTTGATTAAAAAAAAAGAAGTAGGTATATTACATTTTTTGAAAATAATACCTCAAAGGGATAAAATAGGGGTTGATAGTTTGTATGAAAGGCTGTCATTTTTTAAGTTCTACCTATGAAAATTTGTATTTGGGCTTTCGATTAAAAACAAAGAAGTAAATCTTTCAAAGTTTCTTTAAATTCTAGCGCAAAAGGGGTTGAATGATTTTATGATAGTCCTTCATATTCAAGTTATGTATATGAAACTTGGTATTTTGGCTCTTGATTAAAAATAAAGAAGTGGGTAATCACATTTTTTGAAAATTTCATCCTCAAAGGGATAGAATAGGGGTTGAAAGTTTTTATGAAAGTTCGTCATTTTTTAAGTTCTATCTATGAAACTTTGTATTTGGGCTTTCGATTAAAAACGAAGAAGTAAATCTTTCACAGTTTCTTAAAATTCTAGCCCAAAAGGGGTTATACAGGGGTTGAATGTTTGTATGATAGTCCTTCATATTCAAGTTATTTTTCAAGCTATGTGTATGAAACTTGGTATTTGGGCTCTTGATTAAAAAAAAAGAAGTAGGTATATTAAATTTTTTGAAAATAATACCTCAAAGGGATAAAATAGGGGTTGATAGTTTGTATGAAAGAATGTCATTTTTTAAGTTCTACCTATGAAAATTTGTATTTGGGCTTTCGATTAAAAACAAAGAAGTAAATCTTTCAAAGTTTCTTTAAATTGTAGCGCAAAAGGGGTTGAATGATTTTATGATAGTCCTTCATATTCAAGTTATGTATATGAAACTTGGTATTTTGGCTCTTGATTAAAAATAAAGAAGTGGGTAATCACATTTTTTGAAAATTTCATCCTCAAAGGGATAGAATAGGGGTTGAAAGTTTTTATGAAAGTTCGTCATTTTTTAAGTTCTATCTATGAAACTTTGTATTTGGGCTTTCGATTAAAAACGAAGAAGTAAATCTTTCACAGTTTCTTAAAATTCTAGCCCAAAAGGGGTTATACAGGGGTTGAATGTTTGTATGATAGTCCTTCATATTCAAGTTATTTTTCAAGCTATGTGTATGAAACTTGGTATTTGGGCTCTTGATTAAAAAAAAAGAAGTAGGTATATTAAATTTTTTGAAAATAATACCTCAAAGGGATAAAATAGGGGTTGATAGTTTGTATGAAAGTCTGTCATTTTTTAAGTTCTACCTATGAAAATTTGTATTTGGGCTTTCGATTAAAAACAAAGAAGTAAATCTTTCAAAGTTTCTTTAAATTGTAGCGCAAAAGGGTTGAATGATTTTATGATAGTCCTTCATATTCACGTTATGTATATGAAACTTGGTATTTTGGCTCTTGATTAAAAATAAAGAAGTGGGTAATCACATTTTTTGAAAATTTCATCCTCAAAGGGATAGAATAGGGGTTGAAAGTTTTTATGAAAGTTCGTCATTTTTTAAGTTCTATCTATGAAACTTTGTATTTGGGCTTTCGATTAAAAACGAAGAAGTAAATCTTTCAAAGTTTCTTTAAATTCTAGCGCAAAAGGGGTTGAATGATTTTATGATAGTCCTTCATATTCAAGTTATGTATATGAAACTTGGTATTTTGGCTCTTGATTAAAAATAAAGAAGTGGGTAATCACATTTTTTGAAAATTTCATCCTCAAAGGGATAGAATAGGGGTTGAAAGTTTTTATGAAAGTTCGTCATTTTTTAAGTTCTATCTATGAAACTTTGTATTTGGGCTTTCGATTAAAAACGAAGAAGTAAATCTTTCACAGTTTCTTAAAATTCTAGCCCAAAAGGGGTTATACAGGGGTTGAATGTTTGTATGATAGTCCTTCATATTCAAGTTATTTTTCAAGCTATGTGTATGACACTTGGTATTTGGGCTCTTGATTAAAAAAAAAGAAGTAGGTATATTAAATTTTTTGAAAATAATACCTCAAAGGGATAAAATAGGGGTTGATAGTTTGTATGAAAGTCTGTCATTTTTTAAGTTCTACCTATGAAAATTTGTATTTGGGCTTTCGATTAAAAACAAAGAAGTAAATCTTTCAAAGTTTCTTTAAATTGTAGCGCAAAAGGGTTGAATGATTTTATGATAGTCCTTCATATTCACGTTATGTATATGAAACTTGGTATTTTGGCTCTTGATTAAAAATAAAGAAGTGGGTAATCACATTTTTTGAAAATTTCATCCTCAAAGGGATAGAATAGGGGTTGAAAGTTTTTATGAAAGTTCGTCATTTTTTAAGTTCTATCTATGAAACTTTGTATATTTTGGGCTTTCGATTAAAAACGAAGAAGTAAATCTTTCACAGTTTCTTAAAATTCTAGCCCAAAAGGGGTTATACAGGGGTTGAATGTTTGTATGATAGTCCTTCATATTCAAGTTATTTTTCAAGCTATGTGTATGACACTTGGTATTTGGGCTCTTGATTAAAAAAAAAGAAGTAGGTATATTAAATTTTTTGAAAATAATACCTCAAAGGGATAAAATAGGGGTTGATAGTTTGTATGAAAGTCTGTCATTTTTTAAGTTCTACCTATGAAAATTTGTATTTGGGCTTTCGATTAAAAACAAAGAAGTAAATCTTTCAAAGTTTCTTTAAATTCTAGCGCAAAAGGGGTTGAATGATTTTATGATAGTCCTTCATATTCAAGTTATGTATATGAAACTTGGTATTT
Organism: Oeneis ivallda; assembly: GCA_029955525.1. Classification (NCBI taxonomy): domain Eukaryota; kingdom Metazoa; phylum Arthropoda; class Insecta; order Lepidoptera; family Nymphalidae; genus Oeneis; species Oeneis ivallda. Next base: position 6,826,288 of record JARPMR010000021.1, read on the forward strand.
TGGCTCTTGATTAAAAATAAAGAAGTGGGTAATCACATTTTTTGAAAATTTCATCCTCAAAGGGATAGAATAGGGGTTGAAAGTTTTTATGAAAGTTCGTCATTTTTTAAGTTCTATCTATGAAACTTTGTATTTGGGCTTTCGATTAAAAACGAAGAAGTAAATCTTTCACAGTTTCTTAAAATTCTAGCCCAAAAGGGGTTATACAGGGGTTGAATGTTTGTATGATAGTCCTTCATATTCAAGTTATTTTTCAAGCTATGTGTATGACACTTGGTATTTGGGCTCTTGATTAAAAAAAAAGAAGTAGGTATATTACATTTTTTGAAAATAATACCTCAAAGGGATAAAATAGGGGTTGATAGTTTGTATGAAAGGCTGTCATTTTTTAAGTTCTACCTATGAAAATTTGTATTTGGGCTTTCGATTAAAAACAAAGAAGTAAATCTTTCAAAGTTTCTTTAAATTCTAGCGCAAAAGGGGTTGAATGATTTTATGATAGTCCTTCATATTCAAGTTATGTATATGAAACTTGGTATTTTGGCTCTTGATTAAAAATAAAGAAGTGGGTAATCACATTTTTTGAAAATGTCATCCTCAAAGGGATAGAATAGGGGTTGAAAGTTTTTATGAAAGTTCGTCATTTTTTAAGTTCTATCTATGAAACTTTGTATTTGGGCTTTCGATTAAAAACGAAGAAGTAAATCTTTCACAGTTTCTTAAAATTCTAGCCCAAAAGGGGTTATACAGGGGTTGAATGTTTGTATGATAGTCCTTCATATTCAAGTTATTTTTCAAGCTATGTGTATGAAACTTGGTATTTGGGCTCTTGATTAAAAAAAAGAAGTAGGTATATTAAATTTTTTGAAAATAATACCTCAAAGGGATAAAATAGGGGTTGATAGTTTGTATGAAAGTCTGTCATTTTTTAAGTTCTACCTATGAAAATTTGTATTTGGGCTTTCGATTAAAAACAAAGAAGTAAATCTTTCAAAGTTTCTTTAAATTCTAGCGCAAAAGGGGTTGAATGATTTTATGATAGTCCTTCATATTCAAGTTATGTATATGAAACTTGGTATTTTGGCTCTTGATTAAAAATAAAGAAGTGGGTAATCACATTTTTTGAAAATTTCATCCTCAAAGGGATAGAATAGGGGTTGAAAGTTTTTATGAAAGTTCGTCATTTTTTAAGTTCTATCTATGAAACTTTGTATTTGGGCTTTCGATTAAAAACGAAGAAGTAAATCTTTCACAGTTTCTTAAAATTCTAGCCCAAAAGGGGTTATACAGGGGTTGAATGTTTGTATGATAGTCCTTCATATTCAAGTTATTTTTCAAGCTATGTGTATGACACTTGGTATTTGGGCTCTTGATTAAAAAAAAAGAAGTAGGTATATTAAATTTTTTGAAAATAATACCTCAAAGGGATAAAATAGGGGTTGATAGTTTGTATGAAAGTCTGTCATTTTTTAAGTTCTACCTATGAAAATTTGTATTTGGGCTTTCGATTAAAAACAAAGAAGTAAATCTTTCAAAGTTTCTTTAAATTGTAGCGCAAAAGGGGTTGAATGATTTTATGATAGTCCTTCATATTCAAGTTATGTATATGAAACTTGGTATTTTGGCTCTTGATTAAAAATAAAGAAGTGGGTAATCACATTTTTTGAAAATTTCATCCTCAAAGGGATAGAATAGGGGTTGAAAGTTTTTATGAAAGTTCGTCATTTTTTAAGTTCTATCTATGAAACTTTGTATTTGGGCTTTCGATTAAAAACGAAGAAGTAAATCTTTCACAGTTTCTTAAAATTCTAGCCCAAAAGGGGTTATACAGGGGTTGAATGTTTGTATGATAGTCCTTCATATTCAAGTTATTTTTCAAGCTATGTGTATGACACTTGGTATTTGGGCTCTTGATTAAAAAAAAAGAAGTAGGTATATTACATTTTTTGAAAATAATACCTCAAAGGGATAAAATAGGGGTTGATAGTTTGTATGAAAGGCTGTCATTTTTTAAGTTCTACCTATGAAAATTTGTATTTGGGCTTTCGATTAAAAACAAAGAAGTAAATCTTTCAAAGTTTCTTTAAATTCTAGCGCAAAAGGGGTTGAATGATTTTATGATAGTCCTTCATATTCAAGTTATGTATATGAAACTTGGTATTTTGGCTCTTGATTAAAAATAAAGAAGTGGGTAATCACATTTTTTGAAAATGTCATCCTCAAAGGGATAGAATAGGGGTTGAAAGTTTTTATGAAAGTTCGTCATTTTTTAAGTTCTATCTATGAAACTTTGTATTTGGGCTTTCGATTAAAAACGAAGAAGTAAATCTTTCACAGTTTCTTAAAATTCTAGCCCAAAAGGGGTTATACAGGGGTTGAATGTTTGTATGATAGTCCTTCATATTCAAGTTATTTTTCAAGCTATGTGTATGAAACTTGGTATTTGGGCTCTTGATTAAAAAAAAGAAGTAGGTATATTAAATTTTTTGAAAATAATACCTCAAAGGGATAAAATAGGGGTTGATAGTTTGTATGAAAGTCTGTCATTTTTTAAGTTCTACCTATGAAAATTTGTATTTGGGCTTTCGATTAAAAACAAAGAAGTAAATCTTTCAAAGTTTCTTTAAATTCTAGCGCAAAAGGGGTTGAATGATTTTATGATAGTCCTTCATATTCAAGTTATGTATATGAAACTTGGTATTTTGGCTCTTGATTAAAAATAAAGAAGTGGGTAATCACATTTTTTGAAAATTTCATCCTCAAAGGGATAGAATAGGGGTTGAAAGTTTTTATGAAAGTTCGTCATTTTTTAAGTTCTATCTATGAAACTTTGTATTTGGGCTTTCGATTAAAAACGAAGAAGTAAATCTTTCACAGTTTCTTAAAATTCTAGCCCAAAAGGGGTTATAAGCTATGTGTATGAAACTTGGTATTTTGGTATTACATTTGGTATTTACATTTATTCTGTAAAAATGACTAGCAATTTGAATTTTTCAGGTCGTGTATGCTGCGCAAGTTTTCAGCAGGGCGGTTTCGGGAGTTTTACACAACCAGATGAAGACATATGAACATCTTCAAATAGTTCATAATTATAGTGTACCATTTGTGAACATTGATAATGGCTATTTCACTGCCGAGATCCTTATGTTCATTAATGATTTGTTTGACAGCTTGAATTGTTCTGGTCATTCAAGTGTTAATTTACGTAATGCTTTGTCTTTAAATTCAGTCCACTTAGAGTTTTGGAACGAAGCCTTGAAGAAGCTAGAATCAATGAAATTTGATGCTTCAGACTCAAGAGAATGTAAGCCACTGTCGTTACGTAACTTTATTCATGACATTAAAACCATTAAACACCTTTGGTCAGAACTAAGATTGATTCCGGGAGTTAAATTTTTGAGTTTGAAGCGTTTAAACCAGGATCCCCTCGAAAACTTTTTTGGACAAATTCGAGGACAGGGTGGATGTAGCACACATCCAGACTGTCAACAATTTGTTGCCTTGTATAAGACATTGCTCATTAATGAGATATCAACTGGTAAATCTTTATATGCAAATTGCACCCCTGATGATGATAAAATGCTGGGAACTCTAAAAAATTTAATTATCAAACGAAATCGAAATATCAATGACATTCTCCATAGTTCGGATGCTCAAAATTTTATTTTCATTGAAGAAAGTATTCCATCCGAAAATACTTTCCAAACCCACGCTGTGTCATACATTGCTGGTGCAGTTTGCCGTTATTTACTACCCAGACTAGATTGTGCGCAATGTCAACATTGTAAAAATGCACTGTTATCTAATGAAATTGAACCATTTCATTCTTTAATATCAATTAAAGAATATGATAATAGTAAAAGAAAATTGTATTATCCATCAGGTAATCTGTCGGCTTTAGTATGGCACTACATTTATATTATCGAACGGACCTTGCCAAAACTCTGTAAAGTTTACATCTACACAGATATTATTAAACAATTTGACAATCTCGATACATCTTGGTATACTTGTCGTGAACACAAATCTGATTTTTTGAAGGCGTTTGGATTGTTTGTTACAAGAATGCAAGTTAGACAATGGTGCATTAATTTTAATAGACGAATTCACAATGTAGATTCAAGGAAAAAGGGAGCAGAAATGGAAAATTTGATTGCAACCAAAGTTTCCAAAGGTGGCAGTTATAGATCAGTGCGACGTCAAAGTAGTTAACATTGTTGTAACCTAAAATAGGTAGAAGTAAGAAACATTAATTTTCTTTTTATTAACCGATTTCAAAAAAGGAGGAGGTTCTCAATTCGTCGGAATCTTTTTTTTAATTTATTTTATGTACGTAGAGAATTAAGACGCCTGAACCGATTTGAAAATTTTTTTAATAATTTCAAAGGGTATAAATTCCCAGGTTCCCATAAATTTTATCGAAATCGGTCAAGTGGTTTTTAAAAAATCAACAATAAATTATACACCTACTTTGTATAGTGGCGCGAGAGTTTGAGTCGGTTATTTAAAAAGAATTTTTTATAATAAATTATAATCATTGTTTGTGCTTTAATGTTTGCATTTCTGTGCTCATCTCATTTATTTTCACTGTGTAAGAAGTATTGTGTTCTCTGTATCAACATTATATTTGTATTTGTTATATTTAGAATTATATTTATTTATTTTAGAATTATATTTATAGACATTATATTTGTATTTGTTATATTTAGAAGAATTCAAGTTAGACAATGGTGCATTAATTTTAATAGACGAATTCACAATGTAGATTCAAGGAAAAAGGGAGCAGAAATGGAAAATTTGATTGCAACCAAAGTTTCCAAAGGTGGCAGTTATAGATCAGTGCGACGTCAAAGTGGTTAACATTGTTGTAACCTAAAATAGGTAGAAGTAAGAAACATTAATTTTCTTTTTATTAACCGATTTCAAAAAAGGAGGAGGTTCTCAATTCGTCGGAATCTTTTTTTTAATTTATTTTATGTACGTAGAGAATTAAGACGCCTGAACCGATTTGAATTTTTTTTTTAATAATTTCAAAGGGTATAAATTCCCAGGTTCCCATAAATTTTATCGAAATCGGTCAAGTGGTTTTTAAAAAATCAACAATAAATTATACACCTACTTTGTATAGTGGCGCGAGAGTTTGAGTCGGTTATTTAAAAAGAATTTTTTATAATAAATTATAACCATTGTTTGTGCTTTAATGTTTGCATTTCTGTGCTCATCTCATTTATTTTCACTGTGGAAGAAGTATTGTGTTCTCTGTATCAACATTATATTTGTATTTGTTATATTTAGATAATAACACTACTTGACCCAGCTTTTTCAAAGGTTTTCAAAATCAGTTCTGATTTGACGAAATTATGTGTTACCTACATCGACACAAATTTTCATCCCCTATTGCGCGCGAAACATACTGTTTTTCAGGATATCAAAGTCAATGTTTAGTTTTAGTCCTCTTTGTCCCGGGGACAAATTATTAGACTTTTTAATTGCAAACAATTTTAACCAAAACTTCACAATTTTGTCGATAGATGGCGCTGTCACCAAAACTTGTCATTAACATTAATTTTATAAAAAAATAAATATGTAGTATGTAACTTTACTAATCATTAGAAATAAATCCTTAGCATATTTTATTGAAATCGATTCCGTGGTTTTAGACTACGGAGTATCTGACAGCCTGACAGACTTATTCAGTATGAATACCTTCCACAATAAAATTTTATAGTAAAGTCCAGATTTCCTTACTTGAGTATTCGAGTAAACAATAATGGCCTAATGTTAACCAAAGACAATTTATAGGGTTGGGAAGTTATCGCATGAGCGATTAAACGAATGTGAAAGCATTATACAATTGAATGATTTTCATCCCAACTGCGATGGTCATAGATGTGTACCATTACTACAAATTTGACGTAAAAAGTAACTAAACAATATCTTTTTCGTAATTATATTAAAAAGAGGAATTTACAAGAAACAATTAACGAAGAGATCTATACCTACTAATCAGATTTTTGTCCCATTCTAAAGTATCCCCCATTTGTGGGTAACATGGTGATACAAACAATTTTCTTAAAAAAACAGTATTGTATTTTTATTTACCTGTTTTCTTCAGTAAATAATAATGGCGGAATGATAACGAGACCAATGAATAGGTTTGGCAATTTATTACATCAACGACTTCATCAACAGACAACAACAAAATCAACATCGTCAACGTATGTAACTCAATAATTATAGTATTTATAACGTTAAAAATAACGTTGATGTTAACGTTAAAAATAATTTTAACGTTATCATCAACGTTATTGGCACATTTATTGTATTATATACACACTTGGCGTCGCCTAGATATCGTTAAAGGCATAATAAAATATGATTTCCTTAAAAAGATTGATTCTTTTAACGCTTCTTTAACGCTTTTTTTAAACTATCGGTAATTCATACATAACGTATGGTAAGAGTATTGTTTTGATATCGGTATGGGTATGTGTAACACCTTGTCTGTACCCGTATATATGCAAATAAAGAAATTGATTGATTGATATTTTCTTCATAGTTTGGAAATAATATAGATTAAGATTATCTATATTTTATTTTATAATAATATCTAATTTTATTTAAGTTAACCATTACAATCATTTTCTGCTAGTGATTTATTTTTTATCAATATCCATTATATTTCACGCTTCTAAAGTTGCTCACCTCTACTGTAAAGATGATTCAATCATTGAAATAGGAAGACTAGTCGTAATTCCTAGTTCCATGGATTCAATCCATTCTTAAGGTCACTCATTCGCCTGTCCCCACCTCAACGATTCATAGACAATCTAGGGTTACGAAATGTCACTTTCTCTTAATCTGTGCAAATGAGTTCTACTAATATTTCATTTTTGAGAAAATAAATATCATAGAATGGTAAATTCGAAGCAATTTTTGGTGTAAATCGTAACGAATGTGCTTGATGAACAGATCTAGACAGTTATAAATAGTTCAAAATGTGTGATTAGTGTGTAAATAAGTGATATTCATATCAAGAGGTGTTTGTTTACTCGAATACTCAAGTAAGGAAATCTGCACTGTAGTTTCCAATTTTTAATATTATGTTATCGTAGGGAAATATAAAGTTAATTAATGTAGATACAATTAATGAAGGGTAGGTTTTAAATATACATTTGTATATCAAAACCCGTTTAATCAAATAATTATTGTTTTATCAAACATTTTTATGAAATGAATTGTTTTACTAATAATAATTAAAATTATTATTATGCAATATTTTGTGTACTTAATACTTTCATGAAATTAAATTTTGTCTGTGTTTATTACTTTTTCTAACTCATAACCACATTTTTGTCAAATACAAACATTATTACTTAAATATATTTAAATTACTTATTGAATTCAAGTGAAAGTGAAACTAATATATTATTAAGTCATTTTATTTTAGTATTTTCTCTTGCGATCAACAATTAGAATGAATTTTATTGATCACTCATGACATTGACACATTGACATTGATTTCAGCAATTGAATCAATAAACAGTACGCAATCTTTTTATTTAATTTGTGCAAAAGTCACAACGGAAATTTATTTCATGAATTTTTCATTAAGTTATAATTACTACGTGTGATACGTTAAATTGTAATTCAGTTAAGTGCTATATTGTATGATACATTGTAATTAGTTGTAAAAAGATTTAGAGAAAACTTTTACGAGTACTTTGCAAAAGGCATGATGACAGAAATATCTATTTCGAAAGAATAAAAAATAATATCTTATATCAGCAAAATAGATAAAATATGTCAAGTCATAATATTTTATCAAAATTTGAAGATATATTATGTGATGTAACTTTCGCTCTTATCTCTGTTCAATTCAATATGGTGGATTGCTGTATTTTATAGTTTTATTTTATCAAAATAAATATCAATCTCTGTCAAAATAGTCGAATAAATAAATACATTTTTTATATTCCATGAATCCTATTTCCATGGATATAATATTCATAATTTCATTGTTTCTTCGCAACTGTCATCATGCCTATTCATGTTCATGCCTAAATGGACGTAGTTATGCATAAATGTTCCAACCCACAAGTCTGTCGAAATTGAGTTAATAGTACTAAACTGCTTTTATACTAAGAACTTTCCAGTCCTTACATCATTATTCTTTTATTTCCAATGTTCCAACCTACAATGTGTAACACATTTGTAGCAAAAAACAATTAAAACTGCATCAATCTGACTGAAAACGTGCTGTGGGTTGGAACATTTTTGCATAACTACGTCCAAATATTATGCTGATTTTTTAATTCAAACAACTGATTTTTACTTAAGTAACTTTTCGTATTTTTATCTTTTTTATGACGTTTAGACCTATTTATGTACATATTTAAGACCCACTTATAAATCGCCAAGGGAAATTTAATCAACGAATAAATTTGACGTTTAGACAGATTTTCATTACGAAAAACTGCTAAGCAAAAATCAATGAAGGCAATGGGGCTGTCTTAATTTAAAAAATGCATTTAGTGTAGTATGGATGTATGGATATTGGATTGTGATCGTTACAGTTTATAGAACTGGAAGCACGGGCGCCTTTCCAAAAATATCACGATCGCGATGACTGTCACTATTAGACCATTTCGAGGCGCTAACATAGGATAAACATCTGGAAAACCTATCTATTTGGTATATGTTATATTATGGGCATGGGCGTTTAAATATTTAAAAGGGAAGTCAAATTTATTCCGCGTTTAAATGGAACAACTGCGATGGTGATATTAATATAATGTACTAGACAATATATTTTTAAAAGAGTAACTGTTGAGTTTCTTACCGGATTCTTCTCAACAGAAAACTACATTCCGAACCGGTAGTAGCTTAAAATATGAAAATGAATAAACCAGCTATTCAAAGTAAAAATTTCTTTTATTTCACAACCTTAATTTTTAAATTAGAATTTAGAATCATAGAATACAGAAAAAAAATCGGTAAATATAAAAAAAACCGGTACTCGAAAACCGATAAGTACATCACTATAATTATAAACTTACGGTTCACTCCGATGGGCCTATCCCATCCCTAAATAAAATAAAAAGTAACCGCTTCCGGTTCCGCTATGACGTAATTCTGCTTAAGCGATGGACCAATAAGCATCGAGTTCCGCTATTGCTATATATCGTGTTAGAGCAGGACATGCTGGGTTATCAATGAAATTTGCACTAAATATGAATGGATAGAGTCGTTAAATCACGGGAGAGTGAGATGCAAGATAGAAAATGTATAGATGTACCATAGTGAAGGAACACTCACACTAGAATCCTGTTAAGATTCTATTTTAGGCTCTATGGTGGAAACGTAAAGCCATAGATATCCTAGTGTTCGTGGTCTATGGCCATAGACATAAAGCCAAAGAGCACAGACCATGGGAAGGGTCAAAGAGTATAACAATCTACAGCAATTACATTGATCCATGGAACTAGGAATTGTAATTGCGACTAGTCTTCCTATTTCTATGATTTGATCACAGAGTGCATAACCAAACTACAGAATCAAAAGATTCAAATGTGGAAATAATCTACTTATCCAAGATAATTAGGTATTATTAATTTAGATATTTTGACTCGAAGGAGAACTTGACATTTTACAGTGTCCTATCGAGTCAAAATACCTTATCAATAAGGTTTTAGTGAGGTATAATAAAACAACAGGTTTTTGTTTTAACACTGCCCATTTATTTTTATTTTTATTATTTAAACCTTAGTTTTTTTTTATTATATATAATTTTATTTATGGTTCTATTCTTTATAATGGTGACTAAATACATATATACAATCAAAAACCTAAAACTCTTAAATTAAAACTAAAATAAAAACTAATTATAATCTAAAACCCCATCCAAGCCACCGCAGTGTGGCATAGTACCCAAGATGCTGGCAGCATTACCCCTTTGGATGGCCAAGCTAATCATTTGGCCAAGGTAGCTGCCAGCTCTTGGATCCCCGGTAGACTCGATCACTCTTTTCGATATCTCTAAAAAAAGTGCGTGAGCCTCCGGGCCCCACGGCCCCAGGGTCTCTACACCAAAAGGCGCAAATATGAAACCACTGTCAAGTTTTTCATATTTGCGCCTCTTAGCCTGTTCGGCGCTAGTAGCCGCTGCAACCGCCACAGAGGAGGTCGCATGGATGTGGGAAGCAGCTAGAGTATCTACACAGGTGGCATTCCACACAAGCGACCTCCCTGTCCTCCAAGGAACAAGCGTCATACCATCAGGTCTCTTGCCATCACTACGTGCCAAACCAATAGGTTCTAATACTAACCTTAGATTTATACAGCTATTGCATAGGTACATTTAGTTTAAAGTCTAATGTTTAATGTTACACATGAAATCCTAAACATTTAATTTTTTTTGCCCGACGGATCGACCCCGGGACCGCGTCGCCCGCAGCCGACCACGCTCACCACTATACCAACGAGGCAGGTGAGGTGGAATTACACTCGTTTCAAATTCAAAAACATTTTATGTACCTGGGACAAATTTTAGCACTTACGACAACTCATGAATCTACCAACGGTTTGGAAAGCTGATTCTGCTGAGAAGAGCTGGCAAGAAGCTCAGCAGTTGCTCTTTTCAAAACAAAATAATACAATATCATAAAAAATGCAATTTAGTAAGTCACACTCTCTTGTGGTCAGCTGATGCCAAGCCGATTGATTCCAAGACAACTTTTTCATTCAGAAATTCACTAAGTTAAAATATATAATAAGTTAAAATAACCTCGACTTAACAAGTTGTGTGTTTTTACACATTGTTTGAGTTTGTGTAATGGCAAATAAATTATTTCCTTCAGAATCACTACATATAATAAAACAAAGTCCCCCACCGCGTCTGTCTGTATGTCTGTTCGCGATAAACTCAAAAACTACCAAACGGATTTTCATGCGGTTTTCACCAATAGTTAGGGTGATTCATGAGGGTAGCTCAATGTACCCATTTTAACTTCTAAAAAAATGGTCACGTACCATGCGGTAGTTGGACTACTACTACCGCATGGTACACCTAATTACTATTTAGACAGATACAGTATTAATCCTTAATCAACTTAAATACGTTAGTTACCTTACGCATTTCATGCACATTATGATAGTCCTCTACACCATACAATTTAAAGGAATATCTTAGAAGTTACCGCAAAATAAAAGCGATCGCGCGCCAAAACAATTTGAAGCGCGCTCCGCGGGTTGCTTTGATATAAGCCGAGCGCTTCCGAGCGATACTTCTTTTTAATAAGCCTAAGCACTGTTCACTAAGCTCAAGGTAATGTAAGGAACATTCCAAGGAGTTTTCAAAACATAGGCGTAATATGCTCTACTACTCGTGCGAAGCCAGGGCGGGTCGCTAGTTAAGTATATAATATATAGTATATTATGTATAAGCTTACACTCAGCCCCACAAAGGGTTTGTGTTTTCATCTACCCTACCTAAAATCATCCCATATTGTAGGTCTCTTTACGTAGGTAACCCCTAAATACAATCCCTTACCCAACGTAACTTCTAGCGACCGCAGACATACAACTTCAAGCTGGCCGACTATCGCACAACTAAGTTGCGTGTTTTACAATAAATCAACCATATCGTGTGCGAATTTGCCAATTAAATAGTTGGACGATTAAAGTTGGTAAGGTTAGTACTATACAGTCACTATGCCTATTAGTAGGTATACTTACTCCGCGATTTAGTTGCCTAACTTGAAATTGTAAGTGTGCGGGTACTAGGTGTTCCCTGACGCAGTTTTCCCGTGAGCCAACGCACGGCACGATTAATTGTGATGCCGACTCCCGGCGGCGCCAACCTCTATTTCTATTTCTGTGCGTTGCCGTTGAATGAGTAAACGGTCCTTAGAAATAATATAATTATCGTCGGTGAAGTGCCAATACCTACCTCCTACTTACCTGCCAACATCAACATTTTATACAGTAAAAAAACGTCCTTTAAGGCGCACCAAACGGGTCTGACCGCGAGATTCAAATTTAATTTGTTTTTTCGAAATTTGTAAACTAATACGACAAAGTAGGCTTATGGCGTTCTAATTGTGCCAATGGCAGTGTTATCTTCACAGGTTTAAGTAAAAAACTTTAGGTACCTACGTGAAAGTGTCCAGTTTAACGAACCGGTGGTAGAGTCATGACTTGTCAAGAGCCACAGGTTAACCTACGTGAAATAAATAATTTTGAATTGTTTTTTTTTTAATTTTAAGAAATTAGTCCGAATATCGAGTTTGACGTGAGTTACTCACAAATTAGTCGATACTCTAATTTCTGCTAATGAAAATGAAAAAATGCGAATGTGATCTTTCATAAATCTCAAAAAGTAAACTTCACAACAAATGTCTGATAGGAGGTGTTGGCACTTCCACGACGATATGGCGCTCGGAGTCGTCACCGCAGTTCACCGCGCTAAAGGTTCGCGAAAACGAAATGGACAGAAAGCGTCACCTAACTCAGCTCAGGGAGCCATCAGCTGGGGCACGTTGGTGACTTGCCGACTGCGAAGAGATACGTGTTGACACCCGATGGCCACTCATATGGCCTCATGGCCTGCGTGATCCGCCGGTCACCTCTCCATGCTTCCTAGCTCCTTGACTAGCTCCCTCGTCCAAGTTCCTTTTCCTACTGGCAACGATTCTTTCTCCCATTCCGTAGGATGCTCTCCCGTACTTCTAAAGGCGTCTGTTCCTTGTTAGTGAACAGCTGAACACGTTCACTGACTGTTTTATTGACAGGGACCAGTCCTGCGATGACCAGCACCGCATTGGAGCTCGTTCGGTACGCTCCACAGATACCGATTGCCATTCGTCTCTACACCATTTCCAGTTCACGAAAGAGAAAAAGAAGACAAGAGAAAGAGAAAATATGCAGACGGTCTGCGTGAAGCAATGTAAAGCGGTCCCGTGCCGCCCTTGGAGCGCTGAGGAGGTTGTTGTGGTCCGCGCGAGTCGGACACACCCCGCTGTAAGGCAGAAGTCCGCAGGGATTGTTCCGTCCCCAAACAGACAAAAAGCATAGTACAAACAGAATAGTAGGCTAACTAAGGCCGATCGGCGAGTTAATTACCTACTCTTGCGTTGACGCCTAGGGTTGTCACTTTTATTTTTGACTAGCTGATGCCCGCGATTATTAAAAGGTAGGTTACTACTTTTATTGAAAAATTAAACAAACAAAAAAGAGCGAGCGTGATATATACAAAAGTACTCTGTGGCGCGCCGCGCGGCCCGTACTGCCGGCCGATTGAGCCGGTTGAGACTTTGCGAATGTGTGCGTGAAACTTCCGTGCGTACACGGCGCCCGCTGCTCACGCATACATTCAAACCGGCAGCGGCCACTTTGTATGAAGTTAGCCTACTATTCTGTTTGTACTATGCAAAAAGGGAACGTTAGTGAAAACGGGCATCAATCTAGGTTCAAGAAATTAAGAATTTTTTATTTCAAAGCCGCTTTTCTCATTTCGAATTTAACATCAAATCTTTAGTCGGGCTACAGCTTTTAAACGTAATAATTATTGTCTCAATTACTTTGATAGTTTTTCTAATAAGAACTGAAGAAAGTGGGAAGAAATCAAATAACTTATTTATTAAGGTTGACGGATCTGCCCGCGAAATTCAAATTTATTTTAATTATAATTGGTTTTTCGCAATTTTTAAACTAATATGACAAAGTAGGCTTATGGCATTCTAATTGCGCTAGTGGCAGTATCATTTTCACAGGTTTATATAAAAATCTTTACTTGAAAGTGGCCAGTTTAAGAAATTAATCAAAATATCTAAATAAGAAATTAATAGAAATTAATAAAAATATAATTGGACGTGAGTTACTCACAAATCCTTACTAATATTATAAATGCGAAAGTGTGTTTGTTCGTTGGTTTGTCTTTCAATCACGCCGCAAGAGGGCTACAGATCGACGTGATTTTTTGCATGGGTATAGTTGAGGACCTGGAGATTGACATAGGCTACTTTTTGTCCCGGAAAATCAAAGAGTTCCCGAGGGATTTTAAAAACTAAATCCACGCGGACGAAGTCGCGGGCATCAGCTAGTTAGCCGATATTACTGACTTATTTCTTAAATTGGACACTTTCAAGTAAAGATTTTTATATAAACCTGTGAAGATGATACTGCCTGGCTGATGATACACTGGCGCAATTAGAATGCCATAAGCCCACTTTGTCGCATTATAGTTTACAAATTACGAAAAACCAAATTAAATTTGAATTTCAAGGGCAGACCCGTATAATCCACCTTAATGAAATGATTCAAGGCGCTCGTCATGTCTCCTTGTCCCCGCTCTCTTGGCTGCCCCCGGCGCCTCCCGCGCGGCAGCGGTCCAGGCTACACCTGTGTCGATCGCGGGCGAGTCACGGATCTGAGACTCGACCAGTTGTCTCGCTCGCGACCTGCAGCGTCTGCACAGTATCGCGCTCTCAAATGCATAGGACTAGCCACAAATATATCTATGTCTTTCAATCGCATGCAGCCAGCGACGGCACAGCGAAGCGTGCACTCTGTCTACAACGTGCTGCAACTACGGGCCGTCCACTTTAAGTCGGCCGTTGCCTCCCGTCGCGCTTCCCCGTACTGCGCCTCAAGTCGGTCGGTCGGACCCGCTCAGTACTCAGTTACAAACAGGAACCCCGCCAGTGTGAGCTCTCATGTGCCTTACTAAATTACTCTTGAGTGAACATTTAAATTTGCATAGCTTACAAATATAAGGCTTGTCGCCAGTGTGTGTTCTCATGTGACTTATTAAACTACTCTTTTGTGAACATTTATACTTGCATAATTTACAACAGTAAGGCTGTTCGCCAGTGTGAGTTCTCATGTGACTTATTAAATTACCCTTTTGTGAACTTTTATACTTGCATAGCTTACAAATATAAGGCTTGTCGCCAGTGTGAGTTCTCATGTGTCTTACTAAATTACTCTTTTGTGAACATTTATACTTGCATAATTTACAACAGTAAGGCTGTTCGCCAGTGTGAGTTCTCATGTGACTTATTAAAGTACCCTTTTGTGAACATTTATACTTGCATAGCTTACAAATAAAAGGCTTATCGCCAGTGTGAGTTCTCATGTGTCTTACTAAACTACTCTTACGCGAACATTTATACTTGCATAGCTCACAAATAAAAAGCTTGTCGCCAGTGTGAACGTTCATATGCCTCATCAAAGCATTTTCATTTTTACATTTGTATGGGCAAATCTTGCAATTCAACTGCATCACTTCAGTATGAGTTTTTATGTGATTTATCAAGAAACGTTTTTGTTTGAACATTTTTGGGCAAACGTCACAGGAAAACAATTTCCTCTCAACATTCGCTGGTGAACTATTATACGGTACATTAACGTCATTACTTGAACAAAATGTTATACTTTGTAAACTTGATAATTTAGGGTTATTCAGTGTCGTAGGAACTTTATTCTGACTAGTCGCCTGACAGCTGACATCGTCCGCGGCAATACCACTCGCAGGCACGTCTTGTTCGTCGTGTGAGTCGTCTTCTTCAGCTGGAGGCACTTTCGTTTCGTTATTCGTCGCACGGCTCGCGGGCAGAGCGACTGCAAAGAAACATAATTTATATTTCTTAGTACTTATGGCTTATCTCGATGAAATGATAAATGAGGAGTTGGGAGGGAATGAAAGGAACTCTGGCGTCGCACGAGTGGACTTTTCTACAGCTCTTTGTCAGATTTCACCAGAAGGAAGGTAATATTCTTTAGCTGTGGGTATACGCGACAAACTTACGACCCTCACAAATGGGAAGCAGGATATCGAGGTCTGTGTCATTTTACTTTGAGTCATTACATACATACATACATAATAGCCATAAAAAATAATCATAGAAAACGGATGGCCCAGCGTAATGTTATGCGTGATAGAATCGGTAAACAGGAAAACCGTTCGCGGCTACCCTTAGAGGTGAAATATATCTTTCTTTAAATGTCTAATTTTCAAGGTTCAACCTATCCAATAAAAAATTAATAATATAAACAACATACATACATAACATATAGGTACATACATACATACATAATGTCCGCCAATTCGCATTGGGCCAGCGCGGTGGACTATGGCCTATAACCCTTCTCTGAGAGGAGACCTGCGCTCAGTAGTGAGACGTTGATGGGTTGCTAATGATGATGATGATGATGATACATACATAACTAGTGGTTCGCCCCGAACTGAGACCTCGCGGTGACGGTATCCCTTAATTATTCATTCAATCGATACATGACGACCAAAACTGACATTATTATTATGCCCGTTTTCACCAAACATACCTAAATCATCCCCTAAGTAGGAGTCTCTTTACGTAGGTAGCCCTAAATACAATTTTAAGTCATAACATCCGTCTCAATGTCCTTTTAAGTGTCCCGTTCAGGTTCGTGATAACGAAGTTGAGAGAAAGCATCACCTAATGACCACCTAATGACTTTAGTCTTCAGGCACTGAGGGATTTTGGACGAGAAACAGTCTTCGAACAGTGCGTGTTGCCACGTGATGACTTACGGATCCGAGACATAGTCGCTAACTATGGGCCTCATAAGAAGGCTCAGGGTCACTCAGCGAGCGATGGAGAGAGCTATGCTCGGAATATACCTGCGAGATCAAATCAGAAATGAGGAGATCCGTAGGAAAAACAAAGCTCAGCGAGTCGCGAAACTGAAGTGGAAATGGGCGGGGCACATAGTTCGAAGGGCTGATGGTCGTTGGGGTCCCAAGGTGCTGGAGTGGCGACCCCGCACTGGGAAACGCAGTGTTGGCAGACCCCCCCACTAGGTGGACCGACGACATCAAACGAGTCGCAGGGAGCCGCTGGATCCAAGCGGCGCAAGACCGAGGCCTGTGGAAGTCCATGCAGGAGACCTTTGTCCAGCAGTGGACGTCTATAGGTTGATAAAGAAGAAGAAGATATATGTAAGGTCCTAATTATACCTAAACACTACGAGGACCACATCACATATATATTTTTTTCGAAGTGTATTCCCAACTTTTTTCTCACGAAATTTTTATGAATAATAGTGCACATAGAGGAGCATAATATTATATTATTTCCGTAATTGTGAATCACTGAGAAGACTGAAAAAAAAATTATTATTTATTTATCTATTTATTTATTTATATTTATAAATATTCTTAAAAATTCAAAAAATTATATAATATACTCTGTAAAGTTGCCTAAAGCCTCGCATTGGTTTTACTTCTCTAGCTTAATTAGTTTTTGAGATATATTTTTTGAATGATAGTTATGCGTGTGGCCTATTTTGCCCCATATCTCAAGGTCGAAGCGGAAGCCGGGCGTGAAACCTAAATATATCGTGTTGGTACATCAAGGCGATGATATAACATAAGTTTCGTTAGGCGTTCCCATTTGGGGGCCGACTCGCCATACCTATCCGGGTAGACCCTTTGAAGTAATTACGTTCAGTAATTCAGAAGTTATAAGGCTCTGACGGACGGACGGACGGACGGACGGACGGACAGACAAGTGCAAATTCACTCAAGTAGACTCAGAGACCTTTGCTTCGCTCGGTCAAATATAAGAACCTGCTCTTTTTTTTCTTAGGTCGAAAAAGAATGTATATTCAGTGTTATTTGAATGACTAACAAAGCTGATCTCACCTGACGTGGGAGGCAAGTCAGCTAAAGGGTGAGGGTCGTCACTCAGCTGTTGAGGGTCGTCACTCAGCTGTTGAGGGTCGTCACTCAGCTGTTGAGGGTAACCACTCCGCTGTTGAGGGTCGTCACTCAGCTGTTGAGGGTCGTCACTCAGCTGTTGAGGGTCGTCACTCAGCTGTTGAGGGTAATCACTCAGCTGTTGAGGGTCGTCAGCAGCGGCGCCGCTCTGCCGAATGAAAAGTAAGCTCATTATACTTCCGTCTTGAGCTAGCTTGAGCGAGTCGGAGTAGTCACAAAAAGGGTGATTTACACGATAGGCAAATGAGAAATCCAAATAGGCTCGTGACTCCTCGACTACGTCTCAAGAAAGTCCAAAAGTCGTTTGTGGGAATGGGCGTGACGTTCTATAATAGAATTCCACGAGCATCAATTCTTTGAACTATGTGCTCCGCCCATTGCCCCTTCAGCTCGCAACTCGATGAGTTACGTCGCTAACTTTGTTCTCCTCAGATCCAGCCAGCTCATGGACTCAGCAAGTTGACAAAAGTGCTTCAACGTTTAAGTTAGAAACAGCAAATACATCAACATGTCTAACCTGAAGATGTGTGTTCAAATGTTGCAAGTATGCATGTTCAAGAACAAATTCCTTGAAACAAAGTGTACATTGGTAGTGTACACTTTCGCACTTGAATATATCCTGTGTTACCACTTGTGTAGAAACTGCTGCTTTTCTGTTTAGAGCTTTGAGAATAGCATCATCTAATAGTTGTGTTTCTAACTTTATACTATGATCTGATGAGTCTTCTTCATAAGGAGTAACAAACTTATCTTTGACACAGTCAGCATGATCATCTTCATGTATCAACTCCACGTCTTCATCAACCAAAACTAACTCGTCGTTTGCTTCAGTTTTCACTACATCTGTGTCGATGGTATCTTCTGATTCACTCTGTATGTCTTCTAGTATGTGTAAATCACAATGATCAGGTGCCAACGTTGTCGCTACCATATTACTTTTTAATTTGTGTCTTGAGCGGTTTATCCTTTTAATATGAAGTCTTGTTATCTGTGAACAAAAAAATTGATTATTGAGAGAGCTCAATTAATATCATCATCATCAACTACGCGTCAACGGCTCACTGCTGAGCGCAGGTCTCCTCTCAAAGAGAGTTATTGGCCATGGTCCCCCACGCTGGCCGTGTTGGCTATGTCGTCATGCGGCTGTGATAATACTTTTTGTTTTCGCGGTGACTAACAAGCGAATGTACGCAACAAGTATACACTTGCTGACGACGCATCACACCTCTCACGACACCTCAATTCGCAAACCTGCTCGCAGAATCGTCACTTGTGGAAAAACTTACGAGCGCCACGTCCGTCGTCGCAGCGCCGTGTGCAGTGTGTCGTGTGTGTCGTGACTCGTGACCGCTGGTCGTGTCGTGTCATGGCTCATGCACAAACGCTGTTACTGTTAATTATATTTACTTAAAACTGTGGTCCATATCATCGTATCTCGAAAATACATAATATCAGATATGTAAATGAAATGGAAAAGAAGAAAATAGTATATTTCATTACAAGTGCGGAAAGGCTGTCATTGCAAATAGGTCCGACAAATGTCTACCCGAGCCGAGGCGCAGCCGAAGGCGAGGGTTGACAGTCGGAACAAGTTGCAATGACGGTTCCGCACGTGTACTGAACGACTATTTTTAATACAGTTGCGAAAAAATGAAGCAATTTAATAAAATAATAAAAACACAATAAACTCAACTAAATTAACATTTATTTCTTATAAAAGTTATAATTCACATATACATTGAAATTGGTACAGTTTTTTATACTAACTGGGGAAGTTTTAGGTTGCATATTTACTGTTTGAGACAAACTAGTATTAATTTCGTATGATTGTTCATGTATATTTGTCATACAATGGCGTTTGCTAGTTGATGGAGTTGGATCTGATGAATTATCACTATCAACGAAGGTAGATGTATTCACTTATATCCACGTTGTTCCTTATTTTCAGCATACTTTTTATCATCGAAAACCTCGACCATAACGTAGAAGGTTTTAATTTTGCTGCGAGTTCGGAGAAGTATGCCAACATAACATTTTCTGAAAAACTATTTGCTTTTTTCTCTTCTCTCCACGCAATAAATTCGTCGTATGTAGATATGTAGCGACTTTTTGACTTTTCCGGTAAAATGTTCTCCGAAGCATTTTGTGCAATTATACTGAGTTCCGGTGGTGTTAATTCAAAAAAAACTAGGGTCGAAATTACTCAATTTGTGCAACAAACAACTAAACTCGCAAAGAAAATTTCTGAAAAATGGCGCCAACCGTAGAATATAAGCAGAGTTTTTTTTTTTCACCCATTCTGGTAGGCAAAGGGCTATGCCCATACAGCCAAGTCTTCAGTAGAATTTTTTTGTTGATATGAAATGAAAATGAAATTTAATGAGATGAAATGAAATGAAACCTAACCAAACTCATTCAATCAAATCATTAAATCTGATATTGAAACAAATTAGTAGGTTCTTTTTAGAAATATACGTATTTGCATGAATTATAAAAACTTCTATGAATTTTTTTAGTAAAAACTTCATGGTTGATTTTTCTTTTTAGTAGACATTATTTTGACAGTTGGGAAAGAGAACGCACGAGTTCGGGAAAGGTAAAAAAAAAGCACGAGTGTGTAATAGCCCACATCCCGAACGCTATACGTCCCTGCAATACGCCACTTTTTGAGCAACTGTATTAAAATAGTATATTTCATTACAAGTGCGGAAAGGCTGTCATTGCAAAGAGTTCCGACAAATGTCTACCCGAGCCGAGGCGCAGCCGAAGGCGAGGATTGACAGTCGGAACAAGTTGCAATGACGGTTCCGCACGTGTACTGAACGACTATTTTTAATACAGTTGCGAAAAAATGAAGCAATTTAATAAAATAATAAAAACACAATAAACTCAACTAACCTATCATTTATTTCTTATAAAAGTTATAATTCACATATACATTGAAATTGGTACAGTTTTTTATACTAACTGGGGAAGTTTTAGGTTGCATATTTACTGTTTGAGACAAACTATTATTAATTTCGTATGATTGTTCATGTATATTTGTCATACAATGGCGTTTGCTAGTTGATGGAGTTGGATCTGATGAATTATCACTATCAACGAAGGTAGATGTATTCAATTATATCCACGTTGTTCCTTATTTTCAGCATGCTTTTTATCATCGAAAACCTCGACCATAACGTAGAAGGTTTTAATTTTGCTGCGAGTTCTGAGAAGTATGCCAACATAACATTTTCTGAAAAACTATTTGCTTTTTTCTCTTCTCTCCACGCAATAAATTCGTCGTATGTAGATATGTAGCGACTTTTTGACTTTTCCGGTAAAATGTTCTCCGAAGCATTTTGTGCAATTATACTGAGTTCCGGTGGTGTTAATTCAAAAAAACTAGGGTCGAAATTACTCATTTTGTGCAACAAACAACTAAACTCGCAAAGAAAATTTCTGAAAAATGGCGCCAACCGTAGAATATAAGCAGAGTTTTTTTTTTTCACCCATTCTGGTAGGCAAAGGGCTATGCCCATACAGCCAAGTCTTCAGTAGAATTTTTTTGTTGATATGAAATGAAAATGTAATTTAATGAGATGAAATGAAATGAAACCTAACCAAACTCATTCAATCAAATCATTAAATCTGATATTGAAACAAATTAGTAGGTTCTTTTTAGAAATATACGTATTTGCATGAATTATAAAAACTTCTATGAATTTTTTTAGTAAAAACTTCATGGTTGGTTTTTCTTTTTAATAGACTTTATTTTGACAGTTGGGAAAGAGAACGCACGAGTTCGGGAAAGGTAAAAAAAAAGCACGAGTGTGTAATAGCTCACATCCCGAACGCTATACGTCCCTGCAATACGCCACTTTTTGAGCAACTGTATTAAAAAAACTATATCATAATTCATTTGCTGCAATCAAAAGTTTAACTGACGATTAACTAAAGAACTAACTAAAGAATTACCTAAAGATACATAAAGTAGAATTGAATCTACTCAAAATCTAATTTAACTAGCAATGTATAGGAAATCAACATTTCCACATTTCATTTTCATGTGACTAAGATTTGAAAGCCTTTTGACACATTTTTTGAAAAAAAAAAAAAAAAAACGTTTATTTCTTAAGATAAAACTGTGTTTCAAGCACATGAGATATTATTAATTAAGCACTCACTAATTCACGTTGTTGAACCAAGTCCATCAGCAGCCCTCGGGCTCTCAAGCTCTTGTCTCTAAATCTGCTAAAGTTGGTCAACCTCTGAGTGCAATGCACACAAACTGTTTGTTTCAGGTTTCCCAGGTCACACGGCTGAAACATATTGTATGTAAATAAAGAATTGGGTAACTGACTGCTGTGAAAATGTTAATATTTCATTAATAAATAATAATTGAAATAAAAAATGTAACATGTAAGAATAACATTTATAAAAACAGAAAATAAATCGGTCCACAAACAAATAAGTTACAAGCTGTTTTACTGCCACTGTATCTGTCTCTTTCTAAAACGAAATTTATATTTTAATTTAATAACGAAACGAACGGAGTGTATGGAGATGTGTGATTTACTGATTTCACACTTCTGTAGCACTCTATCTTACAGGAAACTTTAAAGCTTTTAATTTTCAAGACTAGTAAAGATATTTCAAAAAGAAAACATACACATATTTAACAACTTTATTTTAAATAATTATATAAAAAAACTAGCTGACCCAGCGAACTTCGTACCCCCAACAAAAATATTTAGTGGTTGGTCACCCTTATCATTTAGGGGTATAAAAAATAGATGTTGGCCGATTCTCAGACCTACCCTATTTCATAAAAATAGGTCCAGCCGTTTCGGAGGAGTTTGTTAACAAACACCGCGACATGAGAATTTTATATATTAGATTTCAATTGCCCAATTGGGCATTTGATGTGTTTTTTTGTAGGTTTGTTCTTCAATCACGCAGCAATGGAGCAACACATGTTAATGACGGGAATAGGGCTACTATCTGTCTGCCCGTCTAAACATGAATTGAATTGTGGTAAGTACATTTCTTTTTTTTTTGAACTTCCCCTCATCGTGGAAATATTATATTTTATTCTAACACAGTTGCATCGATGGTTAAATCGGCTTGGCATCCAGCTGCCCACAAGATAGTATAAAAAACTTATTACAATGCAGTAGCTACATAATAATATTGTAAAATGATTATATTGAAAAGAGCAACTGCTGAGTTTCTTGCCGGCTCTTCTCAGCAGAATCCCTGTTTCCAAACTGGTGGTAGAGTCATGACGTGTCATAAGAGCCACAGGTTGGCCTACGTGAAATAAATAAATTTGAATGTAATTTTTTTCATAGATGTAGGTTTCTTATAAAAATTAATTTAAGCCAAGCTGAACTAGACTACAAATAAATGGAAAGCTTGTGTTAGGAGTGCGTGTGACAATAGTGCAACAGGTGGGGATTGAACTGGCAACCTTTCGGTTTCAGTCTGCACATTTAACTGTTGGGCCATTAGGGCTTAAACTGAAGTCCTGAGTCCTGCACAGGGTGTTCCTAAGACTAACACCACACAGACAGAAACGCAGGGCAAAAGCTAGTTGATGATAAATTAACAACTTGACAACCTCTCTGGCACATTGGTGAGTGCTGTGGTCTTGTACTTGTAACTAGCAGGTTTTGGGTTTGATTCCCGGCGGGACAATTTGGGAATTTATAATTTCTGAATTGACCCTGATCTGGTCTAGTGGGAGGCTTTGGTCGTGGCTAGTTACCACCCTTCCGTCGGATATGCTGCCAAGTGATTTAGCGCTCTTTCAGGATTAGTGGTTGAATGTTCACTGCCATTCCCCTTCCAAGTTAGCCTGCTACCATATTAGACTGCATCTTCACTTAACATCAGGTGAGATCACAGTCAAAATCTTGTGATTGAAAAAAGCTTACAGGATTTCCAGTTAAGTGTTGATATGCTTCTTCCAAGTTGTGTTTGCTCATTAGATACAGCTTGCCTTCAGTCTCCAGGCAGATCATGCAGACCTGTAAAGATAATATATTCTACTAATTCATCATCATCAGCAACCCATCAACAGCCAACAACTGAGCGCAGGCCTCCTCTCCGAGAAGGGTAATAGGCCAAAGTCCACAACGCTGGCCTTTAATAATCCTATGAAAAACTATTCAAGATTGTCTAAACATATATAAAATAATTATTTCAAAAGTTTGTTGACTACATACTAACAACATAACAAGATATATTAATGCATATAATTACCTTGTAACTTAAACCCTAGCAAAGTTACCTGCACTGTTGACGGAATCGCACCAGCACGAATTTGTCTTGAGCCGAATTCTGTTTCATACATGTCATCGTGCAGGAAATGCTGCGAGCATACCACAGCAGGGTCTGGGAGGGGAGTGTCTTGTCTGCCGATGGCTCTGAGCCAGGCAGCACGGAGATGCGAGTCACTGGGGAACCTGCAGATTACACCAGTTCAACATTGAGTTGTAGTGATGAGAGTGTGAATGTGTGTGTGACACACATAAACAAAGTTCTCTCATTCCTGCCCAGAGAGGACCATCTACCTGTAAACACCTTTGGTTCTGAATAGCTTCAAGAGAGATAAGCTCTCGAACTGAAGACATTACAGTTCTATACATACACATACATACATGTAGTACATTGTAGATCGTACATTTTCTTCTTTGACGTTTTCCTCTCCAGACAAGGCTTGCCTGGAAGAGAATGCTTTTGCAATAAGGCCTTTGCACCTTGTATTTACTTCCTCTTTCTTGTGTACCAACCTTTAGAGGTAGCGTCATGACGTGTCCAGGACTCATAGGAGCCACAGGTTGGTCTATGTGAAATAAATAATTTTGAATTTGAATTTATTTCTTGTTAACAATTTTCTATTCTATTATATCCTAAGTGCACAGGTGTGTGCGTGGTGCACACAGGTGCACTCTCTGTTTCCTGACTCTCATGGCCAGACGGAACGCCGATCCGACATGACCAGAGACATTAGGCGCAGGCTCTCCGCAGCACGGGGTGCCGAACCGCCAACTTCCCAACTCCGGCCTGACATACGCAGTTGAATATGTTGACGTTGTTAACCATTCGACTAAAGTTAATTTGTACTGCCTACGACATCACCAAGCTTGTGGGCAAGACAAGCGGTGGCGAAATGCGAGGGCTCGCTTATATTTAATGATCCCTCTTTTTATACAATTATAATAATATATCATTGGGTCTACTAAAGTACTCACTCGTGGAGCGTAACCGCCGCGGATCCCGAGACTGTCTCCGCAGTGGTTTTGCAGAAGGGCGCGTAGCACCGCATGTTGATTGTTTTAAAATTAACTGGAATAATAGTATTTTTTAGGTATCGCGTAGATCCAAAGACTACAGTCACAAAGTTTGCACAAAGTACATTTTACAGACCAAACCACAGATTAGAGGATACACTACCAGTACCACGGATATATACTCTCAGGGGTGAGGGGAGGTTCCATGACAGGGATCGTAGGCAGAGAATAGGTATAGACTGGGTTTAACTTCACACCCAGCATACTTCGTTCCATTGCGCGTTGACATTTCGCCAGCTTATCTCTATTTTTCATGTCCACCTTTTCTGAGTTGGTCATCAATTTTGTCTTATTAGCATTCATCTCCAGTCCCACAAGTCTACTCTCTTCCTTTAAATTTTGAATCATCAATTGGAGTTTTTTGGGGTCTTCTTCCAATAAAACTAGGTCATCTGCGAATCGAAGGTTATGGTGACGTCTACCGTTAATATTAAGCCCATACTCTTCCATTTTTCGGAAAACTGACTCGAGTACAGCTGCAAGAGTTTAGGAGATATCGCCCTGTCTCACTCCCCTCTCTACGGGGAAAGAAATGCCTGTACTTTCTAACTTTATGCTTGCCTTACTTTTTAGGGCTCCGTACCCAAAGGGTGCCAACGGGACCCTATTACTAAGCCTCCGCTGTCCGTCCGTCCGTCTGTCAGCGGGCTGTATCTCGTATACCGTAATAGATAGACAGTTGAAATTTTCACATATTTTGTATTTCTATTGCCGCTATAACAAAAAAATTATAAAAATTAAATTTAATTTTTTTAACGGAACCTTAAAAGAGCGAGGCCCGACTCGCACTTGGCCGATTCTTTTGGTATATATTTCGGAAGATGTTGATGTAAACCTCGTTAACTCCTTGCTCCTTTAAGCTCCGCCATATTATGTGTTTGTGGTATAAACTGTCGAAGGCTTTAGAATAGTCAATGAACGCCATGTATAATGGTTTTTGGAATTCGTTGTAGATACTTCTCCACTAGTTGCTTGATTGTGTGGATATGATCAATCGTGCTGAAATTTTTCCTAAAACCCGCTTGCTCAATTGGTTGGTTCTCCTCTAGGACAGTTGACACTCTATCCAATATTATTTTTGCAAACACCTTGTAAATGTTAGACATCAGACTTTTGGCCTGTAGTTTCCTATGTCGTCCATTTCCCCTTTTAAATCTGCCCAGACATAGTTGACCCCCCTGGCAACGCACAGACTACTATGTGGCAGGTATACCTACTCCTGTATGTAATGTTAAGGACTTGCTAACGAAAACTGAAACCAGGGATTCAGAAGTTCGATCTGTTCCCTCGTCGGTAACAGGGGGACACATCGAACTTGTTATTCCTATCCGTTCCCCCGAGGGGCCGCGCCGGGCCAGGGGGACAGACAGAATCCCATGATACTGAGTTGAGTTTCAGCGTTGGAACTTGGCAGTTTTCATCGACCTTATCATGACTTTGGCAATGTTTTTTTTTATTAATTACAACATGGAATCGACTAGGTATGTACCTAATCTATTTAAATTGAAAAACAACAAAGGGCGATATTTCAAACAGCAATGTAGGTATATTCAAACTTCCATAAACGCGCGATGAGCTGCTTATATCACAAGTTCAAAGCACTCGTGACTCGGTCAAACTTTCAAAGCACAAACCGCCGCTCGCAGAGGCATCAGTGTCACAGATCGCAGAGCGCTGTGACCGCATTGTGCGCGATACATTGCGTGCTCTAAACTACAATATCGGTGACCCACCATATTCAAGATAAGTGGTATTTGTAATTTCGTTAGGCATAAGTGTAACCTCTTTACAAAGTTCTCGCTAGCAGGTCCCTTACACGTCTCCTTCATTTCGCGGTAGGCCTGAACATGTATCGACTAAGTACCTGCCGCTGTTTCGTGGAGGAAAACAAATAATAACACTTTTGTTTATATTAATGTGTTTAATATAGCATTATATAACTTATATTTGTGTACAAGTCATATCTTAAAATGAGTATTTGATTTGAATATTAGTTTCAATTATGAGCCTTAAGATGGGTAGCCTAAGTATGTCACACTCTCTTTAACATTTCTGCGGTGGTGTCGTGTGATGCGGGTTGTTACGTTCCCTCAAATATGGTTGAGCGAAGCAATGGCTGGGTCATGCGTCATGCTTGTGAACGGGTGCCACCAGCGGCTATGGAGCTACTTTCTGTCATCCCGCCTTAACATGTGTTGAATTATAATTAGAAATAATTACGTATGCTTTTGTGGAACTTCCCCTCATTGTGGAAACTCTGCATGCATAGAATAATATCTATTAAGTATATTGTAAAAGTATTTTGAAAAGAGCAACTGCCGAGTTTCTTGCTGGTTCTTCTCGGCAGGAACGGCATTCCGAACCAGTGGTAGACTCATTGACGATTCAAAAGTACTTTTAAAAGTTTATTTGAATAAAAAAACCTTTCTATTCTATTCTATACTCTTAACAATACTATTACACAATATTAGGTATTTATTGTATCAACTTAGTTAATATTTTAGTAGTCAAAATGTTGATATTCGTTATTTATAACAGAAAATGATACATGTAAGAATAACATATTTTGTAAAAACAGAAAATAAATCGATCCAAAAACAAATAAGTTATAGAGCTTTAAAGTTACCTGTTAGACAGACAGAGCGCTACTGAAGTGTGATGTCACAATTCACCAGCTCCATACACGCTCCATAGAAAATTTCGTTTTAGAAAGAGACAGATACAGTCACAAAAAACAGCTTATATAATTCCGAGACTAGTAAAGATATTTTAAAAAATCGGCCAAATGCGAGTCGGGCCTCGCTCTTTTAGGGTTCCGTACATATTACACTACATAGTACATAATATATCAAAATTTCAAATTCCTAGCTAGTTTAGTTTTTGAGATAGGCCCCGTAACAAAATTGGTCTAAAACCGACAACTTTAACGGCCCCCCATTTCTTCATTTTTGAAGCTAAAAAATAAAAAAAATATATATTTGAACTCCACTTAATGAGCTCTAGACAATACCTACCCCACATGCCAGGGTAAAAAAATAAAATTTTATTTCGACTCCTTTTCCATGTATGGGAGCCCCCCTTTATTTTTATATTTTATTTTATTTTTATTATTTGTTGTTATAGCGGCAATAGAAATACACAATGTGTGAAAATTTCAACTGTCTATCTATAACGGTTTACGAGATACAGGCCGCTGACAGACGGACGGACAGCGAAGGCTTAGTAATAGGGTCCCATTGGCACCCCTTGGGTACGGACTACGGAACCCTAAAAAGAGAAATGGTGTTATAATTTTTAAAAACATTATTTAAAAAAAATAAAAAAATATCAATCAAATACCTAATAACATAAATTATACAGATAAATAAGCTTATTTGACACCCAAATAATACCTACTTAATACGATTTCACACAAACATATTCACTAACACAGATTTAGGATTGGTAGACGCTAGATACCTACCGCCCTTCCAACAATGGAGGGTGCGCGCATGGTACGCCAGTTCAGGCGTACTATGTATTGCCACAATTTCCTAGTAGCCGATGGTATCTAGTAGGTGCGAAGCGACTACCAATACTAAACCTGTTCACAAAATCTTCGACCATTTAAAGTAGGACTTGCCTTAAAGCAGATTTAGTACTAAATAAATTCTGCCACTTTCCGCGGGAGGTGAGGTAAATACGTACAGCACACATTTACTAGCTCACTACGTCTCCATGAGCGCACACTAACTCAAAAGCTGTCACACTTACAGAAAATGAGCACACAAGCAAATAATTACACGTACGTCGTACATGTACTTCGGCAGAGGGGAATGCGTGCGCTTGGCAAGTCCTTCTCTCTCTCGTCCAAGTACAAAATGCTTCATCATCATCTCATCATTATCAACCCATCAGCGGCTCACTACTGAGCGCAGGTCTCCTCTCAGAGAAGGGTTATAGGCCATAGTTCACCACGCTGGCACAATGCGAATTGGCGGACAAAAGGTGAGGATTGAAAGGTCGCAGGTTCGGTCCTCACCCGAAACGATATAGTCGTTAAATATTTCATCAAAGCCTCTCTAATGCGTACGTTACCAAGGAAAAGTATGCTTGCTTGTATTCCCATTTATGCAGGGTGCAATGGACACCCTAACGACAACTGAAGCCAGGGACTGGGTACATGACTCGCTCAGCGTTTCTCTCTCTCTTCTTCAGCTCAGCTCTTCGGTGTTTTCATGAATTTGGAATAATTTTTTTTTTCATTTTTTAATTAATTACGACATGGAATCGTTTATGTAACCTACCTCAATTTGATTTTATTGAAAAAACAAGAAATGCTAATATTTAACACCAAAACAGCGATGTAATACTCGCGCGATTTTTACTCAAATGTTTATCAAAAGTTCAAAGCACTCGGCCAAAGTACCCACAAACCGCCGCTTGCGACGCGCCGTACCTAATGCGGGTGTAAGTATCGGAGTCCGTTGTTCGCGATACATTGCGTGCTCAAAAATTACAACATTGGTAACCAACATTTCCGAGATGAGTTGCACTTTTAATTTCGTTACAGAAGTAAGGCTTTACATCTTCGATCACGGAAATAAATTTCATGTCGATAGCTTTAATAGTTACTGAAATAGTCGACTGTGACAGACGGACGGACGGACGGACGGACGGACGGAGATTAAGGGTAAGGGTTGCATTTTTACCATTTTGATACGGAACCCTAAAAATGTAATAACATTACTATGAAAATATAATATAGTGAAAATATAATAATATATTAAAAATATAAATATTGTTGTCAAAAGTGGTTTTAGCTAGTGATACAACACTATTACCGGGTGGTATCGTTTAACTGTGAAACATCCACCGCACCGGGCGATGCGCGGCGCGGGGTACGCTGGCTCTGTAGCCTGGCAGCTGCAGTGCAACAGAGCAACCGCCGAGCTTCTTGCGGGCTCTTCTCGGCAGGAAGGGCATTCCGAACCAGTGGGAGACTCATCGACGATTCGAAAGCACTTGTGAAAGTTTATTTCACACAAGTGAAAGGCTTTTCTCTAGTGTCTTCTCATGCGACTTACTAAATTATGCTTATGTGAACATTTATACTCGCATAGTTCACAAGCATAAGGCTGGTCGCCCGTATGAGTTCTCATGTGCCTTTTTAAACTACTCTTATGTGAAAATTTATACTTGCATAGCTTACAAATAAAAGGCTTGTCGCCAGTTTGAGTTCTCATATGTCTTACTAAATCACTATTTTGTGAACATTTATACTTGCATAGCTCACAAGCATAAGGCTTTTCGCCAGTGTGAGTTCTCATGTGCTTTGTTAAACTACTCTTTTCTGAACATTTATACTTACATAGCTTACAAGCAAAAGGCTTGTCGCCAGTGTGAGTTCTCATGTGACTTACTAAACTATTCTTGTATGAACATTTAAATTTGCATAGCTTACAAATATAAGGCTTGTCGCCAGTGTGAGTTCTCATGTGACCTATTAAATGACCCTTTCGTGAACATTTATAATTACATAGCTCACAAGCAAAAGGCTTGTGGCCAGTGTGAACGTGCATATGCCTCATCAAAGCATTTTCATTTTTACATTTGTATTGGCAAATCTTGCAATTCAACTGCATCACTTCAGAATGAGTTTTTATGTGATTTATCAAGAAAAGTTTTTGTTTGAACATTTTCGGGCAAACGTCACAGGAAAACAATTTCCTCTCAACATTCGCTGGTGAACTATTATACGGTACATTAACGTCATTATTTGAACAAAATGTTTTACTTTGTAATCTTGATAAGTTAGGGTTATTCAGTGTCGTAGGAACTTTATTCTGACTAGTCGCCTGACAGCTGACATCGTCCGCGGCAATACCACTCGCAGGCACGTCTTGTTCGTCGTGTGAGTCGTCTTCTTCAGCTGGAGGCACTTTCGTTTCGTTATTCGTCGTACGGCTCGCGGGCAGAGCGACTGCAACGAAACATTGTCTCTATTTCTAGGTACTTATGGCTTTGCTTGATAACATGATAAATGAGGAGTTGGGACGGAATGAAAGGAACTCTGGCTTCGCACGAGTGGACTTTTCTACAGCTTTTTATAAGATTTCACCAGACGGAAGGCAATTTTCTACAGAAGTAGGTAAAGTAAGCTGTAAGTAAATATATAAAAGGAAAGGTGACCGACTGCCTGATCTATCAACGCAGAGCTCAAACCTCTGGACGGTCAACACTTGTCCCCTTCATACAGAACTCTTCAGCACAGGCATTGGACTGGAAGCCCTTATAGTTTTTGAGTAAACCACACTGAAAGTTTTCACCGATAACAATCTTAGCACCACCCTAGAAAACATAACGCGTCGGTGTCCCTACGACCGCGCGCCGCGCGCGTTGTGACCTGTTCAAGTTCAGTCATAGGGCAAGCGCATTGTATCAATTGAATAAGTTTGTATGAATAAAAAAATGTGCTTCTTTCTATTCAATATTTTTACTTCCTCCTTTTTTAGGGTTCCGTACCCAAAGGGTACCAACGGGGCCCTATTACTAAGCCTACGCTGTCCGTCCGTCCGTCCGTCTGTCAGCGGGCTGTATCTCGTAAACCGTAATAGATAGACAGATGAAATTTTTACATATTATGTATTTCTATTGCCGCTATAACAACAAATAATAAAAATTAAATTAAATTAAAAAAATTAAATTAAAATATTTCCATGGGTACATGGAAATATTTTTATTTAATATTTTTAACGGAACCCTAAAAGAGCGAGGCCAGACTCGCACTTGGCCGAGTTTTAGATACAATATTATGTGTAAGTGTGTAAGAGATAAGATATAATCCGAGATAAGACTGAAGGGTACATATTATGTGTACCCTTCAGTATTATCTCGGACTTTCTCTACACGTTGTAATTTTCTTTAAATGTGACTAATTTCGAGGATCGAAGGAAGGAATATAAAAATAATAATCAAAATCGAACGACTGTAAAAAGTAATGCATGTTCATATTTAAAAAATGTATACATATTATACACAAATTATACACCGGTGAAGGCGGGAGGGGCAGCCATCGGCGAACCTGCGCGCGACTTATACATGTAGGTACATACGCGACGATTAATGGAGAACCACGTTCTTTTTTCGATTGAAATAGAATGTATATTCAGTGTTATTTGACTAATGGAGCTGTATCTCACCTGATGTGGGAGGCAAGAGTCCGGAAGGGCGAGGGTCGTCACTCAGCTCCTGAGGGTCGTCACTCAGCATTTGAGGGTCGTCACTCAGCTGTTGAGGGTCGTCACTCAGCTGTTGAGAGTCGCCACTCAGCCGTTGAGGGTCGTCAGCAGCGGCGCCGCTCTGCCGAATGAAAAGTAAGCTCACTATACTTCCGTCTTGAGCTAGCTTGAGCGAGTCGGAGTACAGTCACAAAAAGGGTGATTTACACGATAGGCAAATGAGAAATCCAAATAGGCTCGTGATTCCTCGACTACGTCTCAAGAAAGTACGAAAGTCGTTTGTGGGAATGGGCGTGACGTTTTATAATAGAATTCCACAAGCATCAATTCTTTGAACTATGTGCTCCGCCCATTGCCCCTTCAGCTCGCAACTCGATGAGTTACGTCGCTAACTTTGTTCTCCTCAGATCCAGCCAGCTCATGGACTCAGCAAGATGACAAAAGTGCTTAAACGTTTGAGTTTGAAACAGAAACAGCAAACACATCAACATGTCTTACCTGAAGATGCGTGCTCAAATGTTGCATGTACGCATGTTCAAGAACAAATTCCTTGAAACAAAGTGTACATTGGTAGGGGGCACTTTCGCACTTGAATATAACAAACTCATCATTGACACCATCAGCATGATCATCTTCATGTATCACCACCACGTCTTCATCAACCAACATTGACTCGTCGTTTGCTTCAGTTTTCACCACATATGTGTAGATCGTATATCCTGATTCACTCTGCATGTCTTCTAGTACGTGTAAATCACAATGATCAGGTGCCAACGTTGTCACCGTCATATTACTTTTTAATTGGTGTTTTGTGCGGTTTATCTTTTTTATATGTAGTCTTGTTATCTGTTGACAAAGGAGTTTACTTCTAAGCGAGTTCAATTATATCATCATCATCATCATCATCATCAGAGAGATGATCATCTCTCAGAGAAGAGTTGAACAGTTGCCATATGTGAATTATCAGACCTCACACACCTTTGAGGACAGTATGGAGAACCCTCAGCCGTGCAGGATTGCTTCACCATTGAAGCATGTGATGTGTAATTTCTTAAACGCACATAGCTCCGGAAAGTCAGAGGTTCGTGCCCAGGATCGAACCCGCGACCCCCAGTAGCAGATCGCAGCCCGAACCACTAGGCTATGGCGGCCGGTGCAAGTGTATCAAGAGTAGTACACTATTTCATGTGTAATGTTTGTATGAACGGCGAGTGATATGAAATTAGATGTTTTGGCTCTGTATTTTTCTTGATTGATTTCTTTGAGTTTAATCGAAATTCAAAATACCAAGTTTCATGGATATAAATTGATTAATTTGGTTTTTTTGCAATTTGTAAACTAATACGACAAAGTAGGCTTATGGCCTTCTAATTGCGACGATGACAATATCATCTTCACAGGTTTATTTAAAAATCTTTACTTGAAAGTGTCCAGTTTAAGAAATTAGTCAGAATATCGACTAATTTGTGAGTAACTCACGTCCAACTCGATATTTTGACTAATTTCTTAAACTGGACACTTTCAAGTAAAGATTTTTAAATAAACCTGTGAAGATGATACTGTCATCGTCGCAATTAGAATGCCATAAGCCTATTTTGTCGTATTAGTTTACAAATTGCGAAAAACCAAATTAAATTTGAATTTCGCAGGCAGACCCATATATTCAACCTTAAGGGTAAAATTTTCAAAAACCTAGAAACACGTATTTCTTTGTTTATAATTAAAATCCAAAATACCAAGATTCATGGACATTACTTGAAAAATACAAACAATTTGATACAAACTTCCATCCCCCATTTAACCTACTTAAGAGATTTTTAAAATAAACCTATAACCAAAATGTCAAGTGTATAACTTCAGTAGTTCAGGCTGTGCGTCGATAGACCAGTCAGTCAATCAGTTCAAGCAAAGTCTTAGTATTTATCTATTTTGAGTATTTATCCGTATAAATGCCCAACAATACCCATTCACAAAACGGGCAGTAAAATTGAACTTAATAACTATCGCCCGATTTCAATTTTACCTACCATTTCAAAAGTTCTGGAACGACTAATAAACAAGAGGCTAATAAATTATTTAGAAACAAAACAACTTCTCTCGAAAAATCAGTTCGGTTTCCGACACGGTAGGTCAACTTCTGACGCTGTCGGGGAACTTACTGATTATATTGTGAAGGCCTTGGATGGAAAAGAAAATGTTATTGCTATCTTTTTGGACTTAGCCAAGGCTTTTGATACGATTTGTGGAAATCTCCTTATAAGTAAATTAGAGCGACTCGGTATTCGGGATAAACAGCTTAACCTGTTTCGTGATTACTTAACGAGTAGAAAGCAATGTGTTAAAATAGGTAATACGTTAAGTAATGACTTAACTAATGATTTTGGAGTT
Organism: Oeneis ivallda; assembly: GCA_029955525.1. Classification (NCBI taxonomy): domain Eukaryota; kingdom Metazoa; phylum Arthropoda; class Insecta; order Lepidoptera; family Nymphalidae; genus Oeneis; species Oeneis ivallda. The sequence continues at coordinate 6,860,997 of JARPMR010000021.1, forward strand.
CCCCAGGGTAGTATTCTTGGCCCAACATTATTTTTGACATTTATTAATGATCTATGTGACATGTATCTAGAAAACGGAAAAATAATAACATTTGCTGATGATACAGTAATTATTTTTAAGGCCAACTCCTGGGAAAAAGTATTTGTTAATGCACAAATGGGTTTCAATAAAGTTTGTATATGGCTTTCAGAAAATAAGTTGACTCTTAATGTTCTTAAAACTAAATATATAATTTTCAGCATTAAAAAAACTTTAAATACCAATACAGACGCATTTAGACTATCCGCCCACTCGGCCTCGTGCCTGATAGCTCAAGATAAATACTGCTGTTGTCCGCCTTTAGAAAAAGTCCATAGTTTAAGATATTTAGGTGTTATTATAGACAGCCAAATGACTTTTCAGCCACATATTAATGCAGTTACGCAACGTGTTCGCAAACTGTCAGCTATCTTTAAAAACATTAGGCATGTAGTTGATGCTAAGACCTTAAAATGTGTGTATAGCGCTATCTGTGAATCAATTATAACATATTGCATTACAGCTTGGGGAGGAGCATGTACCTCACACATGCTTCCACTAGAAAGGGCCCAAAGGTTGGTTCTGAAAGTTGCTACTTGTAGGCCATTCGACCACCCAACTCGCGATCTGTATCAACAGTGTAATGTACTGACAGTTAGGCAACACTTCATTTATAATACTATAATGCATCAACATGCAAAAAACAAATTTAAAGAAAATTATTTAGAAAAAAGAAGACAAGATAAGATTTGTGGTGTCACACCTTGCAGAACTAGGTTTGCTCAGAAGCACCAATCTTTTCTTGGCAAACATTTATATGATATAGCTAGCAAGTATGTAAAGATTCATTGTTTGTCAAGACATGATTGTAAAACAAAGGTGAAAGCCTGGCTCCAGACGCTTGATTATGAAAATACGGAAAAGTTGCTAAAAATTACCAGATAGATTCACAAGCACCTATAGTAACACACACACACACACACACACACACACACACACACACACACACACACATACATACACACACACACACACACAAACATACATCCATACACACACACACACAGGTCAATGTGTACACACAAACATATATATTAGTAGTAAAAATTTAACAAGCAATCAATAATCCTTAACCTAACAATAATTTTTATCTAAATATTAGGTATATTTCAGTTAAATATTGTTCAAGAAGTCAAAAGTTCCAAAAAATTTTATTGTATAATTTATTGTATAATTTCTAATTTATTTTTGTTATTATTGATCTGTATAATATTGTATAAGTAAAACTGAACCTTCGATCAGGAAGAGGTCCAACAGCTAAACCACAAAATCGTAAGGATTTTAGCTTAGCTGCTGGCAAAACCCATTTTGTAAAATCATGATATTGGATTAAATAAATATTATTATTATTATTTACATTTATTTCATTTATATCATATAATTTACATTTTTAAATATTTGATTATAAAAAAAAAAACATTTAAAAATATAAAAAATAGCGGTCCACCGGCCTCGGGAACAGGGTCCAAGCAACCGGCGGTCAGGGCCCCAGAGAGAGGAACCTCCTGACTATGCGAGCCGTGTCCAGGAGAACAGCCTTCTGGATCTGGCCCTTGACCCAGCTACCCAACGAGAGCCTCGAAAGATGTTGGTCGAGGCTCTTGGCTATAAGACCGTTAGCGGTGACGACTATCGGTACAATGATTGCTGAGTCTACATTCCACATGGCGACAACCTCGTGCGCCAAGTCGAGATACTTGGTGAGTTTCTCTTTCTCGGCTTTCACGAGGTTCTCGTCATGCGGGACAGCAACATCAACAATCATTGCACGGCGCTCTGATCGATCTATCACCACTATGTCAGGCTTATTGGCTACAATAGTCCTGTCTGTAATGATAGATCGATCCCAGTACAGTGTGATATGACCATTTTCAAGAACTGGGTCGGGCACATACTTGTAGTACGGTACCTCCGATTCCACAAGATTGTATTTCAAGGCAAGTTGCTGGTGGATAATCCTGGCCACTTGGTTATGTCTGTGTAAGTATTCGCCGTTAGCCAGATGAGAACAACCAGAGACAATGTGACGGATAGTTTCTCCAGGACGGCGACATGCCCGACATATGTCTACCGTTCCATCCTTCACTATGTATTTTCTGTAATTGTTCGTCATCATGACCTCGTCCATAATTGCACACACAAACCCTTCGGTTTCCCCAAAGAGGTCACCAAAGCGCAGCCAGGCCACGGACGCTTCAAAGTCAACATCAGGCCCGTGGAGGGCCCGATAAAAGCGTCCGTGAAGCTCCTTACCTTGCCATACAACCCTGCGGTCATTGGTACTGAGCACCACAGGTATGCGCCAGTTCTCTTTAGCCAAGGAGAGCGGCGTCAGACCCCTGTCCACTGCGACCACATCGCGGTGCATCTCCGTCTCGGCGTGGAGAAAGTACTCCCTGAGACTGCACACCTCGCGGTTGTGGAGGGTTTTGGCATTCAAAAGGCCTCTTCCCCCACACTTACGCGGGATGTACAGCCTCATCACCGAGGAGCGCGGGTGATGCATCCGATATGCGGTCAGCAGCGCACGAACTTGTCTGTCCAGGGCGTCAAGCTCAGTCTGAGTCCACCTGAGTATGCCGAAGGAATACATCAAGACCGGCATGACCCAACCGTTGAAGGCGTGCACCTTATTGCCGCCCGACAAAAGGCTTTTCAGCACTTTCTTCAGGCGGCCAAGGAAACGCTCCCTCACCGACTGCCTCATGTCGGCCTCTCTGATACCTAACGCCTCCGCCATGCCCAGGTATTTGTAGGTTTCAGTTGGGGAGAGCGATCTGAGGTATATGGAATCCGAAAGCTCAACACCCTCAGATTCCACAATCCTCCCTCGCTTTACATGCATGACCGCACATTTGTCCACACCAAATTCCATCCTAATGGAATCACTAAAGGCTTTAGTTACCTTTAGTAACTCTAGTAGATGTGATTTGTTGGGGGCAATGAGTTTTAGGTCATCCATGTAAAGGAGGTGTGATATAACCTGACCACCTTTCCTCAACCGGTAACCTAGCCCTGAATTCTCCAAGAGAGTACTCAGAGGATTCAGAGCCAGGCAAAACCACAAAGTACTCAGGCTATCGCCCTGGAATATCCCTCGATCAATCCTTATAGGCTCCGCGCTCCCCAGGGTCCGGCGACACCCTGGATAGTGAAGGACTGTCCTCCACTGCCCCATACACGTGTGTAGGAAGGCGCGTAGTACTGTGTTTACTTTGTACAGTTCCAGCACCTTCATGAGCCATGTATGGGGCACAGAGTCGTAGGCCTTCTTATAGTCTATCCAACATGTCGATAGATCCCTTCGGGAGCGCCGAACCTGTTGACAAATGGCCATATCAATGAGGAGAAGCTCCTTAGTACCACGGGAGCCAGTCCTACATCCGTTCTGAGAAATAGACATGATGGATTTTGTATCGATATGATCGTTAATTTTTGTTCTCTTATTATTATTATTATTATTATTACTACAGTACCCGGCGATATATATTGCACATCGGCCTTTGGAATAAAACGCTATTCTATTCTATTCACAGTTCGACTGCATTTTTTTTTATATATGCTACGTGATGTGCTCGCCGATTGTGAAGAGATTTCAGTAATTACTACGTGAATTTCTGGCTAGCTTTCCTTGCAATAGAATAGAAATAGCGTTTTATTCCAAAGGCCCATGTGCAATATATATCGCCGGGTACTGTACTTGTCATTCGTCTACTCAGTCGATACGCTCTTGACAGAGCGGTCGTGGTCGTCACTTTTGGTGTTGTGGCACGCTTCACAATATGCCTCCACTCCTCTCTAACAGCTGCCTTTCTTGTGCATTCATGCAACGGGAGATCCACCGCAGCCCTCACCTGGTCTGTCCATCTCATAGGCGATCTGCCACTTGCTCTAGTGCCGTCCACTCTTCCCTTCCACTTGGGAATAGAATTGAACATTTATTTTTTGAAATAGTATTGTGTTGCAACGAATGGAGACATGTACTTAATACTTACTAATTCATGTTGTTGAACTAAGTCCATCAGCAGCCCTCGGGCTCTCAAGCTCTTGTCTCTAAATCTGCTAAAGTTGATCAACCTCTGAGCGCAATGCACACAAAGTGTTTGTTTCAGGTTTCCCAGGTCACACGGCTGAAACAACATGTAAATGAATAATTCAAATGTTGCTTAATAGTACATTGTTCTACGAGGGGTGAAAGTGACCCATTACTTACGAGGGCGTCATTTAGCCCGAGTTAGGAATCGCACTTTTTCCCGAGTGATACATAGTGCTTTATACTACACCTTTGAGGAAAATAACAGACACATTTTTTAATTAATGAAGTTTACTTTAGAGGTACGCCGTCTACTTTAGAGGTACGCAGGCTACTTTGGAGGTACGCAGGCTACTTTGGAGGTACGCAGGCTACTTTTAAGGTACGCCAGCTACTTTAGAGGTACGCCGGCTACTTTAGAGGAACGCAGGAAGCCTGCGTACCACCAAAGTAGCCTGCGTACCTCTAAAGTAGACAGCGTACCTCGAAAGTAGCCTGCTTACCTCTAAAGTAGCCTGCGTACCTCTAAAGTAGCCTGCGTACCTCCAAAGTAGCCTGCGTACCTTAAGAGTAGCCTGCGTACCTCTGAAGTAGTCACCATAGAGGTACGCCCATTACTTTAGAGGTACGCAAGCTACTTTTAAGGTACGCCAGCTACTTTAGAGGTACGCCGACTTCTTTAGAGGTACGCAGGTAGCCTGCGTACCACCAAATTAGCCTGCGTACCTCTAAAGTAGACGGCGTACCTCTAAAGTAGCCTGCGTACCTCTAAAGTAGCCTGCGTACCTCCAAAGTAGCCAAGGGCGTCGCCAGCCGATAGCCAAGGGGGGGGGGGGGGGGGCAAGTTGATATATTAGGGGAGGATGGAAACAGTTTGAATTGTAGTTAGGTACCTACCTACCTACCATCACCTACTAGGTAAAGGGGTAAAACGTTGGGGTCCCAAGGTGCTGGAGTGGCGGCCCCGCACCGGGAAACGCAGTGTTGGCAGACCCCCTACCAGGTGCGACATCAGAGTCGCAGGCAGCCGCTGGATCCAGGCGGCACAAGACCGAGACCTGTGGAAGTCCATGCAAGAGACCTTTGTCCAGCAGTGGACGTCTATTGATTGATAAAGAAGAAGAAGGTAGGTAAAGCAGTGATAGCCTAGTGGTTAGGACTGTGATCTCCTATTCGGGAGGTCGCAGGTTCGATACCGGGTACGCACGCACCTATGACATTTCTGAGTCATATGTGTTTAAGCAATTAAATATCACTTGCTTCAACGGTGATGATTATGATTGAATAATTAACAAGTGTAAATTAAAAAAAAATATTTTTAAAAACAAGCTTTTAGTAGCTGGCTACATCGTCAGACCCTGGGTATCATCTAGGACCAGACTACTTGTTAACACTAATCAAACGAATCTAAACTCGATGGTGTTAAGTCATTTTATTACAGAGTTACCAAAATCACCTTCCGGCTTCATCATCAGACCCTGATCAGATCAGACCCTGGTAACCATCTAAAAAGTACTAAAACTACTACTAAAAAACCGGCCAAGTGCGTGTCGGGCCACGCGCAGTGTAGGGTTCCGTAGTTGAAAGTCTCAACATACACTCTGAGTTCCATGGTTTAAATACTATAATATACTACAAAATATTCAACTTACACTACGTGTAATATCTAACTTAGAAAAACCGATAAAACTCCTTCACTAATGAACCCTACTTAACCGTGATAGTTTTCCTTTAAAATTCATTATATATACCACTGCTGTGAATTTTTTCTTGTATCCTATATACAACCATTTGGCTGACAGAGGGGGGGGGGGGGGACGGGACGGGACACACACACTTGACTCTAATAAAATTTAGCACTTGAAAATATCATATTTCACAAACGGATCCCTGAATTGAAAAATGGTGTTCCCACACCCACAACGTTTTTGAAAGACCTATTCAACGACACCCCACACTATGGGATAGATGAGAAAAAAAAAATCATCCCCACTTTACATGTAGAGGAGGTACCCTAAAAAAATATGTTTCACAATTTTATTTCACCACTTTGTCGGCGTGATTGATATTGATACCTTTGTCAAATTACAGATTTCTAGTACCAATAGTCTCTGAGCTAAACCGCGGACAGACAGACAGACAGACGGACGGACATGGCGATTGGCGAAACTATAAGGGTTCCTTGTTTACTACGGAACCCTAAAAACGTAAAGTACTCGTCAAGATGAATCAAACGAGCCGAACCTCGATGGGGTTGCGTCGTTTCATTACAGAGTTCCTATGACCACCTTCCAGCTCCATCATCAGACCCTGGTTACCATTGAAGCCCAAATTCGATGAGGTTGTGTCGTTTCATTGCGAAGTTCCTATGGCCACCTTCCAGCTCCATCATCAGATCAGCACCATGTCATCATAATATTGCATTGTCACGCGATTTACACATTTTTGCAAAATTTCAGCTCAATAGGTAACCAGGAAGTGGATCAAATTTAATTTGCAAGATTTGATGACAAACATATTGTTGAAGACAAACTTCGGGGCAGGTGAAACTAAACAAGTGTAAATTAATTTTTTTTTTTAAAAAACAAGCTTTAGTAGCTGGCTACATCGTCAGACCCTGGCTATCATCTAGAACCAGACTACTTTTCAAGACGAATCAAACGAGCCCAAACTCGATGGGCTTACGTCTTTTTATTACAGAGTTGCCAAAACCACCTTCCGGCTTCATCATGAGACCCTGAATATCATCTAGGACCAGACTACTTGTCAACACTAATCAAACGAATCTAAACTCGATGGTATTACGTGATTTTATTGCAGTTACAAAAATCACCTTCCGGTTTCATCATCAGACCCTGATCAGATCAGACCCTGGTAACCATCTAAGACCAAAGTAGTTGTCAAGATGAATCAAACGAGCCGAAACTCGATGGGGTTGCGTCGTTTCATCATTGCGTAGAGTTCCTGTGGCCCCCACTACCTCCTCAGACCCTGGTTATCATTGAAAGACAAACTACTCGTCAAGAAGATTCAAACGAGCTCAAACTCGATGAGGTTGTTTCGTGTCACTGCGACGTTCCTATGGCCACCTTCCAGCTCCATCAGCACCATGTCATCATAATATTACATTGTCACGCGATTTACACATGTAGATATGCAAAATTTCAGATCAATCGGTAACCGGGAAGTGGATCAAATTTAATTTGCAAGATTTGATGATAAACATCAGTGATAACAAACATCGGGACAGGTGAAACTAAATAAAAGCTTGTAAAAGTACATAGGTCCTACTGTTAAATCTTTTAAGATGGCACGGTACCCTTCTTGGGTGAGTCCAACTACCACTTGGCTGGTTTTTTTAAGCTAATGCTCATAATTTGCGATTCCGCTAATATAAATAAATGCCATAACCCTGCAGCAGCCTACTTAAGCCCTTAAAGGCGACCTAGTCACCTTTTAGACTTTTTCGTCGCGGATTCTCAACTCTCGTCCTTAGTAGCCTAAATGGTGAAAAATATGACTGACGCGAGTGAGAGATTTTGCCTTTCCCTCCCGTTCCGCTTTAACACTAAAGAATAAAGCACAGATTTGAAACTATAGCAGCGCGGTCGGAAAACTTGGAATTGATTGACATTCGACATGCGGGAATTATAGGTTAAGCAAATCAAATGAGAGACTGGCTGCATGGATATATTTTTTCATTTTTTCAAATCTCTTGGGGGGGGGGGGGGCAGCTGCCTCTACCTGCCCCCCTGGCGACGCTCATGAAAGTAGCCTGCGTACCTCTAAAGTAGACGACGTACCTTAAAAGTAGCCTGCGTACCACCAAAGTAGCCTGCGTATCTCCAAAGTAACCTGCGTACCTCTAAAGTAGACGACGTAACTCTAAACGAGCTGGCGTACCTTAAAAGTAGCCTGCGTACCACCAAAGTAGCCTGCGTACCTCTAAAGTAGACGGAGTACCTTTTAAGTAGCCGGCGTACCTATGAAGTAGCTGGCATACCTTAAAAGTAGCCTGCTTGTACCACAATTTTTTAAGTATTTGTATTACTGAACTGATTTTGTCAAAAATTAAAAAAAAAAAACAACCACGTATGTAATGGATTTTCATACAATTTTTCAGCCCGCTAAAGCACGTAAGTAATGAAATTTCATACATTTTTTCAGCCCGCAGATTTGTCTCCACGTAAAGACGTATTTTGTTTCTCGCTCTTTCTCGATATGACACAAATCAGATGGTACTTTCCGAGCAGGTGTAGAATAAATAAAGGGAACTAATTTTTTGAACTGTTATTTAAATATTCGAGATGCTATTATGAACAGTTCAAAAACATATTGAGCAGTTATTTAATTTAATGGCGGTTGATTAATTATTGCGACACTAAAACATGGGCAGTAATAAAAAATCAATTAGTCGGTTATTTTATCATACAATGCCAATTCTAAAAATAATTGAGCAGTCCAATAACTGAATGAGCGGTAAAAATGATGGAATGAGCGGTTCGATAAATAGTTCGGCAGATCATAGCGAGCGGTGACACCGGCATTTGTTTTCGTAATAAGCTATCTTACTAGGAATATAGCTATAATACGAACGCGATCTAGCCTAACAAGAACTATATTTGCCAAAATCTAAAGTTAGGTTAGGTTGGGGTTTGACATGAGCACTTAGGTTCTATTTCGTCAATACCTAAGTTAATTCTCAAATTACCAAAGATGTCTCAATTAAGAAATTATCTCAGTGATCGTCGATTTTACCACCTCATTGTTTATAGAATTGCTTAGAATGAGATTTCTTACCGACAAATTCCGATTTATTACTGCTCACACGTAACCGCTTTTTTAATAATTTTTACCGCCTATTTAATTATTTTCCTGCTCTAGTATATATTCACTGATCCATTTCATTATTTTTTATTACTCATTTTTGTTTACTTTACTGCTTAGTTTTAACTGCTGAACTAGTTATTAAACGTGCCATTTATAATTTTTAACTTACCAAAACTGCTATTTACAACCGCCTCTTTAAATCAGTGCCATAAATAAATGTTATGTCCCTGCACAGAACCATCACAATCAGTTGTCAGCTGAACTTAACTAAGACGTGCTGAATTGAACTTTAATATATTTGTTCATCTCAACTCATCGACGGCACACTATAATTCAGTCTTCAGTCTGCACCCTAACAGTTAGGCTGTTGAGGCTTCAGTTGAAGTCCTGCAGGAAAATCCTGCACAAGGTGTTCCTTTGAGGCCGCGGCCGCACTGGTGAGGCGACTGCGACGCGACGGCGATTTCGTTGAAACAAACTCCTGTAGACAAATGGGGGCGGCCGCGTCAGATAAGCGACGCGCGAAATTTTGTTTATATCGCGCGTAATTTACAATAGTACTACAACCAATGAATGTGTCCGCACTGAGTGCGTCCAGTCATTACGCGATGTAAGCGCAATTCGCCAGTTCATCGCCGCTGCAATGCGGACACACGGTTTGTCGCATCGCGTCGCGTCGCCAGTCGCCTTACCAGTGCGGCCGCAGCCTTAGACCTAACTCCACGCGGACAAAGTCGCAGGGTAAAAGATAGTTGATGATAAAATAACGACTTACAGGATTTCCAGTTAAGCATTGATATGCTTCTTCCAATTCGTGTTTGCTCATTAGGAACAGTTTGTTGTCAGTGTCCAGGCATATCATGCAAACCTGAAAAAATATATGTATATTCCACTAATTCATAATCATCAGCAACCCATTAACGGCTCACTACTGAGCGCAGGTCTCCTCTCAGGGAAGGGTTGTAGGCCATAGTCCACCACGCTGGCCCAATGTAAATTGGCAGACTTCACACACCTTTGAGAACATTTTGGAGAACTCTCAGGAGTTCAAGATTCCTCACGATATTTTCCTTCACCATTGAAGCATTGCAATGTCCATTCACCATCTCCCAAAGATGCAAGCAAAACCATAAGAACACTACTTATTCTAACACATACTTTTGACTATGCATCTATTTCCATATAACTTTCCATTACCTACTGTGGTTTCTCAGCATATGGGACAATCTGCCATAGTATTATCACACCTCCAAATAATTCTCACAATAATCTATATAAATAAAAATCAATGTTTGTATGTTTGTCCTCTATGCATTCCAAAATCATTGATTGTGATGAAACTTTGGTAGGGTGCTCTGGGGAAGCCTGTGGGTTCCTGGCCCACAATATCTATAATATGTCTTTATACTTTACGTGGTATTGCAACACATGCCGGGTACAGCTAGACAAATAAGAATAATATTCAATAATAAATCTGAATGATATTGTTTAATGCAATTGGAGACACAAAAAAAAATATTTATGATTTCTATTCTTCTTATCAATATTAAATGATAATTATTTCTACAATATTCTAATAAATAATTTATCTGAACACTGAACAGCAGTTAAAATGCAGCATTCAACATTATAGGAGCTTGAAGTGCCAATATTTGGGTAGCTATATAGCTTTTGAGTATTAAACTTTAACGCTCAAAGAATTTACAGCAAAATTAAATTTAAAGCAATCTGATAAAAAATCCTACTCCCCTACTAAAACTATTTGTACAAATAAATAAATATATTGTGAAAATTGTAAACCGTTACAGTTTTTTTTTTTTTATAAACAGACCCATAGATCATATTTTTTGTGCATCTTCTCAAGCAACTCAGTTGATTGAATATTGTCCTTATAGTCTGTGCAATAAGTCAGTGGACATGGGTTTTGAGAAATAGGTTGTAGCAACATTGTGAGTCATAGATGAATCAAACAGTTTGATAATTTACTTGAAAATAAATCTATTTCAATAAAAATTAAACTACACACATCAATGTGGAAAGGTGGAACAAATGGAAAAACTCTTGACTCTCAAAGGCTCATGACTTATTGAACAGATTACATTAGGGCAGGTTCCCCTACTAGCAGTCAAAGTTACCTGCACCGTTGATGGGATCGCACCAGCACGAATTTGCCTTGCGCCACTTTCCGTTTCATACATGTCATCATGCAGGAAATGCTGCGAGCAGACCACAGCTGGGTCTGGGAGGGGAGTGTCTTGTCTGCCGAGGGCTCTGAGCCAGGCAGCACGGAGATGCGAGTCACTGGGGAACCTGCAGATTACAACGGGCCAACATTGAGTTTAAATAGTGGGAGTGTGTTTGTGTACATGTGAGACATGTAAACAAAGATTTCTCATTTCTGCCCTATCTACCTGTAGACACTTTTGTCTCTGAGCTGTGGCCCTGTGGGTAGGAATTCTAATAATGGATACAAATATTGAAGTATGTAATGATAATGTCCGCATGACCATGGTCGGTGACTAACTTCCAGAGATACTAGCCATCTGAGCTGAAGATATTACAGTGCACAGGTGTGTGCTCAGACACAGGTGCACTCTCCATTTCCTCACACTCATGGCCAGATGGGACGGAAATCCGACATGACCAGAGAAACATCAGGCACAGGACCGACGGCTTTACGTGCTCTCCGCAGCATGGAATGACAAACCGCCAACTTCCTAACTCCGGCCTGACACTCGCAGTTGAATATGTTAACATTGTTAACCATTCGACTAAAGTTAACTTGTAGTGCCTGCGACGACATCATAAAGCTTGTGGGCAAGACAAGCGGTGGACGAAATGAAAGGGCTCGCATCTATTCAATGAATAATGACTCCTTTACACAAACATCATTGGATCAAGGTACTCACTCGTGGAGCGTGACACCCGCGGATCCCGAGAATTCGGCTGTGGTTTTGCAGAAGGGCGCATAGCACCGCATGTTGATTATTAATGATAATGTTCTCACTTCGCACCAAAAATAATATAATCCAAGAGAACACTTTTGAGTTTGGATTACATTACAATACAATTTACCTAATAAACTACCTATAGTCCGTTCACAGTTATTTTACCTCTGACAACCTCCGTCAAGCTATAGTATTTTGTCAAAATACTATGGCTTGACAACGTTTGGTTCTTTCAAAGAAATTCTTTGATTTCTTGTGTTGTTCCTGGTCTGTGGTGGAAACCACAGATCAGGGCCCTGATTCTGTAACTCAGTTGCTATCAAAAAATGGTAGCCACTGACATATATTTTGTATCCATTGAAGGTTTGCTATGAAAATGATACTTTTATTGTCATAGCAAACCTTCAATGGATTTAAAATATATGTCAGTGGCTATCATTTTTTGATAGCAACTGAGCAGAATCAGGGCCCAGGTGGACACCATGGTAGGAAATAGATTATAGATAATATTTGGTACCTTCATGGTAGAAACGTAAAGCCATAGACATAAAGCCAAAGAGCACAGACCATGGGAAGGGTCAAAGAGTATAACAATCTACCGCAATTACATTGATCCATGGAACTAGGATTGTAATTGCGACTAGTCTTCCTATTTCTATGATTTGATCACAGAGTGCATAACCAAACTACAGAATCAAAAAACAATAAAAAAATTTGAAGGCGGGAGATTCAAATGTGGAAATAATCTACTTATCCAAGATAATTAGGTATTATTAGTTTAGATATTTTGACTCGAAGTGTTGGTTTAATACTCAAAGCTCGAAGGAGAACTTGGTATTTTACAGTGTCCTGTCGAGTCAAAATACCTTATCAATAAGGTTTTAGTGAGGTATAATAAAACAACAGGTTTTTGTTTTAACACTGCCCATTTATTTTTATTATTTAAACCTTAGTTGTTTTTTATTACATATAATTTTATTTATGGTTCTATTCTTTATAATGGTGACTAAATACATATATACAATCAAAAACCTAAAACTCTAAAATTAAAACTAAAATAAAAACTAATTATAATCTAAAACCCCATCCAAGCCACCGCAGTGTGGCATAGTACCCAAGATGCTGGCAGCATTACCCCTTTGGATGGCCAAGCTAATCCTTTGGCCAAGGTAGCTGCCAGCTCTTGGATCCCCGGTAGACTCGATCACTCTTTTCGATATCTCTGAAAAAAGTGCGTGAGCCTCCGGGCCTCCGAATTACACTCGTTTCAAATTCAAAAACATTTTATGTACCGGGGACAAATTTTAGCACTTACGACAACTCATGAATCTACCAACGGTTTGGAAAGCTGATTCTGCTGAGAAGAGCTGGCAAGAAGCTCAGCAGTTGCTCTTTTCAAAACAAAATAATACAATATCATAAAAAATGCAATTTAGTAAGTCACACTCTCTTGTGGTCAGCTGATGCCAAGCCGATTGATTCCAAGACAACTTTTTCATTCAGAAATTCACTAAGTTAAAATATATAATAAGTTAAAATAACCTCGACTTAACAAGTTGTGTGTTTTTACACATTGTTTGAGTTTGTGTAATGGCAAATAAATTATTTCCTTCGGAAACACTACATATTATAAAACAAAGTCCCCCACCGCGTCTGTCTGTCTGTCTGTTCGCGATAAACTCAAAAACTACCAAACGGATTTTCATGCGGTTTTCACCAATAGTTAGGGTGACTCATGAGGGTAGCTCAATATACCCATTTTAACTTCTAAAAAAATGGTCACGTACCATGCGGTAGTTGGACTACTACTACCGCATGGTACACCTAATTACTATTTCGACAGATACAGTATTAATCCTTAATCAACTTAAATACGTTAGTTACCTTACGCATTTCATGCACATCATGATAGTCCTTTACACCATACAATTTAAAGGAATATCTTAGAAGTTATCGCAAAATAAAAGCGATCGCGCGCCAAAACAATTTGAAGCGCGCTCCGCGGGTTGCTATAAGCCGAGCGATACTTCTTTCTGTTCACTGAGCTATTCAAGGTAATGTAAGGAACATTCCAAGGAGTTTGCAAAACATAGGCGTAATATGCTCTACTACCCGTGCGAAGCCAGGGCGGGTCGCTATTTAAGTATATAATGTATAGTATATTATGTATAAGCTTACACTCAGCCCCACAAAGGGTTTGTGTTTTCATCTACCCTACCTAAAATCATCCCATATTGTAGGTCTCTTTACGTAACGTACTTCTATCTTCAATTTCTTCTTCTTCAACGTAACTTCTAGCGACCGCAGACACACAACTTCAAGCTGGCCGACTATCGCACAACTAAGTTGCGTGTTTTACAATAGATCAACCATATCGTGTGCGACTTTGCCAATTAAATAGTTGGACGATTAAAGTTGGTTAGGTTAGTACTATATAGTCACTATGCCTATTAGTAGGTATACTCCGCGATTTTGTTGCCTAACTTGAAATTACTGAACTTGAAGTATTGAAGGTACTAGGTGTTCGTTAACGCAGATTTCCCGTGAGCCAACGCACGGCACGATTAATTGTGATGCCGTTGCCGACTCCCAGCGCCAACCTGTATTTCTATTTCTGTGCGTTGCCGTTGAATGAGTAAACGGTCCATAGAAATTATATAATTATCGTCGGTGAAGTGCCAATACCTCCTACTTACCTGCCAACATCAACATTTTATACAGTAAAAAAAAACGTCCTTTAAGGCGCACTAAACGGGTATGACCGCGAAATTCAAATTTAATTTGTTTTTTCGAAATTTGTAAACTAATACGACAAAGTAGGCTTATGGTATTCTAATTGCGACGATGACAGTATCATCTTCACAACTTTATGTAAAAATCTTTACTTGAGTGTCCAGTTTAAGGAATTAGTCCGAGTATGAAGTTTGACATGAGTTGCTCACAAATTAGTCGATACTCTAATTTCTGCTAATGAAAATGAAAAAATGCGAATGTGATCTTTCATAAACCTCAAAAAGTAAACTTCAGAACAAATGTCTGATAGGAGGTGTTGGCACTTCCACGACGATATGGCGCTCGGAGTCGTCACCGCAGTTCACCGCGCTAAAGGTTCGCGAAAACGAAATGGACAGAAAGCGTCACCTAACTTAGCTCAGGGAACCGTCAGCTGGGGCACGTTGGTGACTTGCCGACTGCGAAGAGATACGTGTTGACACCCCATGGCCACTCATATGGCCTCATGGCCTGCGTGATCCGCCGGTCACCTCTCCATGCTTCCTAGCTCCTTGACAAGCTCCCTCGTCCAAGTTCCTTTTCCTACTGGCAACCATTCTTTCTCCCATTCCGTAGGATGCTCTCCCATACTTCTAAAGGCGTCTGTTCCTTGTTAGTGAACAGCTGAACACGTTCACTGACTGTTTTATTGACAGGGACCAGTCCTGCGATGACCAGCACCGCATCGGAGATCGTTCGGTACGCTCCACAGATACCGATTGCCATTCGTCTCTACACCATTTCCAGTTCACGAAAGAGAAAAAGGAGAGAAGAGAAAGAGAAAATATGCAGACGGTCTGCGTGAAGCAATGCAAAGCGGTCCCGTGCCGCCCTGGGAGCGCTGGGGAGGTTGTTGTGGTCCGCGCGAGCCGGACACACCCCGCTGTAAGGCAGAAGTCCGCAGGGATTGTTGCTGTGATGTACTTAATGAAACAACGGACTATCGCAGAATGATGTATTTGCAGTGACTGAAAACACAGTACCGACATTGCTCTGTATAATTTGACTACCTACATACCTGACAGTTGCGTCCTCAAACAGACAAAAAGGGAACGTTGGTGAAAACGGGCATCAATCTAGGTTCAAAAAATTCAGAATTATTTATTTCAAAGCCGCTTTTCTCATGTCGAATTTTACATTAAATCTTGTCGGGTTACAGCTTTTAAACTTAATTATTGTCTCAATTACTTTGATAGTTTGAAAGTTTTCGAATAAGAACTTGAAAAGAGTGGGAAGAAATCAAATATCTTATTTATTAATAATATTTTCCGGGATAACATGACGCCTATGCGTTAATCCTGGGTATGAGCTATATCCATTCCAAATTTCAGCTAAATTTTTTCATTCGTTGTTGCGTTACAGAGTAGATAACAAACATCCATCCAAACATCGTCGTCACAAATTTTCGTATTCAAGTATATTAAGTATAGTAAGTAGGAGAGAAGAATTAAGATAATTTATATTTATACGATTACATACCACATAACCACAGTCATATTATAGTAGTCATAGTCATAGTCAATTTATTGGTAAAAAAAATTTACAGGGTCATCATATGCGTGCATAATATTGTGTATAAACAATTAAAACAATAATATTATGCTATGAACTTATTTGAATATTCAATAAGGTTGTATTTACTTATAATAGCAACGAAAATAAAAAACAACTGTTTTTGACGTGATAACGTCTTATAAATCGATGAACACCGGCTGCACGCACGAAAACGTGTCACGTTCTGCCTGAGCCTGCGCGTGCAAGCGAGAGCGCGGAACAAGCGATAGAGCGGCACGATCGGCCCAAGCGTTGACTTGTGACACATTTATTCATCAATGTTTCTTTGTGACGTTATCACGTACAACTATCGTCCGTCTTACAGACTTTACAGACAACCAATTTTTTTTTTACATTTTAAAAACGTAAAAAAATTGGTTGTCTGTAAACAACCAATCACGCAACATAAATAGTTACACGTTATGTTACGTGTAACTATTTATGTCGTTTACACGTAACATTTTCTTTAAATCAGTTCTAGGCGTTTTTATTATAAAGAATTAATGAAATATTACTATAGCAATATCACAAAATTAGTTCTTTAATTGAATTGTGCTAAAGGAATAAAAGGATAATAACATTAATAACGATTTTTAAGACTAATTTTTGTGATTTAAAGTTAAGTGATTAATCAATTTTTCATCATATAAGTGGCATTAGTGTAGTCAGTATGTCTAAAACTCTAACACAAACTGTAAGGAACCTTAGTGTTTATCTATATTATATATATAAAAGAAAGTGGTGTTAGTTACACCATTTATAACTCAAGAACGGATGAACCGATTTGGCTCAAAATTGGTGGAGAGGTAGCTTAGAACCAGGAGACGGACATAGGATACTTTTTATCCCGTTCGACCGCGTTTCCGACAAGTCAATATAAAACCTGTTATAGCAAAAATGCATCTGACATGGAATAAAAAAACGAAAATGACAGTGGAAGAACAAAACGTAAATGACAGCTAAACATAATTTTGTATTTGGTTAATTATGGTTAAAACAATTATAAAAATTATAGTTTAACGTAATTGATAATATCATCAGTAATTTGTTTTCTCTTTGAATCATCATTAACAATGCCGCGAGCAAGACGATCAAATGTTTCCTACTACAAAGCTACGGATTGACGTGATTTATTGGATAGGTAGGTATAGTTGAGAACCTGAAGGGTGACAAAGATTTCCCGCGGGATGTTATGAACTAAATCCACGCAGACGAAGTTGCGGGCATCAGCTAGTTAGTAAAATAAATGCACCGGCTGCACGCACGAAAAAGTGTCGCGTTCGGCCTGAGTCTGAGCATGCAAGCGAGAGCGCGGAACAAGCGATAGAGAGGCACGATCGGCCCAAGCGTTGGGCACCTAGAGAGCGCCCGCCAGTCATCGCGTGCGCGCTGTGGTTAGCGGATGTGTCGCGAGCTAGTTCTAGCAGCACGCTAGAACTAGCTCGCAACGTCATCGATGACGTTATCACGTAAAACTATCGTCCGTGAACCCACTTTATAGACAACCAATTTTTTTTAAAGAAAATATTTATTTATTTATTTATTTATTTGCATTCATGTATCCACTTACACTTAATTATATAGTTAGATTACATGAGGCCCCGTCAGGGCATTGCAAAGTTACATTTACAAAGTAATTAGGTTAGCTTAGTATACATTATTATTTACTGTATTTTATCGAAACTATTTTTATTTCAGTTTTTTTTTAGGTATTAATTAATATTGATAGTGTCGTATGTAATTAGTAAAATTAATTAATAATAATATTATGTCATTATAAAAATATTTTCGATTTCGTGTTAAATAAAAGTCGGATTAATATTATTCATTAACAGATCGGAATACAATACTATAGGTTAACGATTTGAATTTCTAGGAAAATGATAATCAATCAATATGTCATTCAATAAATATGTCAAAATGGTTCGTCAGATTGATTAAGTCCATATGTCATAATTGGTCATAAGCTCTATCACATATTTAAATATATTTATTTATTTATTTATTATTATTATTTGAATTCATGCATTTCCACTTAATTACATAATATATTGTTAGATTACATGAGGCCCCGTTAGGGCGTTGCAAAGTTACATAAGTACCTAGGTTAGAATAAATTAGTTAAAAGTCGAATCAATATTATTCATTAACAGATTGGAAGTCATTCGTATGTCAAAATAGTTCGTCATAACATTATGATAATATCTAATTCATTTTAGAACATAGCCTGATGCGCAATTGAGGTCTTAAAGTTTACTGCTATTTTTGGAATAGTTCGTCTATCTCGTAGAAGCTATTTTTTATTAGCCATTCTTTTAGTTTTCGCTTAAAGGTTCTAATATTACTTTCATCTGTAATATAATTTGGGATTCTATTATAAATGTTAATTGATCTATATAATGGGCCACGGGTAGAAATTTTTAATTTGCATTTGGGATATGCAAGTTTATTTTTGCGACGCGTGCTTCGTTCTTGTTTTTTTGTATTCTCCGTAGTTGTATATAGGTTGTAATGCTTTCTCACAAATAAAGCCATCTCCATTATATAGATTGAGGGTAATGTTAAGATTTTTTTGTTTAGGAAGTGAGGTCTACAACTTTCGCGTGGTTTTATATTTACTAGGATGCGGATACACTTTTTTTGCAGGATAAAAATATCATCTATGTTAGTACTTTCACCCCAGAGGATTATCCCATACCTGATCCAAGAGTATGCGTATGCATAGTACGCGGAGAGTGCAGTTTCGTAATTTGTATTTGCTTTCAGTATACTGAGAGCATATACAAATCTCGAAAGCTTAACACTTAGATTGTGAATATGGCTTTTCCAATCCAGGTGCGTATCAATCGTTAGACCAAGAAGGATGAATTCTTTAACCTCATCGATTTGTATATTACTTGCCAGCGACTTTAGATTTAGTGGTTGTTTTTGATGTGGCCTGAATTGTATGAACTTAGTTTTATTTAGATTTATTTCTAGGTTATGTGAATGTAAGTAATTTTGAATATTTTCTAGATTTCCCGAGATAATGCTTTCACAATTTGTCTCGTTCGAGCACATAGATAGAATCGATACGTCATCCGCAAACATGATGCATCGCGAGAGTGGGCTTATAATGTTAGGTAGGTCGTTAATATATAACAAAAATAGGGTGCATCCAAGGACACTTCCTTGTGGTATAGACCAATTCGTAACACGCACGTCTGAATCAAAGTTACTAATTATGTTGGTCCGCTTATCGCGATATTGCACTTGTACGAGTTGTTGTCTGTCCTTCAAGTAAGTTTCCAGCCATCGGTGAGCATTCCCTCGTATGCCTGAATCATATATTTTTTTGAGTAGTATTTTGTGTGAAACTTTGTCATATGCTTTGGTCATATCTAGTAACAGCCCGACACCATACTTTTTCCCTTCTAAACAGTTTAGGATTTCTTGTATATATTTAAAGACCGCTAGCGTCGTCGATCGATTTTTCCTAAAGCCATATTGATTTTCATTTAACATATCATATTTTTCCAGAAATTTATAAACACGGTTTGTCAATGTTTTTTCAAATATTTTTGATAACGCCGGCAACAGGGCGATAGGTCGATAGTTACTGGGATCGTTGGATTTCCCGCCTTTCTTAAGAATAGGTTTTATTTTTGCTATTTTCAGTTTATCGGGACAGTAGCCTTCGTCAAAAGATTGGTTTATTATGAATGTCAAGGGAGGGGTTAGTTCGTCAATACACATTTTTATTAATGTCGGTGGGATCTCATCTACGCCAAAGCTGCATTTATTTTCTAATCCACGGATAATTTTATGTATTTCTTGCATTGTAGCCGGCTCTAGGAACAAGGAGTTAATTGATCGCGTTTGTGAATTACTCTGATTATAGTTTTTGGAATCAGTGCCATCGTCGTAGGACGATTTGCCCACTGAGGTGAAGTAAGAGTTAAATAAATTTGCAACCGCTTGTGGTTCTTGGACTAAGCCCGATTGTGTAGAGAGTATTATGTTTTTTGTGTTTGCCTGTTTATTCTTGTTCGTTACGTCCTTTATTATGTTCCACGTGGTTTTGGTTTTGTTTTTAGAGCTATACATCTTTTTCACATTGTCAAATTTTCTGGATTGTTTAATACATTTTTTTAGCAGTTTACTGTAGGTTTTATGGTGCATTTTTAGGATGCTATTTTTACATTCATTTGTCAATATTTTAAGTATGCGCTTGTGACGGCATGACTTTTTGAGTCCGCTGGTTAGATATGTTTTAGTCGTGGTTTTAATCTTAAGTCGTCGTTTGGGAATGCATATGTCAAGTATTTGAGTCAGGTGCTCTATAAATTTGTTATAGTTTTCGTTGGCATTATTGCTTTCAGTTATTAATTCGCTCCAGTTTGAACTTTTAAGCCTTGTTTTAAAGTCGGTCATTGATTTGTTATTGAAAATACGCTTGGTCACGTAATGGGTGGGATTTGCAATTGCTTTCTCGGTTACCTTAAGTTTACAGATGATGCTCTTATGGTCTGAGATACCATAGTCCTCAACTGCAAAAGTGAGGTCCTTTTCATTAGTGAAAACCAGGTCTATACACGAGGACGCCGTCTCTGTTACGCGAGTTGGTTCGTTAATTATTTGCAAAAGGTTTTGTTCCAGCATTAGGTTCGACAGTTTACTATAAGCTTTTATTTTAGGTATTGCCAGGGCATCAATATTAAAGTCCCCCGCTATTATAATTTTTTTATTTAGTATTTTAGCGTAGAATTTCTTAAGTATAGCTTCTACGCAAGCAAAGAAGACCTCAATTTCGCGATCAGCACGATACATATTTATGATTATAAGGTTCTGTATGGGCAACTCTATCGCGCAACACTCAATAATGTATTCGGTTGATAGATCCGATATGTCATGTCTTTCTTTAAACTCTATCCCGTTCCTAACTAGTATCGCTACACCACCTCCTTGCCGATTCTTACGATAGAACGATGCCGCGAAGTTGTATCCGCCTATCGTTACTAGATCTTTTTGCAGTTCAGAAATCCATGTTTCTGAAATGCAAGCAACGGCTATATTTTCGTCTTCAAGGAAGCTTGATAATATATGTGATTTGTTTTTTAAGCTCTGTGTGTTCTGTATCAATATGTTAAAATTAATGTCTTTCGCAGTATTTTCACGTCACGGATTTTTCAGTCACGGATCTGAGACTCGACCAGTTGTCTCGCTCGCGACCTGCAGCGTCTGCACAGTATCGCGCTCTCAAATGCATAGGACTAGCCACAAATATATCTATCTCTTTCAATCGCATGCAGCCAGCGACGGCACAGCGAAGCGTGCGCTCTGTCTACAACGTGCTGCAACTACGGGCCGTCCACTTTAAGTCGGCCGTTGCCTCCCGTCGCGCTTCCCCGTACTGCGCCTCAAGTCGGTCGGTCGGACCCGCTCAGTACTCAGTTACAAACAGGAACCCCGCCAGAGTGAGTTCTCATGTGCCTTACTAAACTACTCTTGTGAGAACATTTAAATTTGCATAGCTTACAAATAAAAGGCTTGTCGCCAGTGTGAGTTCTCATGTGACTTATTAAACTACTCTTTTGTGAACTTTTATACTTGCATAGCTTGCAAATAAAAGGCTTGTCGCCAGTGTGAGTTCTCATGTGATGGTCACCTAACCATATTTTATTCGATATATGAAATACCGTACGAAATTAGAATATTTAGGAAAAATCATCAGTAATTAATTTGCTTATTTATTAATTTCAAACATGTTCTAAACTATTACTTCAACAGTCAACTATACCTATCTTTAATTTTCAATAAAACTTAACTACAAAAAATTTACAATCTATTTAATTTGTTGTCCAAGTTCGCCAACCCGACGAGCGACGGATACACGAAATAATCTCAAGTTGGCAGCACTGTACTTGTATCATCCCGCTTGAACTATGAACGTGTTGCACATCTATATTCTATTTTTAACCGACATAAAAAAACAAAAAGAGGAGGTTCTCAATTCGGCGCGTATTTTTTTTATTTTTTACTTTTTTTGAAACGTAGTGCCTTATCGCGCGGTGCGGAAGGGGGCTAGACGGAAAAAATTAAGGAACCAACACTCGACACTTTTTTGAAACCGACACTTTTTTGTTGAATGTGAATTTCGCATTGTGTTCGGTATTTTCGCGGTACAACATTGGGTCTCCGTAGCCTAGTGGCTCCGGCAGTCGCTTTACAGTTCAAAGTCGATGGTTCGAATCCCAGCTCGACAGACTGAATTTTCTATTTTCAATTTTATTTTAAATAATTTCTACATGTGGAAGTGGGAAAAATTCCATATGGAGAAATTATTCCACCTCTATTTTATCTCTGAATTATGTCAATTAGACCACTCAAGTTTTTTTTTGAACGAAGTTCCTTATGGGGCGTTGCGCAGTGGTACCCTAGGCGGCAAAAAACGTCCGTAACGTTAGAAAATAAAAGCGTAAGATGTTTTCGTCACAGTGCTTGTAGTCTTCGTTTATTTTAGACATTCCATCAATTTTTTTTGTTTTTTGTTGAAGTTGTCTGTGTTTACTCTGTTAAAAAAACTTACAGTTTACAAAATTTTGCTGTCGGGTTTAGATAAGAAATATTGGGATTAATAGAAAAGGATTGTGTGGTTTTATGAGACCACGGTAAAAGTAAAACTTTTTTTCACATTATAGACATTTAAATAGGCGCCGCCATTTTGGCCTTGGCTGCTCTGACGAGCGCCTTTCACTTTATCCCTACTCCTCGGCCGACCGTCACGCGACATCCAACACACAAACGAAAAAGTTTGAGACGATGTAATAAAAGTTTCACTTTAAAAATAAAGTTGATTGGTTTTTTAACCTAAGTTACTAACTTATTTACTCCTAGTAAAGTCTTTTCCTTCTGATATATCGTTTAACATCGATACAATATTTCGATAGGTATATTAATCAGAAAAAATACCGATATTTTTGACATCACTACCGATGCCTGCGGCCCGACCGCCCGGTGCCAGCGCCATTTTGAGTTACCTTTGGCTGTGCGAACGACGTGCTTAGCTTACAATCAAGTGGCGTTAAAATCCTTAAAATCACGATTTAGCGTCGTAAATCAGTTTATACATAAGTTTGGTTTGCCCGATTGCCCTGTGACATTTTGTGAAATTGTGAAGTGTGAACTTTTGTGCTAGGTCAAGGATGTATAGTGTGGTTCAATTTTCCCCAAATGAAGGAAGAAGTGTTTCTATAATAAACGTGTTTATGAATGTTTTAAGAAACTTGTTTATAACGGTTTTGCGCTTTATGCTAAATCCATTCGTTTAGCTGATTGTTATTGCTATGCAAAAGACATAGTGGTTGAAGTACATATAATATACTGAGATGTAAAATTAATGGAGACATTATTTCAAAATGTGTTGTCATTCCCCAAGACAAAAAGTAACTATTTTATTTGTTTTCCTATTCTCCACGCATATTGTAATTGATTCATGTTTTCTAATCTTTATTTTTTAATATAATTCTTAATTAGTGTATGATTTACAACTATTATATTATAGAAAGAAAAGAAGTAACAAAATAAATGAACGAATTGAAATTTGACAGGAATTTGAATCTCTTAGTTTATACTGTAAAATCGATTTTTGAACTAATTACTTTCTTCTTTTCTTTCCTAATATGTAATTACCCCTTAATTAAGAAAAAAGTCGTTCAATGATAAGCTCTCATGGAAAGCTTGAAGAAAAAACTGATTTTATTAATAAAAGGGTTTTGCAATTATGCTAAATCAGTTAAAATTGTGGTTTTATTTTTCTTTTAGCCTGTTCTGTCTCCGTCAGATGTCCACAAATGGCTTCTTTGCAGACTGAGAATACACATTGGGACGTATTTTTTTATCTTTAAAAAATTGGCAATACTTAACGTTATTGCCCATTGAACGATATTTTGACGGTAAGATGACGTCCTCTCAAAGTCTGTAAAAACGTCCTACTGACGTTTTTAGAAAACGTCCATATTACGATTCTACAAGACGTCCTACTAACGCCTCCAGCAGGCGTCCTATTGACGTCTTCAGAAGACGTCCTGATAACGATTTCAGGACGTCCTAATAACGACCTCAAAAGACGTCTTACTAACGCCTCCAGCAGGCGTCCTATTGACGTCTTCAGAAGACGTCCTGATAACGACCACAAAAGACGCCCTACTAACGCCTCCAGCAGGCGTCCTACTAACGTCTTCAGAAGGCGTCCTGCTAACGACCTCAGAAGACGTTCATAATACGTTCTATTTGTAGTTCTAAATGACGTTCATATTACGTTCTAATTATATTTCTATATGACGTCCTACTAACGACCTCAAAAGACGTTCTAATTGTAGTTCTATATGACGTTCTACTGACGTCTTATCGTCGACGTCCAATAAACGTCATTTAGAGACGTCCTGAGGGATATGACATATGTTGGTCATTTCGTACGTCCGTGCGACGAAGATTACGACGTCATTTACGTCGGAAATGACTGTGAATGGACGTCGTGATGACGAAAAATTGCTACCTGGGTAGTCTAAAACTCTAACACAAACTGTAAGGAACCTTAGTGTTTATCTATATTATATATATAAAAGAAAGTGGTGTTAGTTACACCATTTATAACTCAAGAACGGATGAACCGATTTGGCTCAAAATTGGTGGAGAGGTAGCTTAGAACCAGGAGACGGACATAGGATACTTTTTATCCCGTTCGACCGCGTTTCCGACAAGTCAATATAAAACCTGTTATAGCAAAAATGCATCTGACATGGAATAAAAAAACGAAAATGACAGTGGAAGAACAAAACGTAAATGACAGCTAAACATAATTTTGTATTTGGTTAATTATGGTTAAAACAATTATAAAAATTATAGTTTAACGTAATTGATAATATCATCAGTAATTTGTTTTCTCTTTGAATCATCATTAACAATGCCGCGAGCAAGACGATCAAATGTTTCCTACTACAAAGCTACGGATTGACGTGATTTATTGGATAGGTAGGTATAGTTGAGAACCTGAAGGGTGACAAAGATTTCCCGCGGGATGTTATGAACTAAATCCACGCAGACGAAGTTGCGGGCATCAGCTAGTTAGTAAAATAAATGCACCGGCTGCACGCACGAAAAAGTGTCGCGTTCGGCCTGAGTCTGAGCATGCAAGCGAGAGCGCGGAACAAGCGATAGAGAGGCACGATCGGCCCAAGCGTTGGGCACCTAGAGAGCGCCCGCCAGTCATCGCGTGCGCGCTGTGGTTAGCGGATGTGTCGCGAGCTAGTTCTAGCAGCACGCTAGAACTAGCTCGCAACGTCATCGATGACGTTATCACGTAAAACTATCGTCCGTGAACCCACTTTATAGACAACCAATTTTTTTTAAAGAAAATATTTATTTATTTATTTATTTATTTGCATTCATGTATCCACTTACACTTAATTATATAGTTAGATTACATGAGGCCCCGTCAGGGCATTGCAAAGTTACATTTACAAAGTAATTAGGTTAGCTTAGTATACATTATTATTTACTGTATTTTATCGAAACTATTTTTATTTCAGTTTTTTTTTAGGTATTAATTAATATTGATAGTGTCGTATGTAATTAGTAAAATTAATTAATAATAATATTATGTCATTATAAAAATATTTTCGATTTCGTGTTAAATAAAAGTCGGATTAATATTATTCATTAACAGATCGGAATACAATACTATAGGTTAACGATTTGAATTTCTAGGAAAATGATAATCAATCAATATGTCATTCAATAAATATGTCAAAATGGTTCGTCAGATTGATTAAGTCCATATGTCATAATTGGTCATAAGCTCTATCACATATTTAAATATATTTATTTATTTATTTATTATTATTATTTGAATTCATGCATTTCCACTTAATTACATAATATATTGTTAGATTACATGAGGCCCCGTTAGGGCGTTGCAAAGTTACATAAGTACCTAGGTTAGAATAAATTAGTTAAAAGTCGAATCAATATTATTCATTAACAGATTGGAAGTCATTCGTATGTCAAAATAGTTCGTCATAACATTATGATAATATCTAATTCATTTTAGAACATAGCCTGATGCGCAATTGAGGTCTTAAAGTTTACTGCTATTTTTGGAATAGTTCGTCTATCTCGTAGAAGCTATTTTTTATTAGCCATTCTTTTAGTTTTCGCTTAAAGGTTCTAATATTACTTTCATCTGTAATATAATTTGGGATTCTATTATAAATGTTAATTGATCTTATATAATGGGCCACGGGTAGAAATTTTTAATTTGCATTTGGGATATGCAAGTTTATTTTTGCGACGCGTGCTTCGTTCTTGTTTTTTTGTATTCTCCGTAGTTGTATATAGGTTGTAATGCTTTCTCACAAATAAAGCCATCTCCATTATATAGATTGAGGGTAATGTTAAGATTTTTTTGTTTAGGAAGTGAGGTCTACAACTTTCGCGTGGTTTTATATTTACTAGGATGCGGATACACTTTTTTTGCAGGATAAAAATATCATCTATGTTAGTACTTTCACCCCAGAGGATTATCCCATACCTGATCCAAGAGTATGCGTATGCATAGTACGCGGAGAGTGCAGTTTCGTAATTTGTATTTGCTTTCAGTATACTGAGAGCATATACAAATCTCGAAAGCTTAACACTTAGATTGTGAATATGGCTTTTCCAATCCAGGTGCGTATCAATCGTTAGACCAAGAAGGATGAATTCTTTAACCTCATCGATTTGTATATTACTTGCCAGCGACTTTAGATTTAGTGGTTGTTTTTGATGTGGCCTGAATTGTATGAACTTAGTTTTATTTAGATTTATTTCTAGGTTATGTGAATGTAAGTAATTTTGAATATTTTCTAGATTTCCCGAGATAATGCTTTCACAATTTGTCTCGTTCGAGCACATAGATAGAATCGATACGTCATCCGCAAACATGATGCATCGCGAGAGTGGGCTTATAATGTTAGGTAGGTCGTTAATATATAACAAAAATAGGGTGCATCCAAGGACACTTCCTTGTGGTATAGACCAATTCGTAACACGCACGTCTGAATCAAAGTTACTAATTATGTTGGTCCGCTTATCGCGATATTGCACTTGTACGAGTTGTTGTCTGTCCTTCAAGTAAGTTTCCAGCCATCGGTGAGCATTCCCTCGTATGCCTGAATCATATATTTTTTTGAGTAGTATTTTGTGTGAAACTTTGTCATATGCTTTGGTCATATCTAGTAACAGCCCGACACCATACTTTTTCCCTTCTAAACAGTTTAGGATTTCTTGTATATATTTAAAGACCGCTAGCGTCGTCGATCGATTTTTCCTAAAGCCATATTGATTTTCATTTAACATATCATATTTTTCCAGAAATTTATAAACACGGTTTGTCAATGTTTTTTCAAATATTTTTGATAACGCCGGCAACAGGGCGATAGGTCGATAGTTACTGGGATCGTTGGATTTCCCGCCTTTCTTAAGAATAGGTTTTATTTTTGCTATTTTCAGTTTATCGGGACAGTAGCCTTCGTCAAAAGATTGGTTTATTATGAATGTCAAGGGAGGGGTTAGTTCGTCAATACACATTTTTATTAATGTCGGTGGGATCTCATCTACGCCAAAGCTGCATTTATTTTCTAATCCACGGATAATTTTATGTATTTCTTGCATTGTAGCCGGCTCTAGGAACAAGGAGTTAATTGATCGCGTTTGTGAATTACTCTGATTATAGTTTTTGGAATCAGTGCCATCGTCGTAGGACGATTTGCCCACTGAGGTGAAGTAAGAGTTAAATAAATTTGCAACCGCTTGTGGTTCTTGGACTAAGCCCGATTGTGTAGAGAGTATTATGTTTTTTGTGTTTGCCTGTTTATTCTTGTTCGTTACGTCCTTTATTATGTTCCACGTGGTTTTGGTTTTGTTTTTAGAGCTATACATCTTTTTCACATTGTCAAATTTTCTGGATTGTTTAATACATTTTTTTAGCAGTTTACTGTAGGTTTTATGGTGCATTTTTAGGATGCTATTTTTACATTCATTTGTCAATATTTTAAGTATGCGCTTGTGACGGCATGACTTTTTGAGTCCGCTGGTTAGATATGTTTTAGTCGTGGTTTTAATCTTAAGTCGTCGTTTGGGAATGCATATGTCAAGTATTTGAGTCAGGTGCTCTATAAATTTGTTATAGTTTTCGTTGGCATTATTGCTTTCAGTTATTAATTCGCTCCAGTTTGAACTTTTAAGCCTTGTTTTAAAGTCGGTCATTGATTTGTTATTGAAAATACGCTTGGTCACGTAATGGGTGGGATTTGCAATTGCTTTCTCGGTTACCTTAAGTTTACAGATGATGCTCTTATGGTCTGAGATACCATAGTCCTCAACTGCAAAAGTGAGGTCCTTTTCATTAGTGAAAACCAGGTCTATACACGAGGACGCCGTCTCTGTTACGCGAGTTGGTTCGTTAATTATTTGCAAAAGGTTTTGTTCCAGCATTAGGTTCGACAGTTTACTATAAGCTTTTATTTTAGGTATTGCCAGGGCATCAATATTAAAGTCCCCCGCTATTATAATTTTTTTATTTAGTATTTTAGCGTAGAATTTCTTAAGTATAGCTTCTACGCAAGCAAAGAAGACCTCAATTTCGCGATCAGCACGATACATATTTATGATTATAAGGTTCTGTATGGGCAACTCTATCGCGCAACACTCAATAATGTATTCGGTTGATAGATCCGATATGTCATGTCTTTCTTTAAACTCTATCCCGTTCCTAACTAGTATCGCTACACCACCTCCTTGCCGATTCTTACGATAGAACGATGCCGCGAAGTTGTATCCGCCTATCGTTACTAGATCTTTTTGCAGTTCAGAAATCCATGTTTCTGAAATGCAAGCAACGGCTATATTTTCGTCTTCAAGGAAGCTTGATAATATATGTGATTTGTTTTTTAAGCTCTGTGTGTTCTGTATCAATATGTTAAAATTAATGTCTTTCGCAGTATTTTCACGTCACGGATTTTTCAGTCACGGATCTGAGACTCGACCAGTTGTCTCGCTCGCGACCTGCAGCGTCTGCACAGTATCGCGCTCTCAAATGCATAGGACTAGCCACAAATATATCTATCTCTTTCAATCGCATGCAGCCAGCGACGGCACAGCGAAGCGTGCGCTCTGTCTACAACGTGCTGCAACTACGGGCCGTCCACTTTAAGTCGGCCGTTGCCTCCCGTCGCGCTTCCCCGTACTGCGCCTCAAGTCGGTCGGTCGGACCCGCTCAGTACTCAGTTACAAACAGGAACCCCGCCAGAGTGAGTTCTCATGTGCCTTACTAAACTACTCTTGTGAGAACATTTAAATTTGCATAGCTTACAAATAAAAGGCTTGTCGCCAGTGTGAGTTCTCATGTGACTTATTAAACTACTCTTTTGTGAACTTTTATACTTGCATAGCTTGCAAATAAAAGGCTTGTCGCCAGTGTGAGTTCTCATGTGACGTATTAAATGACTTTTTTCTGAAAATTTATACTTACATAGCTTACAAATAAAAGGCTTGTCGCCAGTGTGAGTTCTCATGTGACTTATTAAATGACTCTTTTGTGAAGATTTATACTTACATAGCTTACAAATAAAAGGCTTGTCGCCAGTGTGAGTTCTCATGTGACTCACCAATATATCCTTACGTGAACATTTATACTTGCATAACTCACAAGCGAAAGGCTTGTCGCCAGTGTGAGTTCTCATGTGACTTATTAAATGACTCTTGTGTGAACTTTTATACTTGCATAGCTTACAAATAAAAGGCTTGTCGCCAGTGTGAATTCTCATGTGACTTATTAAATGACCCTTCTGTGAATATTTACACTTACATACCTTACAAATAAAAGGCTTCTAGCCAGTGTGAGTTCTCATGTGACTCACCAAAGTATCCTTACGTGAACATTTATACTTGCATAGCTCACAAACGAAAGGCTTGACGCCAGTGTGAGTTCTCATGTGACTTATTAAATGACTCTTGTGTGAACTTTTGTACTTGCATAGTGTAGCTGATTGTGCCAGTGGAGGTGACGAAGGCGTGGTTTTGCTGGTTGGTTTAAATTAAAAACACTTTCTCAAAAAACTAGGCCTTTTAATTAGCAGAACTTTAGACAAACTTTTGTACACGGTTACAAGACGCGTTCGATCAGGTGAGAAGAAAAAGAGCATAGACAAAGTGTTGCAACTTGCAATATCGCGGGCAACAAGCTGCCCATAGACTAATACAAGATATAAATTAATATAATATTATTTTTAACTATCTATTTAATATATTTAATTACCTATTTTTTATGTATGCACTTATAAATTAACATTTTAATTATTTTCACATAGAAATAGGAAGTCGTAATTCCTAGTTCCATGTGTTTGCAGGTGCTGTGTCAGTAACAATCTCCCGCCCAGTGTCACATCCGTGACACTCATCTTGGATAGGTAGCACCACAATTTTAATAACTGGTCTGCGTAGGATGCCCGCTCGTGTCTTTACATCGACCACCCTACACCTTCCGTCCTTTCCGGGGTATGTCTTCACAACTGTTCCTCTCAGCCACGTGTTTCGTGGCGCGTTCGGATCGACGATAAGTACTAAATCTCCTTCTTTCAGGATTGGAGCTTCATCCTGCCATTTTTTCCTAGGTAGCAGCACTGGTAAAACTTCTTTGACCCATCTTGACCAAAACATATCGGCCAGCCTCTGAGCTATACGCCACTGCTTTCTAAAATAAAATTCGTCATCACTAAAACATCCAAGCCGAGGTAAGTTCGAAGATGAGCCGAGTAAAAAATGGTTCGGAGTCAGAGCTTCCGCATCACGGTGATCTACTGACACGTGAGTCAATGGTCGGCTGTTAATCATATTCTCAACTTCAGCTAGTAAGGTGATCAAAGTTTCCTCCTGAGGAGCTCTCTCCTTGAGGATGACCTTCAAAGCTGTTTTTACACTCCTAATGAGACGTTCCCACGCACCTCCCATATGTGGTGTTCCAGGCGATATGAAGTGCCATTCCACTAACCTGTTTGCTAGCTGCTCATGAATACCTTTGTCATTTAAAACTTCTTGGTATGACTTCTTTAATTCTGTTTCGGAACCCCTCAGGTTACTGCCGTTATCGGAGAACATCCTGGCTGGCCAGCCTCGCTTGACGGCCATTCTCCGGATGGCCATGATCATGGAATCAGCTGTAAGAGAATGCACCAGCTCGATGTGTATGGAGCGCACCGTGAGGCAAGTAAACAAAACTCCATATCGTTTTTCTCTGCGGCGACCTTTGGCGATCACCATTGGTCCAAAAAGATCAACTCCACAATTTGTAAACGGGCGAAAATGATGAGCTATTCTGGCTTCAGGTAGGTCTCCTAGCCGTGGTGGCTGTGGCGAAGCTCTTCGTATGCGACAATGAAGACATTTGGCAGCTACGCTTCGAACGGTAGGTCTCATATTAATTATCCAATATTTTTGGCGAAGTTCATTGACAACCATTTCGGTGCTTCCATGTGCGGCAGCTTCATGATAAAATTTTGCTATCAACTTGCTAGTGGGGTGCCGCCCGTCGAGTATCACTGGCTGTTTCAGATCAGTGTTGACATCCTTAGCCGCATCGATTCGTCCTCCGACGCGCAGCAATCCATCCTTGTCGATGATCGGCGTTAATGCTCGCAGACGACTGTCCCGAGGTATATTTTCCTTATTCTGAAGCATTTTCAGTTCAATCGCGAAAGATTGCATTTGTGAAAATTTTATCAAAATTTGTTCAGCCTTTTTCAACAAGTTAGCATTGAGGTCCGCTGGGCCTTTTCTACATTTTTCTATGAACTGTAAAACTCGTGCGGTACTCCTGAGAAGCCGTAGCCAGGATGAAAATCTCGATGAATCCGGCACAGGTAAGAAATCGTTGATATTATTAGTTACCAAATGAACCATCTCTAGGTCATTTTCAT
The DNA here is from genome assembly GCA_029955525.1 of Oeneis ivallda. Classification (NCBI taxonomy): domain Eukaryota; kingdom Metazoa; phylum Arthropoda; class Insecta; order Lepidoptera; family Nymphalidae; genus Oeneis; species Oeneis ivallda. The sequence goes on from JARPMR010000021.1 coordinate 6,893,204, forward strand.
TTAATTTTATATTTTGTCTTTCAGGTTCAAAGTTCCAGTTAGTAGAATCTTCGTAAAGAAATGCGGGTCCGCGGAACCACTCACATTCTTCGTTAAGTGTGAAATTATTACTCTTCGTAGCTATGTCGGCTATATTTATATGTGTGGAAATGTAGTTCCACTCCTTTTTATTGCTTGATTCATCTATTTCACCGAGTCTATTTGCTACGAAAACTTTGTAGTTGCGACAATCATTTCTAATCCAGTGCAAAACCGTCATTGAATCCGTCCAGTAATAAGTGGTAGTAGGTATTAAACGATGTTCTTTTTTAATTGTGTCCGCTAGGCGACAAGCTAACACAGCGGCCTGAAGCTCGAGTCGTGGTACCGAAACCGGTTTTCTTATCGGGGCAACTCGGCATTTGCTCGCCACGAACGTCACTATAACTTGTCCATCGCTGTATGCACGCCTCCAGTACGCGACCGTGGCATACGCGCAAGCCGACGCGTCACAGAATAAATGTAATTCCAGTGTTGCCGTCTCGCTCGCGCTCGATGATCTTGGCGCGTTACATACGCGCCCGCCAAAGTACCATCTAGGTATTTTTAAGTTGTTGGTTTTGAGCAATTGTGAAATCCATGCACGAAATAATGTGTATAATTCTTCGCTTAGTTCTTCATCCCATTTAATGCCTTTTTTCCAGGTTTCGCGCATCAATATTTTAGCTTTAATGGTAATTGGATTGAGAAAGCCATATATATCTAAGATAGACATAATTATTCTTAACATTTCGCGTTTAGTAGGTTTTCTTTCCAAGTTTAAAATCTCGCGCGGAATGCGTTTTAATTCTAAATCAATCGACAGTGTGTCGTCTGGAAACCAGAGTAACCCAAGCGTTCTTTCTGGCAAATTAATATTGAATTTTACAGCCTTGTTTTCAGTTGGTATTTCTTCGAGCACCTCAGGAACATTGCTTAACCAGTTTCTCATCTCAAAGCCGCCTCGCCGGTGAATGATTGTTATATCTTTTATCATTTGTTTTGCTGTGGTAATGTCGTCCATCGAGTCTATGTAGTCGTCCATATAATGTGATTTAAGCACGGCATTTACAGCATCCGGCATCTCTTTTGAGAATCTTTGCGCGTTCTTGTTCTTTATGTACTGGGCTATAAACGGCGAGCAATTCGCGCCAAAAATTAGAGAGGACATAGCATATACCTGTATAGGCTGTGACGGGTCATCTCGCCATAAGAATCGTAGTGCATTTTGATCTTCTTTGGTTATTTTGATGCAAAGAAACATATCTTTTATGTCTCCCATCAGTGCCACAGGTCCTTCACGGAACTTGAACATAATTCCCAATAAAGACTCTAGCAAGTCTGGCCCTTGTAGTAAATAATTGTTTAGGTTTTTACCGTCAGAGGGCGCTGCAGCGTCGAAAACCACGCGTAATTTCTTCTTGTTAGGGTTGTTAACTCCAAAGTGCGGTAAGTACCAGATTCGATTTCCAGCTTCTGAGTCATCAACCTGTCGAGCATAATTGTTTATAAATAAATGATTTATGCGTTCCCGGTATCGCTCACCATATTCTTTGTCAGCGTGGATCTTCTTCTCGACTGACTTCAATCGTTTATAGGCGTTAGGGTACGAATTCGGCATAGGGCTGTCACCTTTCCAAGGCAACCCTACTTCCCAGCGGCCGTCCACCATCCGCGAGGTCTCTTCTAGCCGGGCAATAGCGCGGACGTCATCTGCATTTTGCCTAGGCTTGGTGTTAACACCGATAGATTCAAAATTAAATGATTGACGTACCAATTCCTGCAAGTCTCCGTCAGGGTCTACCTGGTGGTTGTAGGGGGCAGGTGTGGTGAGCAGGGCATCCTCCGTTGAAACTGCCAAAGCTAGGTCACCCCTGGGAACAGAAGAACGGCCCGACACGACACCATGGATACACCAACCTAGTGGAGTTAATGTAGCTGCAGGTTGATTTTTATTACCTATAATAATTTTTTTAGGCATTAATAAGTGATAATTATCTTGCCCAATTAAAATAGCAGGCTTAACATTTTTGGTATAAAAATCCACCTTACTTAAATGACTAAACCTATTTTTGTCACATAGAGAGTATTTTTGCAGCGGTAAGTTTAATTCAGATATTTTTCTAGCTCTTAAATTGAACTTTAAATTGTTTTTATTAGAAATAGTACAATTAACAACTTCACTTTGGCAAGTGATTTCAGTACTGAATGCACCGCGCAGTCGCATTGTGGCTTTTTGACCACTGATGCCTACAGCATCTGCCAATGATGACAGAATTAAAGATACCGTTGCACCATCATCGAGTAAGGCATATGTACTTATAGTACCTAAAGGTCCATGAATGTTTATGGGTACAGTCTTGAGTAAGACGCATGAGGGATTGTCTATCGTTGCAACTGTTTCATTTTGCACTTTAATTGATTCACAAGATTCACTTTTATTCTCACTAGATTGCCTTTTGTATCCACTTGGCACTACACTGTTGACTTCTCGTGTTGCTTTCTTCTTCCAGTGCAACAATTTGTGATGAGGGAGCCCACAGCCCTCGACATCACATAGCGCTGCCTCGCAGCTATCCTTACTGTGCGTAGCGGCTATGCACCGGTAACAAAGGCGTTTTTCCTTCACAAACCGCCACCTGTCGCGGCATAAAGCCCGCTTGAACCTTTTGCAGTCAGTCAGTGCGTGCTTATCATAGGTGTGGCAAAACATGCATCGACTTTCACCTTCAACCAGACATACAAGCTTCTTGGAAGTCTCTTTATGCTCACTGTTGATATGGCTCACTCCGGCGGTTGCAGTCTTTGTTGCTTCATCATGCAGAAAATCAGCAAATAATTCTAACTTTGATTTTTGCAAGTTGTCACTGTATATGTAATAGTAGTCAGACCACTTTGTTATCAAAGCACTAGGGCACTTAGTTAAGATATTATTTAGTATGTCTGGACTTCTTAAATAGTCATTCTCCTTAATGGCTTTGACTGCAGCAACATAATTTTTTATTTTTATAGAAAATCTTACTATGTCATTGTAGTAATTTGGTGGCAGAGGTGCAATTTTCTTGAGCTGTTTATTTAGGTTAAATATAATAATTTCAGGCCTTCCATACCTTAATTCTAGGGCTTCCATCACTTCAAAAGGTGACGTATTGCCTATGAGCAGCGACGACACGGTGTCCTTGGCTTCGCCGCGCAGACACTTTCGTAGTCTCCAAAGATTTTCACTGTCACTATAATTGCACAGCCGTGTTGATTCATAATAGGCCTCCTTAAACTGCAGCCACTCTAAAGGATCGCCCGAGTAGGTCGGCAAATCCTTACCTGTGGCCAACCTTGTCAGCAAGGGCTTATTACCGTCCTGTTTTGCGTCGGTAACCATATCTTTTATTGCGCGCGCGAGGTCGTGCAGGTCATGCGTCCTTGTGTGTGGCGGTGCGCAGACTGAAGGCGGCGCTCGCGCGTTGCTACCATGGCTTCGCTCGAGCCATTCTTCCACTTTGTTCTCCGGATTCTGCTGCGAACGAATGCTTCCAGATCCCGAGTAATGCGTTAGTGCAGCAATATCTGCTGCGAGTTTTTTGTCTATTAGTTCTTTGTCGATAGCGGCTTTTCTTTGTGCTGCTTCGTACTCCATTTGCGCTCTGCGCGCAGCTGACGAAGTGCTAGTTCGCGCCGCCATCTTGGCGATGTCCGTTTCACAGCGCTGTGGCATATTCACTGCCGGGCTTTTCCGCTCCACTGTTTCAGACTGTGCCCCTTCTTGAGCGTTTTCATGTTCTTTTCTCAGCGTGCGGCGTGTTTTAACCATACTGCGTCGCGGCGGAGTAGTGAACATGAAAAATGTGCAAAAACCACGTGCCCCCACTTACTTGGTTCAGTCTCACAACGATCCGGGCTCGAAGACCAAAAATTGTAGCTGATTGTGCCAGTGGAGGTGACGAAGGCGTGGTTTTGCTGGTTGGTTTAAATTAAAAACACTTTCTCAAAAAACTAGGCCTTTTAATTAGCAGAACTTTAGACAAACTTTTGTACACGGTTACAAGACGCGTTCGATCAGGTGAGAAGAAAAAGAGCATAGACAAAGTGTTGCAACTTGCAATATCGCGGGCAACAAGCTGCCCATAGACTAATACAAGATATAAATTAATATAATATTATTTTTAACTATCTATTTAATATATTTAATTACCTATTTTTTATGTATGCACTTATAAATTAACATTTTAATTATTTTCACATAGAAATAGGAAGTCGTAATTCCTAGTTCCATGTGTTTGCAGGTGCTGTGTCAGTAACACATAGCTTACAAATAAAAGGCTTGTCGCCAGTGTGAGTTCTCATGTGACTTATTAAACAACTCTTTTGTGAACTTTTATACTTGCATAGCTTACAAATATAAATAAGGCTTGTCGCCAGTGTGAGTTCTCATGTGTCTTACTAAATTACTGTTGTCTGAACATTTATACTTACATAGCTCACAAGCATAAGGCTTGTCGCCAGTGTGAGTTCTCATGTGTCTTACTAAACCACTCTTTTTTGAACATTTATACTTACATAGCTCACAAGCGAAAGGCTTGTCGCCAGTGTGAACGTGCATATGCTTCATCAAAGCATTTTCATTTTTACATTTGTATTGGCAAACCTTGCAATTCAACTGCATCACTTCAGAATGAGTTTTTATGTGATTTATCAAGAAACGTTTTTGTTTGAACATTTTTGGGCACAAGTCACAGGAAAACAATTTCGTCTTTACATTCGCTGGTGAACTATTATACGGTACATTAACGTCATTATTTGGACAAAATGTTGTCCTTTGTAAACTTGATAAGTTAGGGCTACTCAGCGTCGCAGCAGCTTCGCTCCGACTAGTCGCCTGACAGCTGACATCGTCCGCGGCAATACCACTCGCAGGCACGTCTTGTTCGTCGTGTGAGTCGTCTTCTTCAGCTGGAGGCACTTTCGTTTCGTTATTCGTCGTACGGCTCGCGGGCAGAGCGACTGCAACGAAACATTATTTGTATTCCTTGGTACTTATGGCTTTGCTTGATGACATGATAAATGAGGAGTTGGGAGGGAATGAAAGGAACTCTGGTTCGCATGATTGGACTTTTCTACAGCTCTTTATCAGATTTCCAGAAGGAAAGTAGCTGTGGGTATACGCGACAAACTTACGACCCTCACAAATCGGAAGCAGGATTACGAGGTCTGTGTCATTTTACTTTGAGTCATTACATACATACAAACATAATAGCCATACAAAATAATCATAGAAAACGGATGGCCCAGCGTAATGTTATGCGTGATGGAATCGGTAAACAGGAAAACCGTTCGCGGCTACCCTTAGAGGTGAAATATATCTTTCTTTAAATGTCTAATTTCGAGGTTCAACCTATCCAATAAAAAAATAATAATATAAACAACTCTGTACAAAGTAATGTTTGGCCATATAGGTACATACATACGTAACTAGTGGTTCGCCCCGAACTGATACCTCACGGTAACGGTATCCCATAATTATTCATTCAATCGATACATGACGACCAAAACTGACATTATTACTGTGTCCGTTTTCACCAAACATACCTAAATCATCCCTAAGTAGCTGGAATCTCTTTACGTAGGTAGCCCTAAATACAATTTTAAGTCATAACATCCGTCTCAATGTCCTTTTAAGTGTCCCGTTCAGGTTCGTGATAACGAAGTTGAGAGAAAGCATCACCTAATGACCACCTAATGACTTTAGTCTTCAGGCACTGAGGGATTTTGGACGAGAAACAGTCTTCGAACAGTGCGTGTTGCCAGTGATGACTTACGGATCCGAGACATAGTCGCTAACTATGGGCCTCATAAGAAGGCTCAGGGTCACTCAGCGAGCGATGGAGAGAGCTATGCTTGGAATATCCCTGCGAGATCAAATCAGAAATGAGGAGATCCGCAGGAAAAACAAAGCTCAGCGAGTCGCGAAACTGAAGTGGAAATGGGCGGGGCACATAGTTCGAAGGGCTGATGGTCGTTGGGGTCCCAAGGTGCTGGAGTGGCGACCCCGCACTGGGAAACGCAGTGTTGGCAGACCCCCCCACTAGGTGGACCGACGACATCAAACGAGTCGCAGGGAGCCGCTGGATCCAAGCGGCGCAAGACCGAGACCTGTGGAAGTCCATGCAGGAGACCTTTGTCCAGCAGTGGACGTCTATAGGTTGATAAAGAAGAAGAAGTTATATGTAAAGTCCTAATTATACCTAAACACTACGAGGACCACATCACATATATATTTTTTTTTCGAAGTGTATTCCCAACTTTTTTCTCACGAAATTTTTATGAATAATAGTGCACATAGAGGAGCATAATATTATATTATTTCCGTAATTGTGAATCACTGAGAAGACTGAAAAAAAAAATTATTTATTTATCTATTTATTTATTTATATTTAAAAATATTCTTAAAAATTCAAAAAATTATATAATATACTCTGTAAAGTTGCCTAAAGCCTCGCATTGGTTTTACTTCTCTAGCTTAATTAGTTTTTGAGATATATTTTTTGATTGATAGTTATGCGTGTGGCCTATTTTGCCACATATCTCAAGGTCGAAGCGGAAGCCGGGCGCGAAACCTACATATATCGTGTTGGTACATCAAGGCGATGATATAAGATAAGTTTCGTTAGACGTTCCCATTTGGGGGCCGACTCGCCATACCTATCCAGGTAGACCCTTTGAAGTAATTACGTTCAGTAATTCAGAAGTTATAAGGCTCTGACGGACGGACGGACGGACGGATGGACAAGTGCAAATTCACTCAAGTAGACTCAGAGACCTTTGCTTCGCTCGGTCAAATATAAGAACCTGCTCTTTTTTTCTTAGGTCGAAAAAGAATGTATATTCAGTGTTATTTGAATGACTAACAAATCTGATCTCACCTGACGTGGGAGGCAAGTCAGCTAAAGGGTGAGGGTCGTCACTCAGCTGTTGAGGGTCGTCACTCAGCTGTTGAGGGTCGTCACTCAGCTGTTGAGGGTAATCACTCAGCTGTTGAGGGTCGTCAGCAGCCGCGCCGCTCTGCCGAATGAAAAGTAAGCTCATTATACTTCCGTCTTGAGCTAGCTTGAGCGAGTCGGAGTAGTCACGAAAAGGGTGATTTACACGATAGGCAAATGAGAAATCCAAATAGGCTCGTGACTCCTCGACTACGTATATTGTAAATTGTAAAAGTATTTTGAAAAGAGCAACTGCCGAGTTTCTTGCTGGTTCTTCTCGGCAGGAACGGCATTCCGAACCAGTGGTAGACTCATTGACGATTTAAAAGTACTTGTAAAAGTTTATTTGAATAAAAAACATTTCTATTCTATTCTATTCTAACGTCTCAAGAAAGTCCAAAAGTCGTTTGTGGGAATGGGCGTGACGTTCTATAATAGAATTCCACGAGCATCGATTCTTTGAACTATGTGCTCCGCCCATTGCCCCTTCAGCTCGCAACTCGATGAGTTACGTCGCTAACTTTGTTCTCCTCAGATCCAGCCAGCTCATGGACTCAGCAAGTTGACAAAAGTGCTTCAACGTTTGAGTTTGAAACAGAAACAGCAGCAAATACCTCAACATGTCTTACCTGAAGATGCGTGCTCAAATGTTGCAAGTATGCATGTTCAAGAACAAATTCCTTGAAACAATGTGTACATTGGTTGGGGGCACTTTCGCACTTGTATATATCCTGTATTGCAGCCACTTGTGTAGAAACCGCTGCTTTTCTGTTTAGAGCTTTAAGAATAGCATCATCCAATAGTTGTGTTTCTAACTTTATACTACTATCCGATGAGTATTCTTCATTAGGAGCAACAAACTCATCATTGACACAGTCAGCATGATCATCTTCATGTTTCACCTCCATGTCTTCATCAACCAACATTAACTCGTCGTTTGCTTCAGTTTTCACTACATCTGTGTCGATGGTGTCTTCTGATTCACGCTGTATGTCTTCTAGTATGTGTAAATCACAATGATCAGGTGCCAACATTGTCACTACCAAATTGCTTTTTAATTGGTGTCTTGTGCGGTTTATCTTTTTAATATGTAGTCTTGTTATCTGTGGACAAACAAGTTTACTACTAAGCGAGTTAAATTATCATCATCATCAACTACCCATCAATGGCTCACTATGAGAGTAGGTCTCCTCTCAGAGAAGAGTTATAGGCAAAAAATAAAATAGTAGTTTTAGTGTAAAGCTGCCTTAAAGAACACATGAACAAAATGTCTTCAATCAATAAAGAAAGACGGCCGGTATTACACTATCATATAAATATGATCATAGATGTATGAGTCATATTTATATGATGAACATATGACAGTGTAATATCTACATTTGTCTATGATCATAGAAATAGGATCCTATTTGATAGCTGCGTACAAGTAGGATCATAGCTGTCATGACTCATGCGCAGCAACCTAGCATCCTGTCTGTGTATCCGTCTTAGATGCGTCTAACCAAAAAAAAATGGCGTCTTCCAATACAAAGCAAAAGAATTTCGATTGGAATATCTATATATATAAAAGAAAGTGGTGTTAGTTACACTATTTATAACTGAAGAACGGATGAACCGATTTGGCTGAAAATTGGTGGAGAGGTAGCTTAGAACCAGGAAACGGACATAGGATACTTTTTATCCCGTTCTACTGCGTTTCCGTCATGTCACTATAAAACGTGGTATAAGAAAAACGCATCTGACATGGAATAACAAAACACAAATGACAGTGGAATAACAAAACGTAAATGACAGCTAGACGTAATTTTGTCTTTGGTTATGTATGGTAAAAAATTTGATAATTATAAAAATTAAAAAGTGTTATAATAAAGCATTACTGATATTATAAATGCGAAAGTGTGTTTGTTTGTTAAATTGTCTTTCACGTCATAATCACGTCGCAACAGAACAGCGGATTGATGCGATTTTTTGCATGGGTATAGTAGGTAATGGATGTAGTAGTGGTTCCTCAGACCGGGAGAGCTACTTTTTATCTCGGATAATGAAAGAGTTCCCGCGGGATTTTTAAAAACTAAATCCATGCGGACGAAGTCGCGGGCATCAGCTAGTTGAAACTACAAAAATACTAATTAGCCTTTACGAGGAAAATGAGTGCTTATATAATAATCTTGTTCCTGACTACAAAAATCGTGAAAAACGGCTATCAGTAATGGCAGGCATTGCTAAAATAATATCCGATTTATCCGGAAGAGTATGCCTCGTGGCAGATGTACGAAAAAAAAAAAATAACCTCAGATCTGAAGAAAAATTGAAAGTGAGTACCTACTTAATACAGGGCTGTAATAATAAATATTAATATAAAGTAGGTTACCGAGAATTACTAATGTTTTACTGTTTGCTTTCCTGTATTAATTTTCAAGATTTTTTAGAATAGAATAAAATAGAAATATTTTTCATTCAAATAAACTTTTTGCAAGTGCTATTGAATCGTCTGACTGTACCACTGGTTCGGAATGCCGTTCCTGCCGAGAAGAACCAGCAAGAAACTCGGCAGTCGCTCTTTTCAAAATAATAAGTATACAATATAGATTTACTATGCTATTTATGCAGTGTTTCCACAATGAATTGAGGTTCCAAAAATACCTAAAGATGAGCAGACATAAAGCAGCCCCATGTGGCATTTATTCTTAGCACTTGATTGAAAGATTAATCATCAATTATAATGAAACTACAGTACTTGCTTTATACTATTTTCAGATAACAAAATGCAAAAGTGGCTCAGGTGGTGACTATATCCCAACAGTGTACTGGTTCCCACTACTTCGTTTTTTGGATATTTTCAGTGAAGCAGATGCTTCGCTATCAAACTTGGATAGTCAACCACCTGAAGATGACTCTGATACAATGGACACACAGTCTCATGAAATAGAGGTAAATAAAATACAAATATCTTTATTGTTATTTTAATAGGTTCTGGCATTAACTTTTCCATCTTGCCAGGGTACTCTTCCAATGCCATTATAATAAACTTTTAAGTGATTTCTTATTTCTGCACCATGTAATAGTGCCTCTCGATTTTGTCTGGCAATTGGGATGATTTCTTCCATTTCATCTTGGTTTGTTTTTTGAAAGATTGAATCACATTCAAAGCGTGGTTGTGTAGTATAAAAGTGCTTTCTCTTGTCGACAAGTATGTTGTGCAAAACACAGCATGCCAAAACAATGTCTTTGGCACTATTGACTGTTGTATTCATTGAATTTAACAATACTCTGAAACGAGTGGCCAGTATACCAAAGGCACTTTCTACAACTCTTCTGCCATGTGACAACCTATAGTTAAATATTGCTTCTTCTCGTGTTAAATTCCGGAGAGGGTATGGTTTCATTATGGTATGACTGAGAGGAGAGGCAACACTGTGTCTGTGCCTGGCAGCGGTTTTCCTTGTGGGATATTTAATAGAGATTTATTATTCAAGAATTGCCTAAGTTTGCTCTTTGCATAAACTCCTGAATCACCAAATCTTCCATTTGTTCCTACATCGACATATAAAAATTTATAATTAGCATCTGCTAAAGCTAATAAGATAAGACTGTTATACAGTTTGTAATTGTAGAAATGTGATCCACTATTAGGGGGACATGTAATTCGAACATGCTTTCCGTCTAATGCTCCCAAGCAATTAAATACATACCATTTACTTTTAAAATCTTCAGTTACTTCGTTCCACTCTTTCTCAGTATTTGGTACCTGAAATAGTTATTGTTTTGATTAATTTCAGACAATGCGACCACGTAAAACTAAGAAGAGAAATTCAGCATCAGCCCAAGATGAAGATGCAGATAGTTTGATTAAAGAAGCTACAGCCACAATGAGACAAATGTCTCAACAAATTACCAATAACACAAACATTAACAGCCAAAACCACATTACTGCATTTTGTAATTTTGTGAACAGCGAGTTGACCAGTATTCTACAGGCTAGCAACAATAATTTTGTAAATAATGCTAAACGAAAGATTCAAATGTGTCTGTTTGACATCTGGGATGAGATTGGGGACATTTCAAACATACAGGAGGAGAGACCATCCACACGGACTTCTAACTTCTCTGAGGATTCTACAATTTCTCAAAATATACCAGCTGAGACCATTACATATGGAAGTCAGTCAGTCATGTCAGTGCCATCAACATCAAAATCTGTAGTAACTAGAACTGCCAGGTCTCTTATAGTTAGGAGAAAAGATTTTCTGCCCAAAATAAAAATTAAAAGAGAAAATCTTAAACCACAATTTGAAGACTTAAAAGTCTATTCCACTAATAGCCCACAGGAAGATGGAAATAGCAAAATTCACATAGAGAATGAAATGCCTATGACCCCCTGAGGAACCAAGTGAGAAAATTGTATATTACATTAATAAGTATGATCCAGAATGAATTGTAACAAATACTTAACTTCAAGGTACCAGTAATAAATCCTAGAATTTAAATGTTTTTGAATGCTGTTGATTCATAATAAATAAAAATATGAAAAAATTTCAAATTGTTTATTTTGTCAAGTATAAAAAAAAGGTAAAGGAACTTACTTTTAAATGGATATCCTTGAAAGCCGTATAAACTGCTCTACATGTTTCTGATATTATTTGTGACAATGTAGGTTGAGGAATTCTGGTTACAAACTGTGAACTGGAAAACGATTCTCCGGTAGCTAGATATTTTAGGGTTACTAGTAAACGATCTTTTGCACTAATTGGTGATCTGAAATGAGTTTCTTGCTTTGTAATTATTGGTGCCACCTTTGATAATATATAGTTAAACACGACTTCATCCATTCGGAGATATGTTTTGTAAGACTTTTTATCTTCCAATCTAAGTTCTTCAAGTAAGGTATTATGGACCCCTCTCTCTGATCGCCTAGCTACCCATGATCTTACCCAAATTCGCCTTTTATTTCTGGTTTTATTTTTCACCCTTTTCTTTTTTAGGGTTCCGTACCCAAAGGGTACCAACGGGACCCTATTACTAAGCCTACGCTGTCCGTCCGTCCGTCCGTCCGTCCGTCTGTCAGCGGGCTGTATCTCGTAAACCGTATAATAGATAATGAGATTAAATTTTCACATATTATGTATTTCTATTGCCGCTATAACAACAAATAATAAAAACTAAATTAAATTAAAAAAATTAAATAAACATATTTCCATGGGTACATGGAAATATTTTTATTTAATTTTTTTTAACGGAACCCTAAAAGAGCGAGGCCCGACACGCACTTGGCCGATTTGTTTTTAATGCAATTAATAAAATTGCACTCATAGCAACGGAAAATAGAGATAAGTCGTTATCCATCTTGATAGAACGTGCAGAGAAAATCTGTCCGATCCGCAGCGGAAGGGTAGACGTTTCTACTTTCTGTGGTTTATATGATCATATATGTGGGTGTAGTGTAATATGTAAAAATGAAGAACTGCATCATATAAATATGATCATAGAAAATGACAGATATGACATCATATAAATATGATGAATATATGATAGTGTAATACCGGCCTAAGATGCGTCAGTGGACTCATCATCATCATCATTATCAACCTTTAGATGTCCACTGCTGGACATAGGTCTCCTGCATGGACCTCCACAGGCTTCGGTCTTGCGCCGCCTGAATCCAGCGGCTCCCTGCGACTCGTTTGATGTCGTCGGTCCACCTAGTGGGGGGTCTGCCAACACTGCGCTTACCGGTGCGGGGTCGCCACTCCAACACCTTGGGACCCCAACGACCATCAGCTCTTCGAACTATGTGCCCCGCCCATTTCCACTTCAGTTTCGCGACTCGCTGAGCTATGTCGGTGACTTTAGTTCTCCTGCGGATCTCTTCATTTCTGATTTGATCTCGCAGGGATACCCCAAGCATAGCTCTCTCCATCGCTCGCTGAGTGACCCTGAGCCTTCTTATGAGGCCCACAGTTAGCGACCATGTCTCGGATCCATAAGTCATCACTGGCAACACGCACTGTTCGAAGACTTTAGTCTTCAGGCACTGAGGAATTTTGGACGAGAAGACATCTCGGAGCTTCCCGAACGCTGCCCAGCCGAGTTGGATTCGGCGGTAGAACTCTTTCTCGAAATTGGACCTACCTAGCTGGACTGTGTGTCCCAGGTAAATATACTCGTCGACAATTTCAAGTGCAGAGTTCTCAACAATTACTGGGTGGAGCGGTGCATGAGCATTGGACATGATTTTCGTCTTGCTCATGTTCATTTTCAGGCCCACCTGTTGAGAAACACTGCTGAGATCGTTGAGCATTGTATTGAGGTCTCTCAGAGTCTCTGCCATGACTACTATGTCATCGGCAAATCGCAGGTGAGTGATGTACTCGCCATTTATGTTGATGCCAAGTCCGTTCCAATCCAGAAGCTTAAAGACGTCCTCCAACGCAGCGGTAAAGAGCTTCGGGGAGATAACGTCTCCCTGTCGCACTCCACGCTGCAAGTGGATTGGCCTCGTAGTCTGGTCCTGTATACGTACTGACATTGTGGCGTTTTCATACAAGCACTTCAACACTTGGATATACCGGTAGTAAATCCGGCATCTCTGCAGCGACCCAATACAGCCCAAGTTTCCACCGAATCAAAGGCTTTCTCATAGTCCACAAACGCTAAGCAAAGTGGCCGGTTATACTCTTCCGTCTTTTGTATAACCTGCCGCAGCGTATGAATGTGATCTATGGTACCAAAGCCTTTTCGGAATCCGGCTTGTTCGGGAGGCTGGAAGTCGTCAAACCTACGAGCGAGACGATTCGTAATGACTCTCGAGAACAACTTGTAAACATGACTCAGCAGCGAGATGGGTCTATAATTCTTCAGCAAGGTATTATCACCCTTTTTGAAGAACAGGACCACCACGCTCCTGTGCCATGCTTCCGGCGTTATACCCTCGTGAATGACGGAATTGAACAATCGCTGAAAGATCTTAAGTACCGGTTGTCCACCCGCTTTCAGGAGTTCCGCAGTGATTCCGTCATCACCTGGCGCCTTGTTGTTCTTGAGCTGTTTGAGAGCCATTCTAATCTCGTATAGGCTGACGTCCGGGATATCTTCGGTATAGTGTCGGGTCAGTTTGGCTCTGGGATCTTTGGCCAAATCCTCAACAGGTTTTTGTGTCAGTGGACTACTTCTTAGTATTAAGATAATTTATAAGTTTAGGTTAAAGTTAAATTACTCATTAGCCAAATTATTAGGCTAGATTGTAATTTTAGTGAGTATATATTGTAATGTATACTCATATTAATGAAAAAAAAATGTGTCTTGTGTGACCACACAGTGGTGGTCCGTGACGTTTCGGCCCTTGGGCGCCTCCTGAAAATCAGCGTTGCGGTGTGTCCGGCGTGCGGTGGGTACATGCCTGCCTTTCGTGCTGCGGCACAAGCTGAGGGGGTGGCCCATTGACCACTCCACACCACACTCAATTTTAAATAGGTATATAATACACACATCAAAAGTGTCTAGGGATCAACATATATTTTTGCAATAACTTTTCTCCTGATTGATATTAATTAAAATTTTCTTTAAGGATTCATCAAATAAAGTGTTTTCGTTTGTCACAGTAACGATAAACCAAGTCACCTTTGCATTAATAAAGAAATTTGCCATTTTCCTAATAAAGGGATTTTTGACATTTGAACCACTAACATTAAAGTTCAAAAAAAAGACTGAAATAACAGTTTTCTTTAGAATTTTATTGGGTAACTTAAACAATTAATAATCCGTGTTTCTACCGCGAACACTAACAACACAAGAACATCGGTTTGGCATACTCAAAATGAGTTCATCCAAATCACGCTGTGGAATGGCCGCCCATGTTCGTTGCAACAACAAAAAAAGGTCTTCTTGCCACGGGATACCCTCCATATTCGGCAGAGCTCTTCTCTGTAGCATATCCCATGCATGCTCAATCGGGTTCAAGTCTGGCGACTGAGCAGGCCAGGGCAGGACATTGATGTTAGCTGCGGCGAGAGTCTGTCTTACAACTCTTGTGGTGTGCGGTCGTGCATTATCATGCATTAACTGAAATAAGGGACCGATTTGCACTTGTAGAGGAACGATGACGTCTGATACAATCGTCTTAGCATAAATTTGAGCGTTGAGGTTGCCTCTGATCCAAATCAACTCAGTTCTTCCGCCGATCCAAATACCCGCCCATACCATGATGGTTCCACCACTATAAGGATGGACTTCCTGGCAGGATTTTAATCGCTGTTGGCGTCCAGGGGTTCTCCAGTGTCGTATACGTCTTGTATCCGGTCTCATACCAAAACGAGACTCATCAGAAAAGCACACGAAACGCCATTGTTCTTCTGCCCAATTTCTGTGTTCAAGAGCCCATTGATATCGAATCCTACGATTGTGCATTGCTATAGGTGGTACCCGTTGCGGTCTTCGGGAATGAAGGTTCACTTCATGCAAGCGGTTTCTGACTGTTTGGTCGCTAATTAAGTTCCCTGAAGAGTGATGAAGCCTCACGGCTAACATCATGGCAGTTATTGTTGGAGCTCTTCGAGTTAAGATTTGAATGTATCGGTCTTGTCTCCGTGTGGTGCAGCGATACCGTCCTCCATGGCGCTCAGCCACGGTACCAGTGCTTCGGTAACGTGTCCAAAGTCGACTGATAACACTCTGACTTGTATTCAGAGCTAAAGCCACAGTACGTTGCCGGGAACCAGCTTCTATCATTCCCACGGCTCTGAGCATTTCTTCCCTGCTTAAATGACGTCGCCGCTCCATAATAACGTTGGTTTTAATCAGTAGTAGGGAAACAGTAGCACTAATAATGTCTTCAATGCGTTGTATGTTTTTATAGGGAAAATATTGACAGCTGATTTTCATCTTTTACTCGAATTTGATTGACAGTTCCTGATTCAAATTATGAAATGCACCAAAAAGGATCCATATAAATTTATAAAATCATAAATTTATTACAAAGCCACATCTCAATCTCAAGAAATCCGCATAAAAATGCTTGATCCCTAGACACTTTTGATGTGTGTAGTAGGTGCATAGATGTACCTACTCTTAGCCTAGAATCTTAGTGATAACTAATTTGTTGTGTTGGTTAAGGTGTTGGTCAATAAAGTTTTATTTATTTATTAACACTATAATACACAACTGTCGCCAATATACATCCGCCAATGTCGCCAATATCAGGGCATGACCCCATTTGAAAGCTTTTTGAGACAACTTTTTTTCTTAACAAAAAAAAACAATATTTTATTTTACGCCTAAATGGGTACGCCATGGGTATAGAATTGAACATTTATCGTCTATACTAATATTATAAAGAGGAAATATTTTTTTGTTTGTTTCTTTGTACCGAATAGGCTTTGTAACTACTGGATCTATTTAAAAAAAAAAATTCACCAATAGAAAGCTTAATTATCAGGAAGTAACAGGCCATAATTTATTTTCAAAAAATTAGGGATCCTTACGAAAATTGCAATAATGTAACCCAAAATAGCAAAATTTTGCCTGTAAAATGCATTATTTGGAGTGTGCTGAGAAAACTATTGATGATACATAAAAATTTCGTGATACATGATGAAAGTACTCATTATTCTCTACAAAAAAATCCCAGAGGGAATACATCTAACTGTCATATTTAAGTTATAATAATGGTTTTTGTGCTCTAAAATTTAATTGAGTTCCCGGGGAATTTTAAAAACTAAATCCACGCGAACGAAGTCGCGGGCATCAGTTGCACCAAATGAGAGATATGTACTTAGCACTCACTAATTCATGTTGTTGAACCAAGTCCATCAGCAGCCCTCGGGCTCTCAAGCTCTTATCTCTAAATCTGCTAAAGTTGATCAACTTCTGAGCGCAATGCACACAAAGTGTTTGTTTCAGGTTTCCCAGGTCACACGGCTGAAACAACATGAAAATGAAGAGTTGCTTGTGTTACGTTGCTTAAATAAATTTTTTGTCCCTGCACAGAACCATCACAATCAGTTGACAGATGAAGTTAGCTAAGAAGTGCTGAGTTGAACTTTAATATATTTGTTCATCTTAACTCATCGACGGCACACTATAATTCAGTCTTCAGTCTGCACCTTAACAGTTAGGCTGTTGAGGCTTCAGTTGAAGTCCTGCAGGAAAATCCTGCACAAGGTGTTCCTTTGAGGCCGCGGCCGCACTGGTGAGGCGACTGCGACGCGACGGCGATTTCGTTGAAACAAACTCCTGGAGACAAATGGGGGCAGCCGCGTCAGACAAGCGACGCGCGAAATTTATATTTTGTTTATATCGCGCGTAATTTTCAATAGTACTACAACCGATGAATGTGTCCGCACTGAGTGCGGCCAGTCATTACGCGATGTAAGCGCAATTCGCTAGTTCATCGCCGCTGCAATGCAGACACACGGTTTGTCGCGTCGCGTCGCCAGTCGCCTTACCAGTGCGGCCGCGGCCTTACGCGGACAGAGTCGCAGGGCAAAAGATAGTTGATGATAAAATAACAACTTACAGGATTTCCAGTTAAGTGTTGATATGCTTCTTCCAATTCCTCTTTGCTCATTAGAAACAGCTTGTTGTCAGTGTCGAGGCATATCATGCAAACCTGAAAAAATATGTATTCTACTAATTCATGATCATCAGCAACCCATCAAGATCTCACTACTGAGCGCAGGTCTCCTCTCAGGGAAGGGTTGTAGGCCATAGTCCACCACGCTGGCCCAATGTAAATCGGCAAACTTCACACACCTCTGAGAACATTTTGGAGAACCCTCAGGAGTTCAAGATTCCTCGCGATATTTTCCTTCGCCATTGAAGCATTGCATTGTGCATTCGACATCTGCCAAAGATGCAAGTGAAACCATACCAACACTACTTATTCTAACACATACTTTGGACTATGCACCTATTTCGATATACCTTTCCATTACCTACTGTGGTTTCTCAGCATATGGGAGAACCTGCCATAGTGATGTCACCCCTCCAAATAATTCTCACAACAATCTATATACATAAGTAAAAATCAATGTTTGTATGTTTGTCCTTTATGCATTCCGAAAACATTGATCAGATTGTGATGAAAGTTTGGTAGGGTGGTCTGGGGGCGCCCGCGAGGGTTCCTGGCCCACAATATCTATAATATAATTCCTTTACACTTTACTAATATTTTATAGGACCTTGAAGTGCCAATATTTGGGTAGCCGAATTTACATGTAGTAATCTGAAAATTGTGAAAATTGTAAGCCATAACAGTTTTTTTATATAAAAATACCCATAGATCATAATTTTTTTATGTACATCTTCTCAAGCAACTCAGTTTATTGAATATTTTCCTCATAGTCTGTTCAATAAGTCAGTCGACATGGGTAAATTTGAAAAATAGGTTGTAGCAAAATTGTGACAGTCATAGATGAATCAAACAATTTGATAATTTCATAAAAATAAATCTGATTTTAATTAAAAAAATAAACTATGCACACATAAATGTGGAAGGTATTAGGTGAAATAAATAGAAAAACTCTTGACTCTCAAGACTCATGACTTATTGCACAGATTACAACATTAGTGCAGGTTCCCTAGGCAGGTACTAGCAGTCAAAGTTACCTGCACCGTTGACGGAATCGCACCAGCACGAATTTGCCTTGAGCCACTTTCTGTTTCATACATGTCATCGCTCAGGAAATGCTGCGAGCAGACCATAGCAGGGGCTGGGAGGGGAGTGTCTTGTCTGCCGAGGGCTCTGAGCCAGGCAGCACGGAGATGCGAGTCACTGGGGAACCTGCAGATTACACCAGTTCAACATTGAGTTTAAATAGTGGGAGTGTGTTTGTGTGTGTGAGACATGTAAACAAAGATCTCTCATTTCTGCCCAGAAGGGACCTATCTACCTGTAAACACTTTTGTTTCAGAACTGTGGCCCTGTGGGTAGGAATTCTAGTAATGGATACAAATATTGAAGTAAGTAATGATAATGTCCACATGACCATGACTAACTGTCTAACTACCGGATAGACATCAGGCGCAGGACAGACAGCTTTACATGCTCTCCAAGGCATGGGGTGACAAACCTCCAACTTCCTAACTCTGGGCTCTTTCCTCAGCGGTTGCTCTTTTCAAAACAATTTCAATATAATAATAAACTATGCTATGTATGCAGTGTTTCCAAAATGAATTCCACAAAAGCATACATAATTATAATTCAACACGTTAAGACGGGCAGACAGAAAGTAGCACCATTCCGACATGCTCTTCAAAGCATGGGGTGACAAACCTCTAACTTCCTATCTCTGGGCTAGTACTGAGAATTTCTTGACAGAAAACACAATACTTATTTTGGCCTGAGCCAGCACCTCATCATTTGCAGTTGAACATGTTAAGTTTCATTTTAAAAGTTAGAAAGTTAAGTTTTCAAAAGTTAAATTTCTAGTACACCAATTTACCAAGCTTGTGGGCGCGACTTGGACGAGACTAACGCAACACCCAAGAGGAATGGTGGACGAGACGAAACGAAAGGGCAACATGCTATCTTCTTTCCTTACATCAATCAATAGACGACCTCTGCTGGACAAAGGTCTCCTGCCTGGACTTCCACAGGCACCGCCTGAATTCAGCGGCTCCCTGCGACTCGTTTGATGTCGGTCCAACTAGTGGGGCGGTCTGCCAACACTGCGCTTCCCGGTGCGGGGTCGCCACTCCAGCACCTTGGGACCCAACGACCATCACCTCTTCAAACTATGTGCCCCACGCATTCTACTTCAGTTTCGCGACTCGCTGAGCTATGTCGGTGACTTTAGTCCTACGGATCTCCTCATTTCTGATTTGATCTCGCAGGGATACTCCGAGCATAGCTCTCTCGATGGAGAACAACACAACGACATTACTCACTCGTGGAACGTGACTCCCTCGGATCGCGACGCCGTCTCCGCAGTGGCTCTGCAGAAGGGCGCACGGCACCGCATCTTGATTGTGAATTGTAATGTTTACATCAAAATTCAAACAATATCGAAAATACAAACGAAAGATTACCTATTTATAGTTTATTTATATTTTATAGTTTACAATTTGGATTGAAAGAAATTCGGAAGGAACCTCAATTTACAAGAAACCTCAGCAAGTCTGCAAGAAACACAGACCTGAGACCATAGACCAAACACGAACACTAGGAAGCACAGATTAGAGGATACTACGTATAGGAAGTCCGCAGACCACAGCACAGATGACAGAACCAAAGAAGATCTATCAACATAGACCACGAACACTAGGAACACAGTACCACTGAATAAGTAATTCATACATTACCACAGATTAGGTATGTCACATTCTAATTACTGTCCTGGAACTAGGAATTACGACCAATTGTGACTATCTGGCAAATCATGGAACTAGAAATTACGACTACGAATATCGGTGACCCACGGCTCTTGTCAAGATGTGGTAGGTAGGTATTTTGTTTGTAATTTTCGCTAGGCATTAAGTGTAACCTCTTTACAAAGTTATCGCTCGTGGTGGCTACCATGTGGGTACAGCAATCCGAAATTAGGTCCATGACTTTGCTAGCGTCTGCGTTGTTGAAAACACGTGTTAGTGAGGTTTTGTGTTTTTAAACAAGTTTTATTGTGTTATTTTAACAGATTTTTTGTGCAATAGCTGGTTTTTGTCGTGAGTATTTAGTTTAAGTGTTGGTGGAAGTTGGTGGTGGGACTATGGAGGTTGATCCTCCGCCTAAACCCCCCGATCCCGGGGCCAAGGGACGATAGAGACCGAACCGACTCAGAGCCCGCAGTCCGTGTCTGTGCACTCTGAAACCACTACTACACGTGGTACCAAGCGTTCTATGCGTGTTGATAATGATGATTCATCATCAAAAAAAACAGTTACAGACCCAAGCTCTGCTGCTCCTTCTGTTCAATCTGTATACGTGCACCCCTCGTTATCAGATGCACCCAAGAAATATACCGCAAATGACAAAGGTCCTTACGTAGTTTACGTATCTCGAGAAGTGTCTGACCCCTCAGCCGGCGTTTCTATTAGAGCAATTTTTGGACAGTTCCTACATAACAGTAAAATAAAATCAGTCATTAATGATGGAGTTAAAAATGTTGGCAGAAATAAAATTTCAGTTGAGTTCTCATGTGCCCAATCTGCTAATGAGTTTTTGGAGAATCCTATTCTCCACATCTCAAAATACGCTGCATACATCCCCACATTTAACATCACTCGTATGGGTATAGTTAGAGGTGTACCTGTAGATTGGCATCTGGAAGAATTCATTAATTCCTTAGTACTTCCTGCTGGTTGTGGTGAAGTCTTAAAAGCTCGCCGATTCAACCGTAAGAATGTTACTGATGGTGTTGTGTCCTGGGTTCCAACTCAGACTGTAGTCTTGACTTTCAGAGGGCAAACTCTTCCCTCAAGAATCTTTTCCTATCACACATCACTACCTGTGGAAATTTACCGGCTTCCTACAATCCAGTGCTTGAACTGCTGTCGTTTTGGGCATATTAAAACTCAATGTAGATCTAGTCCGCGTTGCTTCAAATGCTCTCAACCCCACACAGGTGAAGCCTGTGAAGTAACAGCTCAAAATTCTACTTGTCTGCTTTGCACTGGCAAGCACTTGGCCACAAGCAAAAGCTGCCCTGAACACACTCGGCAGCAGTCAATTAAGTTGCTTATGTCTGAGGAAAATCTTTCTTATCAAGATGCATCAGCTAGATTCCCTCCAGTACGGCGTTCTTATGCTGATATGGCAAAAGAGATATTCACTGCACCCTCCTACTCCCCTATTCCTCCTACACCCATTCCCAATAGACTACGCTCCACTCAAACACCTCCCCCTCTTAATAAATCATACAAGCAAACCATTATCCGTAATCCTCGCCCCAGGCCCCAACCAACAAAGGGCTATGATCAACAAGCACACTTGGACATCACCCGGAACTGTCCCTCTGTCACTCCTAATGGATGTGCTCTAAATACTGAGCACTCCTATGCTACATCACCAAATGACACCGATGACCTTACCAAATCTCTGAATAATATCCTTGTAAATATAACTCAAAACCCCCTACCGCCCAACGTTGCTCAAATTATCATCAAAATCGCTTCTATCCTCAGCAATGGATTCCTTGGAGATACTCCAATGGAATAGTCAAAGCATACGTAACGTCTAGATTTCCTTACTTGAGCATTCGAGTAAACAAACACCTCTTGATATGAATATCACTAATTTACACACCAACCACACATTTTGAACTACGTATAACTGTCTAGATCTGTTCATTAAACACGTTCGTTACAATTTACACCAAACATTGCTTCGAATTTACCATTATAAGATATTTATTTTCTCAAAAACGAAATATTTGCAGAACTCATTTGCACAGATTAGGAGAAAGTAACATTTCGTAACCCTAGATTGTCTATGAATCGTTGAGGTGGGGACAGGCGAATGAGTGACCTTAGATGAATGGATTGAATCCATGGAACTAGGAATTACCCATATACCTACAAAGAAATTGATAGATTGATATTTTGTTTTCTTTATAGTTTGGAAATCTAAAAACATCTTTTAGACATTAATTTTATCCAAATTATTATTACTACTGATTTTTTTAAAATAATTCGACGGTCCCTACGTACATAAAGTCATGTCAAAAATGGCATTTTTTTTTATCGCATAATTGGCTTTAGATTTTCCTTATGCACATACCTATATAAGATTTTTTTTTAAATATTATGTATTTAACTTCATTTACAAATCGTATAAGAGAACAAGTATTATAATTACAATGAATAAATGTCGTAGATGCGGGTATCTATACGTATCGTTTTGTACGGTGTTTTAAAATGCGCGCCACTAGGTGCGGGCGCGGTCTTGTCTGACTTAACGTCATTCACTTGGATAGAGCTAATCAGGGTAAGTAGTAATTCAAATAAGTAAACATTAAACGCTCAATAATATACAAAACGTATAACATTATTTTATTGCTTTTCTAACCGATCGCAGTGTAAAAGCGGACAAATCAGACATATCCGCTTATACTATGATATAGTCATTAAAATATCATTATTGCACAAATAATTATAATAAGTTGCATGCTTCTTTAAAATATGATTTCCTAAATAATTATTACAAAGAAAACAAAGTTTTTATTGTTATTGAAGTATATAAAGTCATGTCCAACATGTTTGTATATACGTGTAACTAGTACATTTAATTAAGAATTTGTTTTCATTTACATTTATTGCTGTGTAATAAACATACCTATTAATATTTTTATTTTTAGATACACGTGTATGTACCGAAAAACATGTTTCAATAGATCGTGAGGATCGGCCTTTGGATGTTTCTATCGACGAAAAACAAGCTGCCGAAGCACATAATGATGGAGAACAAAATCATACTATATCAGCTAATAGACTATCGCAAAGTGATTTGAATTATATAATTGATACGGTAGGGGAAATTTCGAATGATGAAATTGAAAATTACTATCTCACCACGCCCATTCGTGAAAATGAAACACCACAACCAATATCTGAAAATGATATTAATGAAGAATCTTTGGTTTCAACACCAATGCCAAGTCCATGCATTTCCTTTGGGGACACTGTAAACGAATGTAACTATTTAAGCGAAAGTACTGTTATTGTATCTGATGCAACCTTAAGATCAAGCCCGTTAAGATCCAGCGAAATATCTGGTTCATCAACACCGCACCAACGAAAAAAAAAAGCGTCAGTATTTGAAAAAAGCAATAACAAGGAACAGACTTACTGAATTATCATGACTTCTACAATAATCTTAAGCATAGTAAGGAAGAACAGGGTAATGACGAAGAAGATTGTTAAAAATTTAACTATACTTACATTATTTTTTTCTATAAATTTTATTTTGTTATTGCACTACTAAGAAAACTTTAATACATAGTATATAATAAGATGAATCAGACTGAATAAAGCTGTGATGATTATTAAATATTACCAATTAGGTAGATAGAATATGAGGCGAATACTTAAATAATGCTGTGATTTTGATTAAATATTACTAATTAGGTAGATAGTTAATTAAGCTAAGGCACATACTTAAATAAAGATGTGATGAATATTAAATTTTACCAATTACAAAAATAAAACTTGCTTAAATAAAAATTGTATAATGATTAAACTTAAACAACTGTGATTTTAATGTTTAATTCCTACTGCAATGAAACTACAAGTACCTATTGTTTAGATGCTAAGAAGATTGTTACTTAACAATAAATATTTTTCGATTATAAACCTTGTTTAATTAATAAAACACAATCCTGATAATTTAATTTAGGGACATGTCTTGGTTTACATTACAAGAAATATAGTCCTACCTCGATTGAATTTTGCCGCGTATAAAGCGTTATGTCTTCATTGATGTATATTTTATATCCATGGGTCTTAGGATGTTTAACGTATCCGTTAGAAAACAATAACATAATTCTACATTTTCATAAAACAATTTTTTTTAATTCTATTTTAGACACGGTTTTATTCTTTCCTGCGTATATAAAGGTATCATAGACATGTCTGTCATGTTTTCATTTTAATATCAGCGTAGAAACAGTCATCTATCAGGTTTTCTAAGAAAATATAAAAAAATTAAATATGTATAAATACCATTATAAAGTTCCTAAAGCTAGTGAAACATTATAGAAAAAAAATATTTATAATTGTACATAGAATTATTTCTAGGGCAGTTTGAACATAAATTACGCTCTCCTGTAAACCTCGGTTTTTGACATGTCTTTATGTACGTAGGGACCGTCGAATTATTTATATCACAATGTTACCCACAGTAGGGTTAACTTTAAGAAATGAAGATTCCTATTTAATATAAATTTGCTTAAAAAATTGCCTAGGTAATTTTAATCCTTTAAATTGCCTAATAACATCTTGGAATACCCAATTGCACAAAACATACTATTGCACACCATACTTACGCAAATTTTTGGCATCCTAAAAACGACCTCTGTGATACCAATGTTACCCACCTCCCCTGTAGTAGTATTGTCAACTTACTATATTTTCAGACTGCCAGGGATTAGAAAATTGCAATACCCATACCGGTATCGAAACAATACTCTTACCATACGTTATTTATGAACTACCGATAGTTTTAAAAAAGCGTTAAAAAGAATCAATCTTTTTAAGGAAATCATATTTTACTATCACCCATAAGCCTTTAACGATATCTAGGCGACGTTAAGTGTGTATATAATACAATAAATGTGCCAATAACGTTGATGATAACGTTAAAATTATTTTTAACGTCATCATCAACGTTATTTTTAATATTATAAATACTATAATTGAGTTATAATACTGTTGATGTTGAGTTGTTGTTGTCTGTTGATGAAGTCGTTGATGTAATAAATTGCCAAACCTATTCATTGTCTCGTTATCATTCCGCCATTATTATTTACTGAAGAGAAAAGGTAAATAAAAATACACTACTGTTTTTTTCAAGAAAATTGTTTGTATCACAATGTTACCCACAAATGGGGGATACTTTAGAATAAGACAAAAATCTGATTTGTAGTAAATCTACGTTATTTTTTTCGTGTATATTCCTCTTTTTAATATAATTACGAAAAAGATATTGTTTAGTTACTTTTTACGTCAAATTTGTAGTAATGGTACACATATATGACCGTATTTGTAGTAATGATTAGTTGGGATAAAAATCATTCAGTTTTATAATGCTTTCACATTCGTTCAATCACTCATGCGATAACTTCGCAACCCTATAAATTGTCTTTGGTTAACATTCGGCCATTATTGTTTACTCGAATGCTCAAGTAAGGAAATCTAGACTATAGAAAGAAACATGAAATTTTAGATCTTATTAAAGTTCATAAACCTGCTATCCTTGCCATCTCTGAGACATGGCTTGCCCCTGGCTCCCATTTTCGGGTTCCAGGTTTTGCCTGCCTCAGAGATGACAGAGATGATGGGTATGCAGGTAGTGCCATTTTTCTTAGGCACTCACTTGTTTATTCTTCTATCCCCCTTCCCCCTCACTCACAACAATTTAATGCTGTTGCTGTGAGAACTCTGGATATTTCCTTCCTTTCAATTTACCTTCCTCATCCAAATCAATCTATTATCCCTGAATTAAAGTCTATCCTTACTTCTCTTCCTTCCCCAGTTCTTGTGATGGGAGACTTTAACTCCCATCACTTGTCCTGGGGTTCTCATTCATCTGATGTCTTTTCCTCTCTTTTGTTGGATGTTTTTGATGAATTAAACATTTGCATCCTCAATGACGGATCTCCAACAAGAAGAGTATACCCCCATCAGAACCCTAGGTCTGCTGTTGATCTATCCCTTTGCTCTCCTTCTTTGGCATCACTTACCTCCTGGAGAACCCTCCCTAATTCACATGGTAGTGACCACTTTCCTATCTTACTTTCAATAGCCCAAAAACCTATCCCTCTTTATAACCCTAACCCATTCCTTAAATACAAAATCAACAAGGCCAACTGGTCTGCCTTTGCAGAATCAGTTGACATCCTAATTGATAACTTACCTCAAATTTCAGATGTTGAAAATATAGAGCTCTACTATGTAGATTTTGTTAAAATTTTAAAGTTTTCAGCTGACCTCCACATACCGCTCAAAAAGACTAAACTCGATTTTATAACATCTCCTCCCTGGTGGGACGATGAATGTACAAATATAATAAATGAACGTAAGGATGCAGAACGTTCCTACTCGATGTTAATGTCCCGTGAAAATTTCTTGGAATATCAACGTTCAAATAGCAAGGTTAAAAGGACTGTATCAAAGAAGAAAAAGGCAGGATGGAAAAAGTTCTGCGAATCTCTGGATCCACGATCGCCATCTACCTTAGTATGGAATAGAATAAAAAGATTTAGGCAGTCAGTTTCCTCCATCTACCCTACCTCTAACGACCCATCTGTCTGGTTGGATGCCTTTGCTGATAAGCTTGCCCCTCCTTTTGTTCCGTGTGAAAGTTCTTACAACCCTCACACTATACTTCCTTCCTCAGACAATATGGACTCCCCATTTAACTTCTCAGAGTTGCAATGTGCACTCTCGGATCTTAAAGATTCCACTCCAGGAGAAGATGGTGTTCCATATTCCTTCATTGTAAAACTTAACAATAAAGCAAAACACTGCTTTCTCAATTTGATTAACAGGTTTCTAGAAACAGGATTCATCCCAGGACCTTGGAAAACTCAAATAATAATCCCTATTAAGAAACCTGGTAAAGCCCCCTTGGAACCAAATTCATACCGCCCTATTGCCCTCTCATCTACTTTGGCCAAAATTATGGAGCACTTGATTAAAAACCGTCTGGAATGGATAATGGAAAGCAAAGGACTACTTGCTAAGTCCCAGTTTGGCTTCAGGAAGGGCCTTGGCACTACCGACAGTCTTGGGGTTCTTTCTACAGACATTCGTTTAGCCCTTGCTAAGGGAGAGTACCTTGTGGGTGTATTCCTGGACATAGCTGCAGCATATGATAGTGTTCTTCTCCCGTTACTCAGGCAGAAACTGCTACAGCTGAGTATACCGCCGAGACTTACTCAGATCATATGCAATCTTCTCTCGTCCAGAACTATTCTGGTGAGAACAAAATCCCAAAGCCTTCCCCCCAGAATGGTCTGGAAAGGTCTCCCGCAGGGTTCTGTTCTGAGCCCTCTGCTCTATAATATCTATACTTACGATCTCGAATTGTCTGTAGACAGCTTCTGTAACATCTTGCAATATGCTGACGACATTGCACTTTATATCAGCTCTAACTCCATGGACGAAATTTCTACGCGATTGAACTTTGCTTTGCTTTATCTAGGTCAGTGGTTATCAGGACATGGGCTTTCACTATCAGTCGATAAGTGCAAGGTCGTCATTTTCACTAGAAAAAGACAAGTCTCCCTCCCTAATATCACCTTCGAGGACCAACACATTACACTTTCATGCAAAGCCAAATTCCTTGGTGTTATTTTGGATTCTAGACTGAATGGTGTAGCTCACTGTGACTACATTAGCCGAAAATGTGAAAGCTCTATTAATATCCTTAGAGCTTTATCCGGAGTATGGTGGGGTGCCCATCCATACACTCAAAAACTGCTTTATAATGCCATTGTCCGTAGTCATATGGATTATGGATTGTTTATATTAGACCCGATTAATAAATCTGCCACAGAAAAACTAAATAAATTACAATATAAATGCCTGAGGATAATTCTCGGGGCAATGAAATCTTCCCCCACAAATGTATTGCAGGTGGAATGTGTTGACCCTCCTATTCTTCTAGGGGCCCAATATCTCAGTGATCGCTTCATTTGTAAAGTTTTGCAACTTTCCTCCCATCCTTTAATAAATATCCTCCGTAAGTTAGCTTCAGTTATGAGGCCTAGTCAAACCCCTTCTTGTCTCCTAAAGAGCTATCTTAAGCTCACTCACTTACCACACCCTTTGTACTCATCCCCTAAGCTTCCTTTATTCTCCTCCTCCTTCCCAGGGCTTATACACACCCCTCTTATTGTAAGTTTAGGAATAAACTAGTAGGGCGCGTGGGTGCGCGGCCCGCAAGCGGACCGCGGTTTTTCTACTCGGCAAGTAGACTTTTAGGTCTTGATCATTTTCTATCAAAAAACCACTCTTCCATCTTTTATACTCTCCGAGATAGACACCGTCGAAGTTTGTATGGCCGCCATCTTGAATCCGCCATTTTGGATTTTTTTCAGCTCACTGCCAATTGGATGAGGTTTCGAGTGACTTTTGTTCGAGCACCCCCACCCATCTTCATTACCATGGCCGTGCTCCTCACCCACCTTCCAAACCCTCGATCAACATATGTCATCATTTGTCATAATGAAAATTCTTCAATAAAAACAAATCTTGAAAAGGAACCGTATCAAAGTCTTGCATGATTCCCGGCTTCTAGTCTCTTCAATATTCGCCATATATTTTGTATGAAGAAAAAAAAATTCCGCCATTTTGGATTTTTTTTCTATTCATCAAATAGACCTTTGGGTCCTGATCATCTTTTGCCAAGAAACCACTCTTCCATCTTTTATACTCCCCGAGATAGACACCGACGAAATTTGTATGGCGGCCATCTTTTTTCCGCCATTTTGAATTTATTTTCAGCTCAGTGCGAATTGGATGAAGTTTCGAGTGACATTTGTTCGAGCACCCCCAACCTATCTTCAATACCCTGGTCGTGCTCCTCGCCCGTCTCCGAAATCCTCAATCATCAGCTATCTCCATAATTTTCTTCCGAATGAATTTTTGTCCTCTATACGAAACCATGGGTGGAAAAAAATTTTTTCATACAAAATTTTACAGGAGAGGTGATCAATCAGTCAGTGAATCAGTGAATCAGCACGAACAGCTATATATATATTAATAAAGACACAGTGGATGCAAATTCTAAATTTAATGAAATTTTTCAAAATAACTGGGCCGATTGTTTAGCTATATATACAGATGCTTCCAAGCTATCTAGTGATGGTTGTGTGGGCATCGCTTGTTGGATTCCCAAACATAGAATAACCCTTCAATTCAAATGTCCCCCTGAAACATCGGTATTCACAGGAGAGTCTATTGCTATCTTAGAAGCTGCCCTTTTTATAGAGTCCCATAATATACAACAGTCAATCATACTGACAGACTCCTTAAGTTGTCTCCAAGCACTTAAAGGAAATCCCTTCCGTAGTAGAGCACTTGTTTCCATCATCTTTAAAATTAAAGAAACATTATTCACCTGCCATCAGAAAAGATTGACTGTCACTCTGGCTTGGATACCGGGGCACACTGGTATAAAAGGAAATGAGACTGCAGACTCCTTTGCTAAACTCGCTACTGAGACAGGTTCTGTTACATATTTTAAAAACCATACTCAGGATCTTCGTGCACTGGCAAAAACTGACCTTAT
This sequence comes from Oeneis ivallda, assembly GCA_029955525.1. Taxonomy (NCBI): domain Eukaryota; kingdom Metazoa; phylum Arthropoda; class Insecta; order Lepidoptera; family Nymphalidae; genus Oeneis; species Oeneis ivallda. The sequence goes on from JARPMR010000021.1 coordinate 6,923,138, forward strand.
TAATTCTTGGAATACATTATGGATTTCATCAAAATTGGTCAAAGGCAAATACTATGCTTCTATGCAACCTGAAATCCCTCGACGGCCATGGTTCTTTTTTCATCAAAATATGGTTCGATGGGTTGCTTCAACCATCACCCGGCTGCGTATTGGTCATGCTTGTACTCCAGTCCACCTGGCCAAATTAAGAATTAAAGATCATTCTCTGTGTGAATGCGGCTTGGATGAGGGGTCAACTTCTCATATTCTCTTCTCCTGTCCCAAACTTCTCCATAAACTTTATGATGTTCTCCCTCCTAAGATCCCCCGTCCCATAAGTGTTGAATGTCTCCTTATGTTTGTGTTTAGTCCTTATGTTAAATTCTTATGTAAATATATTATGATTAACAAAATAAAGTTATAATATCTATTTTTATTTTAACTTGTAATATATACCTATATAATATTCTTAATTTGTTTATTTTGTCATTGTGTTGTAGGTTGTGCTAACTTTTCAAGCCTTCTATTGTACCTCGAATAAAAGCCGAAAAATCGCGATCAACCTCATCGAGATATAACCGAGCAATCTCCTGTGTGTTTTCTTCAAGCTACGTGAAATTGGCAAAGTAAATTGAGCCGTGCTGGCATGTCAAAAGCCATAAAAACAAAACAACAACAACAATTAGGTCCATGACAGCAATTACATATGATCACAGAGTGCCTAGCCAAATTACAAAAAATATATAAAAAAATATTGATGCCCACAAATTCAATTTTAAGGCGGGAGATTCAAATGTGAAAATAATCTACTTAAGGGGACGCAAGCCAGTACCTTCTTCATACAAACGTAGATGAGTGATTACTACATTATTTGATATTGTACGCTCAAAACTAAGTATTATGTCGATTTGCCTCGTCATTATCTAGGTTTATTGATATATAAAATAGTGAACAAAATATTCGCTAAAAAGTTACGAGCCTCGAAAGATCGTCATTTTCACACTAAATTTATGACAACTTTTGGCGCAAATAAATAACATTAGGAGTATGAAAATTCCAAAAAAAATTATCATTGGACATAGTTTATTTATTCATCAGTTCAAATAACTTTACTTTGTAAACATACATTTAGTAGTTTTTTCTCAAAAACACTTTTCCCAAATGACTGTTCAACCCTTTTTGCGCGCTTGATTTCGGTGTAAATTATCGCGCCTCTCACCCGACACGGAGCGGGAGCGGGACGGTAGCATGGAAGTATGCGCGCATGCACTCGCTACACTGAGTCTATCTCTTTCTCACACAATGTTAGGTGAAATAGCAAGCAGGTTAACCACGTGCGCCGGCAACTTCGTTCGCGTATACTGAGCCCCCTTAACCAAGAGTAGTTGCGGTATTGTGACTCGGAAGAGAATTTGGTATTTTATAGTCAAAGTTTATAGTACATAACAAGTTCTCCATAGAAACAGAGACTATAGTCGCAAATCCTAGTGCCATGAAGTTCTCTTTCAAGTCAAAATACCTTATCAATAAGGTTTTAGTGAGGTATAATAAAATAACTGGTTTTTGTTTATCACTGCCCATTTATTTTTTATTATTTAAACCATATATACAGCTATTGCGTACATTTAAACAGAGTTTAAAGTTACACATGAGATCCTAAACATTTTTTTTTCTGTAGTACTTCCTAATGTTTTATTTCGTTAAAAATACCGTTATGAAGTGTACTACTAAGCATAAAATAATAATTAATGTTCTAAAGGTAGACTGTCGGTCCTCGCGTGAAGCGTCAGTCGCCCGCGCAGGTGACGGAGCGTCAGTGGCGCCGCGTCTGCGCTTCTGAACTACGCTCTGTGTACAACTAGGGGAAGCATACGACCTTAGCGCCACTTACGCGCGCGTCAGGCGTTAGTGGCCCCTCAGGTCGAATAGCTTCCCCTAGTTACAAACACAGGTGCACTCTCTATTCCCTCACTCTCCGACTCCCTCTCTCTCCTCTCGTGGCACGAAAGTCCGACACGACCGGGGGACTGACGGCTTTACGTTCTCTCCGAGGCACGGGAGCAACACACCGCCAATTATGTAACTAACTCCAGGCTAGTACTGAGAATTTCTTGATAAAAAAGCCCAACCCAAACCGCATACATTGTTTTTGCCTGACCTGGGATTGAACCCGGAACTGCGTCGCCCGCAGCCGACCACGCTCACCACTATACCAACGAGGCAGGTGAGGTGGAATTACACTTGTTTCAAATTCAAAATCATTTTATGTACCTGGGCAAAATTTTAACACTTACGACAACTTATGAATCTACCAACGGTTTGGAAAGCTGATTCTGCTGAAAAGAGCTGGCTAGAAACACAGCAGTTGCTCTTTACAAAACAAAATAATACAATATCGTAATAATACAATGTCATAAAAAATGCAATTTAGTAAGTCACACTCTCTTGGCTGGATACCAAGCCGATTCTTTTCCATGTAACTGTGTCATTCAGAAATTCACTAAGTTTGTAATGTACTTAAAAATAAACTTGCAATTTGACAAAGAAGGTATTATAGTTTCAATGAAATGATTCAAGGCGCTCGTCGGGTCTCCTTGTCCCCGCTCTCTTGGCCGCCCCCGGCGCCTCCCGCGCGGCAGCGGTCCAGGCTACACCTGTGTCGATCGCGGTCGAGTCACGGATCTGAGACTCGACCAGTTGTCTCGCTCGCGACCTGCAGCGTCTGCACAGTATCGCGCTCTCAAATGCATAGGACTAGCCACAAATATATCTATCTCTTTCAATCGCATGCAGCCAGCGACGGCACAGCGAAGCGTGCACTCTGTCTACAACGTGCTGCAACTACGGGCCGTCCACTTTAAGTCAGCCGTTGCCTCCCGTCGCGCTTCCCCGTACTGCGCCTCAAGTCGGTCGGTCGGACCCGCTCAGTACTCAGTTACAAACAGGAACCCCGCCAGTGTGAGTTCTCATGTGCCTTATTAAACTACTCTTTTGTGACCATTTAAATTTGCATAGCTTACAAATAAAAGGCTTGTCGCCAGTGTGAGTTCTCATGTGACTTATTAAATTACTCTTGCGTGAACATTTAAATTTGCATAGCTTACAAATATAAGGCTTGTCGCCAGTGTGTGTTCTCATGTGTCTTACTAAATTACTCTTGTCTGAACATTTATACTTGCATAGCTCACAAATAAAAGGCTTGTCGCCGGTGTGAGTTCTCATGTGCCTTACTAAACTATTCTTGCGTGAACATTTAAATTTGCATAGCTTACAAATACAAGGCTTCTCGCCAGTGTGAGTTCTCATGTGCTTTATTAAACTACTCTTTTCTGAACTTTTATACTTGCATAGCTTACAAATAAAAGGCTTGTCGCCAGTGTGAGTACTCATGTGACTTATTAAACTACTCTTTTGTGAAAATTTATACTTACATAGCTCACAAGCATAAGGCTTGTCGCCAGTGTGAGTTCTCATGTGACGTATTAAATCACTCTTTCGTGAACATTTATACTTACATAGCTCACAAGCATAAGGCTTGTCGCCAGTGTGAACGTGCATATGCCTCATCAAAGCATTTTCATTTTGACATTTGTATTGGCAAATCTTGCAATTCAACTGCATCACTTCAGTATGAGTTTTTATGTGATTTATCAAGAAACGTTTTTGTTTGAAAATTTTTGGGCACACGTCACAGGAAAACAATCTCGCCTCTACATTCACTGGTGAACTATTATACGGTACATTAACGTCATTAATTGAACAAAATGTTTTACTTTGTAAACTTGATAAGTTAGGATTATTCAGGGTCGCAGGAACTTTATTCTGACTAGTCGCCTGACAGCTGACATCGTCCGCGGCAATACCACTCGCAGGCACGTCTTGTTCGTCGTGTGAGTCGTCTTCTTCAGCTGGAGGCACTTTCGTTTCGTTATTCGTCGCACGGCTCGCGGGCAGAGCGACTGCAACGAAACATTATTTATATTTCTTGGTACTTATGGCTTTGCTTGATAATATGATAAATGAGGAGTTGGGACAGAATGAAAGGAACTCTGGCGTCGCACGAGTGGACTTTTCTACAGCTCTTTATCAGATTTCACCAGAAGGAAGGTAATATTCTTTAGCTGTGGGTATACGCGACAAACTTACGCTTGACGACCCTCACAAATGGGAAGCAGGATTACGAGGTCTGTGTCATTTTACTTTGAGTCATTACATACATACAAACATAATAGCCATACAAAATAATCATAGAAAACGGATGGCCCAGCGTAATGTTATGCGTGATAGAATCGGTAAACAGGAAAACCGTTCGCGGCTACCCTTAGAGGTGAAATATATCTTTCTTTAAATGCCTAATTTCAAGGTTCAACCTATCCAATAAAAATAGAATAGAATAGAAATGTTTTTTATTCAAATAAACTTTTACAAAGTACTTTTGAATCGTCAATGAGTCTACCACTAGTTCGGCATGCCGTTCCTGCCGAGAAGAACCAGCAAGAAACTCGGCAGTTGCTCTTTTCAAAATACTTGTACAATATACTTAATAGATATTATTCTATGTATGCAGAGTTTCCACAATGAGGGGAAGTTCCACGAAAGCATAGGTAATTATTTCTAATTATAATTCAACACATGTTAAGACGGACAGACAGAAAGTAGCCCCATTGCCGCTGGTGGCACCCATTCACGAGCATGACGCATGACCCAGCCATTGCTTCGCTCAAACATATTTGAGGGAACGTAACAACCCGCATCACATGACACCACCGCAGAAATGTTAAAGAGAGTGTGACATACTTAGGCATACTAAAATATAATAATATATAAACAACTCTGTAAAAATACTAAATCTGTAATGCTTGGTCATATAGGTACTTCTTCTTCTTCTTCTTCTTTATCAACCGATAGACGTCCACTGCTGGACAAAGGTCTCTTGCATGGACTTCCACAGGCCTCGGTCTTGCGCCGCCTGAATCCAGCGGCTCCCTGCGACTCGTTTGATGTCGTCGGTCCACCTGGTGGGGGGTCTGCCAACACTGCGCTTCCCGGTGCGGGGTCGCCACTCCAGCACCTTGGGACCCCAACGACCATCAGCTCTTCGAACTATGTGCCCCGCCCATTTCCACTTCAGTATCGCGACTCGCTTAGCTATGTCGGTGACTCTGGTTCTCCTACGGATCTCCTCATTATAGGTACATACATACGTAACTAGTGGTTCGCCCCGAACTGAGACCTCGCGGTAACGGTATCCCTTAATTATTCATTCAATCGATACATGACGACCAAAACTGACATTATTGTTATGCCCGTTTTCACCAAACATACCTAAATCATCCCCTAAGTAGGAGTCTCTTTACGTAGGTAGGCCCTAAATACAATCCTTAGTCCTAACATCCGTCCCAATGTCCTTTTAGGTGTCCCGTACAGGATCGTGACAACGAAGTTGACAGAAAGCAATGACCTAACTTAACATAGGTAGCCGTAAAGGTTAGGGAATGTTAGTGAAAACATTCCATTATTATGTAGGTACTAACGAATGAAAACAGGCTAAAAAAATATTTTTATACTCGGTTCCAAATCATCTTTAAAATGATATACCGCAACGTTATGTACGTAACATTACAAAAAATATTTTACTTCGCTTTCGCTTCTATGAGAGCCCCCACAAATAAAGGTTTTTATAACTTTTTTAATCAATATTCGGCTGACGGCCATCGGTTTACATATTACCTTTAAATTTGAAGTAATTACGTTCAGTAATTCAGAAGTTATAAGGCTCTGACAGACGGACGGACGGACGGACAATGCAAATTCACTCAAGTAGACTCAGAGACCTTCGCTTCGCTCGGTCAAATATAATTACCTGCTTTTTTTTCCCTAGGTTGAAAAATAATGTATATTCAGTGTTATTTGAAAGACTAACAAAGCTGATCTCACCTGACGTGGGAGGCAAGTCAGCGGAAGGGCGAGGGTCGTCACTCAGCTGTTGAGGGTCGTCACTCAGCTGTTGAGGGTCGTCACTCAGCTGTTGAGGGTCGTCACTCAGCTGTTGAGGGTCGTCAGCAGCGGCGCCCCTCTGCCGAATGAAAAGTAAGCTCATTATACTTCCATCTTGAGCTAGCTTGAGCGAGTCGGGGTACAGTCACAAAAAGGGTGATTTACACGATAGGCAAATGAGAAATACAAATAGGCTCGTGATTCCTCGACTACGTCTCAAGAAAGTCCGAAAGTCGTTTGTGGGAATGGGCGTGACGTTCTATAATAGAATTCCACGAACATCGATCCTTTGAACTATGTGCTCCGCCCATTGCCCCTTCAGCTCGCAACTCGATGAGTTACGTCGCTAACTTAGTTCTCCTCAGATCCAGCCAGCTCATGGACTCAGCAAGTTGACAAAAGTGCTTAAACGTTTGAGTTTGAAACAGAAACAGCAGCAAATACATCAACATGTCTTACCTGAAGATGTGTGCTCAAATGTTGCAAGTACGCATGTTCAAGAACAAATTCCTTGAAACAAAGTGTACATTGGTAGGGGGCACTTTCGCACTTGAATATATCCTGTGTTGCAGCCACTTGTGTAGAAACTGCTGGTTTTCTGTTTAGAGCTTTGAGAATAGCAGTGTTAGTCAACAATCAACACGTATACGAGCTATCTCGCTATAAATAATTCTGTAAAAATAGTTAAAGTTAGTAAATCGACCACTTTTTGTGTGCTGTGTATTCTTTAGTTCAAAATCACTGTGAATTAACTGTTATAGCCACAAAATAATAGTATATTAAAGTGTAAATACGAAAATGACTGTATTACAGTGATCAATCATACTACAAGACAAAAACTAATAAATAGTGTAAATATAATAAAATAAACAACGAATATATATCAGTAATAGTGTAAAGTAACGATAATATACGTATATTTTATAAAAAAAACGCAATTATAAACAATATACAAAGTGTTGACTTGTGTGAATACCGTTAATCCAATTCAAAAGTGCATCGTAATTGTGAATCAGCTGTGCCGATAGGTATCGACTCGTCGTGTCACTGACCCTGATTCAATGTCATACAACATTTTATTAAAGAACTGAGCGCTAATTTTGACTACTTACTACAGCAACTTATTGGAACATTGGTAACACGCGTTGCCTGCTGCAATGTAATGTTAAGGGTTCGATCCCGTAGTGTGAACTAAATTTTGGTTTGATTTTTTTTTTTTTTTTGTTTTCTCTTTTTTCTTTTTCTTTTTTAATATTTCATCTCAATCATGAATATCTCCGGTGTAACATTCCGTAAACCACGAAAAGTAAAGTCACTAATGGACATTACCAAAGGAGATATCTCTGCTGATAATAGTTGTGACATATCTAACACCACTGCTCTTAGCATGCCCTCAGTCACCCTGGATGACAGTCAAACTGAGGACCTGAAAGTCCAGTTTTCAAACTTAACAGAGAATTTAAAAAGTGCGCTCCAGGAAATCGAAAACCTTAATTATGAAAATACCCAGTTAAAATCGGAATTGGCAGAATGTCGCAAAATTATAATGAATTACAAAAAAGTAACGTTGGATGAAAGGAGACCGATGACACATGCTTCCATAAAGAATAAAAAGCATGTGCATCAAACATCGAGTTTAACATCAACACCAATAAAAAAGACCTGTGCACCGGATTTTCTCAGCTGTAGTACTCTGATGCTACCTATAAATAATTCAAAAATGGACAAAAATAACATTAAACCTACATTGCACCAAAATAGCATGAAGGATACAGCTCCCCATACATCAAGTTCGTCTCCCAACACAGGTACCTTAAAACAGGATGGGATACTACTAGGGAAGAATTCATCACTGCGAGCAGAAAGTAACGCTTCCCACACGGCTAATAGGAACATTTCTGAGAAAATCACACTTAACGCACTAGAAAAAAGCGAAAAGAATCATACACCCCGTATTTTCATAATTGGTGATCAACAATTATGCAATTTATCAAGTGAAATGCATCAGAGCAGACAAAATTCATGGAATGATATTTATGCCATATATGGGTCAATAAAGCCGTTTGCTGATTCGTCACAAATATTATCACAGTGTGAAAGTTATTGTAAAGAATATACTGAGCAAGATATTGTAATTATAGGAATAGGGGCCAATGACACAAACCCATATAAACTGTATTCAACACTTAGCAATGCTTTATTTATCCTCAGAAATACTAGAGTATACATAATAAGTGTACATGAGAATCGCTACCTAAACTGTGGTTTGCTGAACAAAAATATTAAGCTGCTAATAAAAAATTATCAAAATTGTACATTCATACAACCCCATCACAACAGCTTTCGCCTTATAAAAACATCACAGCAAAGTTGGGTCAAAGCCATTTGTCAAAAATTAAATATTGAAATAGATTATATAACATATAAAGAAAAATACATAAATAACATTAAAAATCATATTATTAAAAATAATAAGTCAAAAAATATAACATATAAGAAGGGAACTATTCCTTACTACTTTGAAGCACAGAAACAGAAAAATAACTTACAAAATATTCATACAGAAATTAACACTAAGAGCGCAGGTAAAGAGAAAAAAGGTACCATCCCCTATTATTTTAAATTAAAAATGGCAAAAAATTCTACAACTGACCTAAATCAACAACCTAAAGCACCTATTTCTCAAAACTTGTTTTTTCGCTAATATCTATAATACTTTAACAATCTTTCACCAAAACATAGCAGGCATACTAAATAAAATTGACCTGTTTGAACTTACCTTACAAAATCTTAATAGCAATACTCATTTATGCAATATTGATATTATCTGTTTAACGGAGACCTTTATTAAAAGGGGATCTGAGCTTAACCTAATAATTAAAAATTACAATGTTGCGGCCCAATTCACCAGAGTGAATCAGAGACGTGGAGGTACTTGTATCATATTAAAAAAATCCTTAGACTATACCCCCCTTACGGATCTATATAAAAAAATAGAACCAGTTGAACACCATTTTGAATACTGCGGTGTCTCAATAGACTCTCTAAACTTATTTGTCTTATGCATTTATCGCACACCGGCATCGAATATAAGTATTTTTTTTTCAGAAGCTGGAATTACTATTATGTAAACTAAATGTTATTAAAGGTAAAAAGAAAGTGGTTTTATGTGGTGATTGGAATGTAAACATTCTAGCAAAGAATAAAATATCTGAACAGTTGTTATCACTTCTAACTAGCTACAATTTAACAAACCATATCACTAAACCCACTAGAAAATTATCTAGCATTGATCTGATTGTAAGTAACATTAAAGACGCTAAATCAGAGTTACATTACCTTGCTTTATCAGATCATGAGACGGCGCAAACGATTACATTCCCAACTACGACTTACAGTACGAAACCCAAAAATGAAAGATTATTTATAAAGAGACGAGATTTTTGCACTAGTAACAAAAGAAAATTTATGCAATGTATGTCCGCATTATCATTCAGTGACGTGCTGATGGAGACTGATACTAATACAGCTTTTGAAAAGTTTCACAATGAAGTAGTACTTTTTTACAATTTATGTTTCCCAATCATAGTAGTTAAATTAATGAATAAACAGATTAAAAATAAATGGATCTCTAAAGGATTAAAACGATCATGTATAGTTAAAAGGAAACTATACCTGAATTACAGACTGTCAGCAGCTAATAAACATTTAAATAAATTAAATTACAACAGATACTCTAGGATATTGAAAGCTTGTATGGCTAAATCGCATAGCATTTCTAATACTAACTACATACTAAAATCCAAAAATAAGTGCAAAGCATCTTGGGATGTCATTAATTCTAACTTACACGCTAAAAATGTGTGTAATGAAATAAAGGAGATAAGACTAAATAAAAATGTTACCCTATCAGGTCCTACAGAGATCGCTGAAGAGTTTAATAAATATTTTATAAATATAAGCAACTATAATTCAGATAATCAAAGTGTAATAAGACCTACGCTTAACAAATTACCAAACTGCTGTCATTCTTTATTTCTCACTCCAATAATCCCACACGACGTGTATAAAGCTATAACCCAGCTAAAAGATACTAACTCAACAGGATATGACGGACTTAACACAAAAATAATCAAAGCTTGCGCGAAATTATGGGCCCTTCCTCTATGTCATATCATCAACTTGTCCTTCACAGAAGGGGTATTTCCTAATAATTTAAAGAAGTCCGTAGTAAAACCATTACATAAAAAGAATAATAGAGATGAGTTAAGTAACTACCGTCCAATAACGCTCATCCCTATTTTAGCAAAAGTATTTGAAAAAATGATGTTTGATAGGATTTATACGTTTATAACTGCATTTAATATATTAAAGGAGGAACAATACGGCTTTAGAAAACAAAGTAGTACTACTGTAGCTTGTTTTGCCTTAACAAAATATGTACTAGAAAGTCTAAACGCTGGTAACAAAGTTGTGTCAATTTTTCTTGATATGACCAAAGCTTTCGACTTAATAAGTCACAAAATACTGCTTAATAAATTGGAAAACTATGGAATACGAGGCCAAGCACTTAAATGGATATCTAGTTATCTTAGCAATCGTGAGCAATGTGTTGAAGTCTCAAAGACTTCTGGAAAATTTACAAGTCTCTACCAATCATCATTTCAAACTCAAAATCCGTATGGAGTGCCCCAAGGGAGCGTACTTGGTCCTTTATTGTTCCTATTATATATAAATGACCTCCCTAATATAGTCCCACATAAATGTTTTCTATACGCGGATGATACAACGATTGTAGTCAAAACTAAGGATAAACTAACCCTTGAAAATCAAATAAATGAAACACTCGCAGCGGTTGTTCAGTGGTTGGATTGGAACAACCTCAGTATTAATATGAAAAAGACCTGCTACATGCTGTTTCAAACACAAAACTCTCATCCGACAGATGTAAATGTGGTGTGTGGATCTTATAAAATTGAGAAAACTGATACCATTGTATTTCTTGGACTGACATTGGATAGGTTTTTCAACTGGAAAGCCCATATAGAACAATTATGTACGAAAATTGACAGATTTATATATGTTCTGAAAAAGCTGTCACAAATTAGCAATAAAAAAACGGCCTTACTTGCTTATCATGGGTATGTATCGTCGCTTTTGCGATACGGAATTTTACTGTGGGGCAATTCAACAGACTCGTCACAGGCATTTATTAAACAGAAAGCCTGTGTTCGATCTATATGTAGAGCAGAAACTCTAGAGAGCTGCAAACCATTGTTTAGGGAGAATAAAATTTTACCACTACCGTGTCTTTATATATATGAAGCATTGCTATTTGTAAAGAAAAATCCCAACCTGTTTCCGACTATGAACGAAATATATCCGAACAGGAGGGGCAGGCCATATCCTCAAAATAAACTCTGGGCCCCACCTAGAAGGTTAGCTGTCTGTTCAAAAAACTCATTTTGTATGGCTGTAACTTTGTTTAATAAACTACCAGGTAATAAGAAAAATCTGTCGCCATCAAAATTTAAGCGTGCCATCTTTGAATTACTTAACAGAAAAAATTATTACAGTATACAAGAATTCCTGACTGATGATGACATAGTAAATTAACAACTGACATACTTAATTAATTATTATTATTTGTTTATGTTATTTAATTTAATACCAATGTAATTTTAATTCATTGTTAATTTTAATTTTTATTTTAATTTCTGATAATTTTAATTCTGTATAATTGTATGTATTAATGTCTAAACATTTGCACACTGTCGGTGACAGTCGATTGTGTAAGGGAGCTATATGATGTATTTGACCTGTTATGTACCCACAATTTGGCAAATAAAATTTATTATTATTATTATTATTATTATTATCCAATAATTGTGTTTCTAACTTTATACTACTATCCAATAAGTATTCTTCATTTGTAAACTCATCTTTGACACCATCAGCATGATCATCCTCATGTATCACCTCCACATCTTCATCAACCAACATTAACTCGTCGTTTGCTTCAGTTTTCACTACATCTGTGTCGATGGTGTCTCCTGATTCACTCTGCATGTCTTCTAGTATGTGTAAATCACAATGATCAGGTGCCAACATTGTCACTACCATATTGCTTTTTAATTGGTGTCTTGTGCGGTTTATCTTTTTAATATGAAGTCTTGTTATCTGTGGACAAACAAGTACTGCTAAGCGAGTTCAATTATCATCATCATCAACTACCCATCAATGGCCCACTATGAGCGTAAGTCTCCTCTCAGAGAAGAGTTATAGGCTATGGTCCACTAAGCTGGCCCAATGCAAATTATCAGACCTCACACACCTTTGAGGACATTATGGAGAACCCTCAGCCGTGCAGGTTCCTAATGATTGCTTCACTATTGAAGCATGTGATGTTTGCTTGCTTAAACGCACATAGCGCCGAAAAGTCAGAGGTTCGTGCCCAGGATCGAATCCGCGACCCCCCAGTAGGAGACCGCAGTCCGAACCACTAGGCTATGACTGCCGGTTCAAGTATATCAAGAGTACTACACTAGTTTCGAGATAACAATGAAATCAAGATATTGCAGAGGTAGGTATTTGCTACAAATAAAAGCAATGGATATCATCATTGCGATAATACAAACAATAAATAACGCCTCCAGAAATCGAAACCTAAATCTCAGTGCATATTGGACTATGGATTGAAATTTTTATTTAAAATGACTTGAAAAATTATTATATGCATTAAGTAGGTAGGTTGATCCCTTCATGAGAATGTGTACCCATAGAGATTGACACTACATAATGGGCATCAATAAATAAATTAGTGCAGCCATCTTGTGAAAACTTCAAACGACGATCAAACAATCAATCTGTATTATGTAATGTTTCTAATGATATATTTGTGATTTAGATGACACCGTCAATCAAACACAATTGAGTTTCTCTGTAAGAAAAGATTTATTTTGTTTATTTTACTTGTACACTAAGATTCATCATTCACATTAAATAAAAGTTTTAAGTAACAAAACCTCTCATACCTGTAAGAAAAGAAACGACATTTAATGTTATTAAACACGGTGTCAGTTTCTTAATCACAATTAGAATATCCTTGTAACAATGCTACTTATTTTACAAATTTACAAATTGTTTTCACACTATAATCATGAGACGCTTTTTAGGTTAAGTCTGACGTCTGTCTTTTTCATAGACCTCTGATGCGGCTCGGTGACATTTGATGCGCGGGAGAATTTGAATAAAAGAAAATTATAGTTTTCTTTACATATAACCTACAAAAATATTGAATAGATTTGGTTGGGGCACAGCACTATAATATACAACTGTCGCCAATGTACATCCGCCAATGTCGCAAATATCAGGACATGACCCCATTTGAAAGCTTTTTGAGACGATTTTTTTCTAAATAAAAAGACATATTTCATTTTACACTTAAAAGCCACTACAAGGGAATAGAATTGAACATTTATATTCTGAAATAAAATTGTGTTGCACTTACTAATTCATGTTGTTGAACCAAGTCCATCAGCAGCCCTCGGGCTCTCAAGCTTTTGTCTCTAAATCTGCTAAAGTTTCTCAAGCTCTGAGCGCAATGCACACAAAGTATTTGTTTCAGGTTTCCCAGGTCACACGGCTGAAACAACATGTAAATGAAGAGTTCAAAGTTGCTTAAATAAATGTTTTGTCCCTGCACAGAACCATCACAATCAGTCTACAGTTGAACTTAGCTAAGCCGTGCTGAGTTGAACTTTAATATATTTGTTCATCTCAACTCATCGACGGCACACTATAATTCAGTCTTCAGTCTGCACCTTAACAGTTAGGCTGTTGAGGCTTCAGTTGAAGTCCTGCAGGAAAATCCTGCACAAGGTGTTCCTTTGAGGCCGCGGCCGCACTGGTGAGGCCACTGCGACGCGACGGCGATTTCGTTGAAACAAACTGCTGTAGACAAATGGGGGCGGCCGCGTCAGATAAGCGACGCGCGAAATTTATATATTGTTTATATCGCGCGTAATTTTCAATAGTACTACAACCAATGAATGTGTCCGGCCTGATTGCGGCCAGCCATTACGCGATGTAAGCGCAATTCGCTAGTTCATCGCCGCTGCAATGCGGACACAAGGTTTGTCGCGTCGCGTCGCGTCGCCAGTCGCCTTACCAGTGCGGCCGCGGCCTAAGACCTAAATCCACGCGGACAAAGTCGCAGGGCAAAAGATTATCATCATCATTATCAACCATTAGATGTCCACTGCTGGATATAGGTCTCCTGGTCCTCCACAGGCTTCGGTCTTGCGCCGTCTGAATCCAGCGGCTCCCTGCGACTTGTTTGATGTCGTCGGACCACCTACTGAGGGGTCTGCCAACACTGCACTTATCGGTGCGGGGTCGCCACTCCAGCACCTTGGGACCCCAACGACCATCAGCTCTTCGAACTATGTGCCCCGCCCATTTCCACTTCAGTTTCGCGACTCGTCGAGCTATGTCGGTGACTTCGGTTCTCCTGCGGATCTCTTTATTTCTGATTTGATCTCGCAGGGATACCCCAAGCATAGCTCTCTCCATCGCTCGCTAAGTGACCCTGAGTCTTCTTATGAGGTCCACAGGGCAAGAGATAGTTGATGATAAAATAACGACTTACAGGATTTCCCGTTAAGTGTTGATATGCTTCTTCCAATTCGTGTTTGTTCATTAGAAACAGCTTGTTGTCAGTGTCCAGGCATATCATGCAGACCTGAAAAAATATATATACTATTAATTCATGATCATCAGCAACCCATCAAGATCTCACTACTGAGCACAGGTCTCCTCTCAGGGAAGGGTTGTAGGCCATAGTCCACCACGCTAGCCCAATGTAAATAGGCACACTTCACACACCTTTGAGAACATTTTGAAGAACTCTCAGGAGTTCAAGATTCCTCTCAATGTTTTCCTTCACCATTGAAGCATTGCATTGTGCATTCAACATCTCCCAAAGATGCAAGCAAGACCATAAGAACACTACTTATTCTAACACATACTTTGGACTATGCACCTTTTTCGATATACCTTACCATTACCTACTGGGGTTTCTCAGCATATGGGAGAATAAAAATCAATGTTTGTATGTTTGTCCTCTATGCGTTCCAAAAACATTGATCAGATTGTGATGAAACTTTGGTAGGGTGGTCTGGGACGCCCGCGAGTGTTCCTGGCCCACAATATCTATAATATAATTTCTTTATCCTTTACATGGTATTGCAACACATGCCAGGTACAGCTAGTTACAAATAAGAATAATGTTCAATAATAAAACCAAATGTTATTGTTTAATGCAATATCCCTTCCAGTGCCGCGGCCATATTTACTGCCTAGTGTCAAGTGTCACGCCTGTCGCGTTAATATAAAAAAAATAAATAAAAAAAAGTCCGCTTTATTAAAAAAATTATTTCTCTAAAATTTTATATAGGACTTATGTATAAAACTTATATTGATGGAATCGTTATGAATTAGGCTTTAATGTAATATATACTTATCCGTACATAGTACTGAAATAGAATTAGCAAAATCTCATTTCAAAGTAACGAGAGCTATATTTTGTACCATTTTATCATAATTGATGAATTAATGAATTTGGTTCAACATTGTTATTTATCTACATGTATTTTACTTAAAAACTATTTATTACGTACCCTTCCATTGTTTTCACTATAATTAACACCAACAAACACATCACAGGAATAAATATGACTCTTTTAAGCACTGCACTCCCGCACGGTCGACGCGAGTACTACTGGCAACGCGTTTTTAAACATAGACTATTTCAATGTCATAAGGTTCAAAATCGAACAAAAAAAGCCATAGAGACCTTCAAGATTGAACTGTCGATAGATACAAGTTAGAGAAGGCTGGGTATATTGTTTACAAGCAAATTAAATGCAAAACCACACGAGTCGAAACAGGATAGCTAATGAGCGGGAAACGTGACCCTGGGCACGTAACCGCAAAAGGCAAAATTCGCGGCAAACGCTCAAAAGTCACCGGAAGGGATATTGAAAACACAAAAAAAAATTAAATGATATTTCTACAATATTCAAATAAATAATTTATCTGAACACTGAACAGACAATCCAAATGTCAGCAGTAAATATTCAACATTACAGGAGCTTAAAGTGCTAATATTTGGGCAGCCCTTTGAGTATTAAACTTTATCGCTCAAAGAGTTTACATGCATGATCGATATATTAGCTTCAATTTTAAGTTTGATAAAGCTAGTGTTCTGTGGATCAAAGAATGCTGCTCCAACATCTTCACGGTCTTTCGAGCCATCAGTAAACAAGTGATAATAATTCGAGAAGGTTTTGCGTATTACCTCGTTACATATATTTCTAAGATTCTGTGTATTATACGATTTTTTTGGTTGCTTGACAGTTTTCAAAGTAGGTCGAATTGCCGTAGATAGATCCACGTTGCTTACCCATGTGTCTAACTTAAACATCTCTAAGTCTATACTTTGTTTTGTAGGGATTACTTTGAGGGCTTCGTGGACTGTTATTAACAAAGGTTTTTTCTTAATTTGCCAATAGACTTTCTGACGGGTACAAGCCAATTCTTCCAATAGGTTTATGGTTTCACTATTTGCAAATGACCTGCATTTCAGCCAAAATTTCCCCGCCAAGTAATACCTTCGGAAAGACAACGGTTCAATATGAAGTTCCGACTCCATGACATGGACTGCTGTGCTTTTAATAAAACCTCCAATGATTCGTAAACACTGATTTTGAATAGTGTCAATTTTTTTTAAATGTGTCTGAGCACTGTTGTCATATAGGAAACACCCATAGTCCATTTTACTTCTGACGATGGATGTGTAGAGGCGTCTTAAGAGGCGCGGGTGCATTCCCCATCGGGAACCTGCCAGTGTTTTGAGAATATTCGTCGATTTCAGAGCTCTGTTCTTCAGTTCATTTAGATGTTTAGACCATCTTAAGGATCGATCTAACCAAAGTCCTAAATATTTAAAGTTGTCTACTATTTCTAGTGAGGTTCCGTTAAGTTTTAAATCAATATCATCTCGCCTGTAACTAGATTTAAAGATCATTACTTTACTTTTAGATGTAGAAATATCTAGACCTATTTCTAAGAGGAATTTTGATAGTAGGTGGAGCGCATCTTGTACTTTTTCAACAGTTTGCAAAATATAATCACAAGAAGAATATAAGACGAAATCATCGGCGTACTGTGAGATAAAAACATTGGTTATGCCTTTAGATATATGTGCAGTTACGATATTGAATAACAATGGTGAAAGAGGATCACCTTGTGCCAATCCACGGCATGTGCTTCTTTTAATTTCAAAGTTTTCCCTCCGAATTGTCAAATACCTATCTCCAAGAAAGTTTTCTAAATATTTGCATATTCTAGAGCCTACTCCTAATTGGTCCATAATATGTAATAGAAAGTTTATATCAACGTTATTATACGCGTTGTCTATATCAATAAAAGCGCAAACCGTACTTCGTTTGTTAGCAAGTCCTAATTGTATTCTGGAAACTAAAGTAGCCAAATTATGTTGAGTAGAGTGACACTTTCTAAAACCTGTCACACTTTCAGAAAGGATATGGTTTCTCTCAATAAACCATTCTAATCTATTAAGTAGAATGTTATGGAAAACCTTGCATAAACATGATATCATCGAGATTGGTCGCAACGACGAGATTTGTTGGGGATCACGACCAGGTTTTGGAATCGGTATGATATTAATCTCTCGCCATTGGAGCGGTACAAAGGAATGATTTAAAAACAAATTATAGAGCGCGATTAACACTTGTTTGCCATTTTGTGGTAAATTTCTTATCATTGAATACGATATGTTATCGCATCCCGGTGAGGTATCTTTTGGTTTAATGCTTTTCTCTAATTCGTGAATAGTAACTTGTGATCCTATATGTTCGTTCCTAGATGTAAAAGACTGTTTTTGAGTTGGAGCATAATCAGGCGTTAGGTTCTTTAACAGTTCACGAGCTTTATCCTCGTCGATATAGTTACGTTGAGGTTTGTGACCTTTTATCCATCTCATTTTGTTCCAAACCTCACCTTGAGATGATGACTCATCCAAAGAAGAGCACATGCCCTGCCAAGATCGTGACCTGGCTTTACGCATGGAGTTCTGAGAAACGCGGATCTTTTCCTGTAAAGAAGTTAGGTTATCAGGCGTTGGATTTCGGCGGAAACGTGCAAGTGCAAGGCGACGTTCAGCCACACATTTTGACAGCGTTTGGTTCCAGTAGGGTTTAGGCAAAAAGTTGGTACTAGGGTTTGTACAGATTTTGACAAAAGGAATATGAATATCTGCAGCCATGTTCATGTAGTCTATAAAAGTATTGTAATCATTTTGCAGGTCATTTGAAAAAGTAAAATCAGAATATAAGGTTTCGAGTAAATCTGAATAAGAATGCCAATCTACGATCTTAAAATTCCTACGTGCCAAAATTTTTGAGTCTTTTTTGACATATGTGTCTATTTTAATAATACAGTGGTCACTTCCCAGGGTTTCGTTCAGCACTTTCCAGTTGAACTTGAAAGCTACATCCGCTGACACAAATGAGATATCAGGAGCAGATTGCTGTAGTACCCCGTTAACCAATTTAATCCGTGTCACATCCCCATTATTGAGCGTTACAAAACTATTGTCTGACATTAAAGCGTCCATGATTTGGTTTCCTCTGGAATCTATTTTATTCGACCAGTTGGTGTGGTGACCGTTAAAGTCACCAAGTAACAAGGTTTTTTTATTTGTAGCAGTAAATATATGCTCCCAATCAAGCTGGCAAGTGTTGACCGACGGTGGGCAATATAAAGAGATTATGTTTTCAATGTCATTACAATTATACAGCTTAACTAAAATAATTTCTATCCCTGAATTATGGCTTTGAAAATTAAATACCTGTGATTTTATTGATTTGTGTGTCAACACGGCAACTCCTCCATATGAATCGTACCTATCTTTTCTGTATATGTTATAATTATTGATTTTTAATTCACTATCAGGCTCTAACCATGTTTCGCATAGCACAGCAACGTGGATCTTTTCTTGGCAAAGAAAATTTTCTAATAAAATTAACTTAGGCTTAAGGCTCTGACAATTCCATTGCATCAAGTTCACTTTGATCATTTTGCTTCTACCTTTAACCGTTTTGGTTTTGTAAATAATCAAGCAACATTTTCAAAATCGGCCAGTCAGATAAATTATCTACAAAAGAAATGATGGTCCATTCAATGCAGCATTTTAATGCAGCTATAATTTTTGTTTGCAATGTAACCTCTCTTAAGAATATGATTTCTTTCAGTCTCTTAAATAATTCGCCGATATAAATAGATCTCTCTCTTGACTCATTATTGTCTTTTGATGATGAATGATTAAAATATGTCCCCTCCATATCTATATCAGCAGATTTTGTATCTTCATACCGGGTGCGTGAGTGTGGTGTTGATTGGTGTTTTGTGGGCTTTGACTTATTGTTTGATGAAGCTTTATTTTTAGTCTTGTCTGCATATGTAGGAAAATCTTTACTGTGGGTTGGTCCATCGCAGTTCTTCGAACTAGTAGGCTCGGACTGTTGAGGTTCGTCGTTTCCAACACCTGTATCCTCTCTGTCCGCCTCTTGAAATGGGGGCTCCACTGGCACATATAGGTCAAGAGCTTTACGGTATGTACAGTTGAAATCAGACATTAAAACTCTCAATTTCTTTTCCTTCAAAAAATAAGGGCATTTTTTTGATAAAGCCATGTGTTTTCCTGAACAGTTAATGCATCTGTAACGTGTGGTTTCACAATTTTCATGATTTTGGCCACATTTGGGACATACTGTTTTAAATGTACACCGACTTTTTGAATGTCCGAACTTCCAGCAGTTGGAACATTGAGTAACGGAAAATTCGTACTTTTCTACTTTTACTCTCAACTCATCCACGTATACATAAGCAGGAATAAAAATTCCTTTAAAACATAATCTCACCGTTTCGCTGGGTATCCACCCTGGTTCATTCAGTTTCCTACGGTTCAGACGGTTAGCCGAGACTAACTCACCAGGTGATGAACATGAAATTTTTCCTAATATGGTTTCATTGGACAATTCTAAGTCAACATCCCTTATGATCCCATATGAATAATTTCTTTCCAAAGCTTTTTGGATTCGCCAATTCTTGTTTTTGAAATCTTGACATGTTTCTAATTTTTCAGCACTTAATTCGCTGATAAAATCGACCCGGACCTTGTAGGGATTTAAATATTTCACTCGAATTATATCGGAAATATTCTGTTCCTTAAAAATTCTTGCCAAGGCAAATTGTTTGGGTAATTTCTCCTTACTCGAGATATACATTTCTATTTTCTCCGTCTCTTTTAATTTTTTGTCTTTTCTCGTCCCCACTGTTGTCCACTCGCCTTCACCTTCACTGCTCTCCCTCGTTCTTTTCTGTGCCCTGTCTATCTCTTCGCGTTGATGTTCCTCCATAATCTCGTTATCACTTAAAGAATCAATACTCGACATAATTACAGAGAAGTAGGTAGTTGGACCGCCGCGATAAGCGGCCGATAGTTACTTCGACCGCCGCCTCTCGGCACGTAAACAAAAGGTCGAGCGCTCGGCCGGCGTGCGGCGCGGCGCCCGACGTAAACAAATAACACAGCTGAACGCGACCTTCTCGTACGTAATAGCCATTTTGGAAAGTCTATCTTATATAAACAATGTTAACTGTAAAGATTGCGTAATTTTCACAGACTCTAGGAGTGCGCTTCAACATCTTTATCGATGTACTAGCCCCGGTTTTAGAGGTATGCCCATAGCCTACGACATTATGAAAGCTATTTATAAACTTCTGTTGAACAATAGGAAAATAGTCCTACAATGGATACCTTCTCATGTTGGCATTCCTGAAAACGAGAAAGTCGATATGCTAGCAAAGGAAGCGACTGTCGATGGTATTCCTTTTAAATGCGTACCCATTCAGTCGGAACTTCTATATGTTGTAAAAACAATATGTTCGAAGGCATGGAGGGAGTATTTCGACGAACGATCAGTGACTAAAGGCATATGGTACAAAACAATACAACCAAGTTTGTGTCGCCAACCGTGGTTTATGAATGCCAACATGAGCAGGACAGAGGTTGTAATAGCACATAGGCTTCGATCCGGACACATTCCTCTAAACAGTTTCGCGGCGATGATGGGAAAGGCCCCATCACCTAATTGTTCGGAGTGCAACACACTTGAAGACGCGCTACACTTAATGGCGGAATGTGTCCGTAATGAAGCTGAAAGGTTGGATTTTTTTAATTACATAAATCCGCTTAACACAGGTGTGTGGAATAGCATTCTTGCCTTTCCAACATCCAGAAAGGCCAGAATGCTATATAAACTTGTACTAATAGGTTTAAGGCGTAGAATAAGTACATAAGCAAAATTAGAATAACTTTTTGTATTTTTTGATTTCACAGGGGTGACATGCTCATTATGTGACCAAACCCCTTAAAAAAAAAAAAATAAAGATTAAAAAAAAAAAAAAAAAAAAAAGAGTTTACATGTAGCAATCTGATAAAAAAAACCCAGCTCCCCTAAAACTTAACTATTTGCACAAATAATTTATTAAATTGTGAAAATTGTAAGCCATAACAGTTTTTTTATGTAAAAATACCCATACATCATAATTTTTTTTATGTACATCTTCTCAAGCAACTCAGTTTATAGAATATTTTCCTCATAGAGTCTGTTCAATAAGTCAAAAGACATGGGTAAATTTGAAAAATAGGTTGTAGCAAAATTGTGAGTCATAGATGAATCAAACAATGTGATAATTTCATAAAAATAAATCTGATTTTAACTAAAAATGAAGGTGAAATAAATAGAAAAACTCTTGACTCTCAAGACTCATGTCATGACTTATTGTACAGATTACAACATTAGGGCAGGTTCCCTAGGCAGGTACTAGCAGTCAAAGTTACCTGCACCGTTGAGGGAATCGCACCAGCACGAATTTGCCTTGAGCCACTTTCCGTTTCATACATGTCATCGCTCAGGAAATGCTGCGAGCAGACCACAGCAGGGTCTGGGAGGGGAGTGTCTTGTCTGCCGAGGGCTCTAAGCCAGGCAGCACGGAGATGCGAGTCACTGGGGAACCTGCAGATTACACCAGTTCAACATTGAGTGAGAGTTCTAGGAATGGATACTAAGTTTTAAGTAATTAATGATAATGTCCTCACGACTGCAGTTAGCTTCCAGAGAGACTAGCCATCTGAGCTGAAGATATTACAGTGCACAGGTGCACTCTGTATTTCACTCTCATGGCCAGATGGGACGGCAATCCGACATGACCAGAGAGACATCTGGCACAGGACCGACGGCGGGTTTACGTGCTCTCCGCAGCACGGGGTGACAAACCGGCAACTTCCTAACTCCGGCCTGACATACACAGTTGAATATGTTAACATTGTTAACCATTCGACTTGTTACTTTGTAGTGACTACGACGACATCATCAAGCTTGTGGGCAAAACAAGCGGTGGACGAAATGAAAGGGCTCGCATGTATTCAATGATCGTCTTTTTATACAATTATAAATCATTGGGTCTAATATTGTACTCACTCGTGGAGCGTGACCGCCGCGTATCCCGAGACTGTCTCCGCAGTGGTTTTACAGAAGGGCGGGTAGCACCGCATGTTGATTGTTTTAAAATTATTATTTTAATAAAATTAATAAAATCCAACAGAAAACTTTGAATTTTTATTGTAATATTTTATTTCAATCTAAAGTTGTAAAACACGGCAATAGGATTTTTTTTCAGCACAGCCATAGACCACGAAGTACGAACCACGAACACTAGGAAAGACAGACCCATAGAGTAAAGTAATATATCTGGACAGACCACTAAATAATGTACTCTATGGTTCAGTCTTTGATCACAGATTATAAATGTCACAGGGCTCAGACCATGGAACTAGAAATTGCGACTACTCTTGTGCAGAGTGGAAATATTAATTAAATTTATGTTTGTTAAACAAATTTAAAAATAAATCTTAACTTTTAATAACAATAATTGGTTTTTTTTTATTTTTTATACCTTATTATTTGTTATTTATTTTATACCTTTAGTAGTTACAAAAACCTTTTTTTTTTCTTTCAATACAATAGGAAAACCTTATTAAACAAACAAAATCTAATTCTAATTAATTAAATATTAACATTATATTATTATTTTATTACAATGTTTTTCAAATTTAAATTTACCTAATGGTTTTATTAGTATATCAGCTGTTTGCTCATCTGTAGAACAATACTTTACAGCAATATTACCTTTTATATATTGTTCATGAATGAAATAATATCTAACATGACATCTATATTGTGTTTCTTTGAGTAATAAACCAACACAGGAGAAGAATTGACGCGCATAAGTTGGGTATGACCAGTGGTCATACCCGTTATATAAAACTGTTTGATTCGAGTCACGCGCTTGTCAACTACGTATGGTTAGCGGGGAATGAGCTCCGCTATAAATGCCGAATATGAGAGTATTTTCTTCTGAAAAAATATTTAAAAAATCCAGTTTACTAAAGGATAACATTTATTTACTTCTGATGTATTATTTTATCCAAATAATGCAATACTTATGCAGAAAACTTAAGAAAACTGTCGATCTGAAAATGTTGCTACTTAATCGTACATGAAATAATTTGGGGAAAATATTGAAAATTAATCTTCCTACTTACTATTCGTTTAGAGACCTTTTTCATGAACTGCATTATAAATTGATCCCATAGAATTAAAATCACGATAGAATAGGAAGGGGTGAACGACTAATTTATAAGCTTTAAGTAAAATATGACTAGATATATAAATACGAACTTTGATCGTCTGTGGGATTATCAAATAATGATAAAAATTCTTTCTATAAAACCAACTTTAAACGCCACTACAAAGTATAAAACAATTTTAATTTGTACATGTATGTTGAAGTCGGGCGGGCCTAAATATAAATGATGAAACCAATGCGCGACGCTGGCCCAACTTTGCCCGATCGGCGTATGAAGTCGGTTTTTTAAAGATATTTTTTTTACATTATTATTTTAAGCTTTTTAGTGTATATCTCTGATCGCGAGCAATTTGCTCTTAATCATTGAAGTCCTTCCTCCATTACCGAAGATATGAATCACCTGCTCTTCACCTTTTAAATAGGCCCAACCTTATTATGCGTTCTTTCAAAAAAAATTGAAATCGGTTCAGATTTGACGTAGTTATGGAGTAAAGTATGCCCTACTAAACAAAAAAATTATCAAATTCCATTCATTATTTGGCGGAATAATTGCGTAACAAATATACAAAAAAATTCGAATTGAGAACCTCCTCTTTTTTAGAAGTCGGTTAAAATGATTGCATTATTATAACGATCGCAATGGTGTCTGATTGGCTGGTACTCTCCCACTATTGTTTAAAATGCATTGATGCAGCTAGAGCTCCATAAACTCAGCGAATTCATAAAATTAGTTTTTTTACTCAATTATTTCAAAAGTTATAGGTATATATTTCCATATAGCCAGTGTGGTATAATTTTCTAAATATATAAAATGAAAAGGTGACTGACTGACTGATCTATCAACTCACATCTACTATGACGTAGGCATCCGCTAAGAAAGGATTTTTACAAATATAATACAAAAAAATAATGAAAACGAGACTAAAAAATTGTTTAATAATAATGATAAGTTCTACGTAAGTCTTTCTTACTCGAAAATCAGGACTTTAATTTTATGAAGTCGGCCACACCGCAATAAAATTAGGGCTGGACAGCAAGATTTCATATGTCGATATTGGTGGAGGGATTGTATAAATTATTTATACCGAGATATTTTTATAGTCTTACTAATGGCTGATTGACGAAAAAAAAATTTAAATTCTATACATATTATTTGGTTCATTAAAACTTGGCAATTGAATTAAAGTACCCATACTTCTTATTCATCCCGCTAGGTTTACCGGAAAGCTAAATAGCTTGGCGGTGTTTTATAACAGATGGGGTGGCCACTATAGCCATGGCGGCAGCCTAGCATTACAAACAAATATACACTTCGTTCAGATGAAGTAGATGAAAAAAATAAGCCTTCCAAGTAAAGTGTGTAGGTACAAGTTTTAACTTACCAATCATAACTTTAAATATTTTTTCTTTTTTAGGCTTCAGTTTTTACTTTTTATGTTTCCTCCATGCTGGACTGAGAGAATATTATTCAACGCTGGAAAACGAAAATAACTGTAAACTCTGAAATGCTGATTATGCTGTATCTATTTTTAAGGAAACATGATCTAGTCCTAACAGTTTGTACTTAATATACTTTTTAGAAATAGATACATCGTAAATTTCGCTTTAAACATAAATAAAACAAATGATGTTTCATTAAAAATGCTGTATGTTTATTTAAACAAGATTACTTAAAAAATCAATGTGTTCAATATTAATACCCACTACGTATTCAAATAAAAATGAAATGTCTCTCAACTTAATAAACAATATTATTAAAAATTATAAAAACCTATGACAAAGTACAGCACTTATAACCTTAAATCATAACTAAACAGCTGCTCTAAGGTGATATACTATGGTACCTACAGCATGCTCTCAGCATGAGATTGAAAGTATAGTGACGGAGTAAATATCTTGGTATCTACAAAATCTGTTAATAATCAGATAATCCTAAGTCCTTACAGTCTATTTGGGGAGAGGTTACGATTATATGTAAACAAGACATACCGGACAGGACATTTCAGTTTTGCTAACACTATTTTCACTGTTCGCGCTATAAATCACTCACAAACGTTTTATTTCCCGAAGCAAAACATTTTTAAGTTTATATTAAACACAAATGTACTTCAAACTATGCAGTTTACGATATTATTTTAGCATTAATCTAGTCACCATCGGAAAAAAAAAACACAGACTAATAGCCTAGTTCGTGTTTGACATATGAAATAGAACAAATCCCTAGTGCTGGAAATAAAACGTGAACCATAGAGTGAATGATAAGAACGAGCTTAGTCGATTGTAAAATCGGAAGTCGTATTTATTACGCTCGTAGATCCGTGTATTAAGGCAAATGGCAACCGGTTAGCGATGCGTGACTGCGAATGATCTGACTATTCGAATAATTTACAACTACTAATGTACACATTTTCGAATTGAACATTAGTATTATATTAATGCTCATAATCGAATGACGACTACTTATTAGTATTTTAATTACTCATCATGTTTCGACTGCGTTGACGACCTCCCTGGCTCAGTGGTGAGCGCTGTTGTCTTATAACTGGGAGGTCCGGGGTTCGATTCCCGGCGGGGTCAATTTGGGAATTTATAATTTCTGAATTGTATGTCTCTGGTCTGGTCTGGTGGGAGGCTTTCGCCGTGGCTAGTTACCACCCTACCGTCAAAGACGTGCCACCAAGCGATTTAGCGTTCCGGCACGATGGCGTGTAGAAACCAATTAGGGGTATGGGTTAAATGTTCACTGCCATACCCCTTCCAAGTTAGCCTGCTACCATCTTAGACTGCATCGTACCATCAGGTTAGATCGCAGTCAAGGGCTAGCTTGTCATCGAATAAAAAAAAAAAGTTGTTCAGCGCGAAATGTCAGTTCAGGCTAGTCGAAATGCCTACATGCCTACTACATTATTCACGACTCGGATTCTCGGAAAAGAAGTGGAGACTTTAACTAATGGTTTCAATTGTACAATTGGAATGTTAACCTGATTCTTTAAGTTTATAAATCTATTTCAAAATTGTCAAGTAGTTTAAAGTAGTTACTAATCATGGTAAATCATTCGATCAGTTCGAATGATTTATAAAGTCGAATAATTCGACAATCATAATAGGAGAAGGATTGTAATAACAAATATAATAAAAATAATAGTATAATATAAATAATAATAAAAATAAAATATTGTAAGGACAAACCATTTATAAATTTAATATGTAATAAATTAAAATTAATTCAAACATAATATTTTATGTAACATTTACAGTTAGCTACAAATTTGAATATTTAAAATTATAGGATCCGTATTGAAAGGTCTTAATAATATCGTTTCCAACATCACAAATCAGAAGAATATCATATTAAATAGTATTGATAATCGATTTAAGAATGTATTCATTCAATCAATCGTTCATTCTCAACTTGTCTGCCAATGTTTCGCATCACTAGTACAGTGAAAATATAATCACGTGATCTGACGCCATAATTGTTTACGTATAATGGTAACCTCTCCCCAAATAGACTGTACAGTAAAGCTAAGTGCACTGCACTGCTAAAAAGTATTGATAACTTTTTTGAAGTATCTGTATAATATTGAAAAATAGATTGTGTCTTAGTATTTGCAGCATTTTTGAGTACGTTTAAAAATATGAATAACAAAAAATATAAAATATAAACATGCAGAGAAGGTCAACATAGTATCTTAGAAAAATAATGTCATAGGAAAACGAAAATCCGACAATCCGACGCAGTATCTTTTTCTTCCAAATATATAAAAAAGTCATTTTGTTATTTTTCGAAATAAGCTAGATCGCTTTCCAGCGTCAATATAGTCCAAAGTTTCTAGCTGTATCTTTACGCAAGTACTAAAAGCCTACTAAGAGTCAATCTAATAGCAAAGGCATATTATGACTAAAATAACGGCAAATGCCTCGTTTCCTAGCGCTTCTATATAGGTACCTACCATGTTAAAGATCTCAAACAAAAAACATTATTCTCGAATAAAGTAACTCTGTTGTAAATAATTGTTAGAAGAACTTATCGAAAGTCGATAATCGATAGTGTCAAATCCCTAAAATGCTTACACATATGATGCGATTGTTTCATGTAATGATAGAGCGTCCCTGTGTGTGAATGTGATTGTGTGCATATACTTTAAGGTAGTGTTTGCTAATTATATTGTGTGCGTGCATAGCGACGTGATGGAAAAATGCACCTGTAGTAAGCAAGTTTTCATGTGTGCTACCTCGCCCCCCACCGTAATTGACAGACTTTTTTGCAAATAAATTAGGGGTCAAGTCCTCTCCTGAGTTGGTTTACCTATTACTCAAAGATGTGTTTAGATCTTTTATTAAACGAACCTGTTTTGATTAATTGAATTGAACTTTGATTATCAATATTTAATAATATCTTAATATTACAATCAACAAGTTCATTCAATAATGATCTTATAAACAATGTTTCCTTACAACAATCCGCAGCTGCAATATATTCAGCTTCGGTCGAAGATAAAGCTACAATTGGTTGTCTTTTGGAACACCATGCAATAGGTCCACCTGCTAACATTATTATATAACCAGTTGTGCTTCGCCTAGTCTCTAAGTCATTTGCATAATCTGCATCGCAATATGCATCTAACACTGATATATTTCCATTTTTAAGATATTTTATACCCTTATCTTTTGTACCCTTTAGATATTTTAAAATCTTTTTAATTGCTATAATATCTTTTTTAGTTGGGTTTTCTATTTTCCGGCTGACATAATTAACTGCTTGGGCTATGTCAGGCCTGGTTCTTGTAGATAGATACAATAATCCACCCACACACTCTCTGTATGGAAAATTTGTTTCAATTATCTTGTCTGTATTAGTCTGTTCACTACAGGGTGTGCTAGTAGGTTTTGCATCAATCATATTAAAATTTCTAAGTAAATTATCTGTATACATTTCTTGTTTTAATGTTATACCTGTATTGTCTCTATGAATCTCTAAACCAATATAATTTTTAGGATTTTCAAATACTCTGATTTCGAATTCTTTTTCCAAACAATTTAGAATACAATCTAAATCCTTTTTATTTTTAGCAATAGCAAGTCCATCATCTACATAGATAGCTATTATAATATTTTTATTAACATTTGTAAATACACAACGATCAGTTTTAGTAGAAAATAAACCTAGTTTTGACATTGTTTGAGTAAATTTCTTATTCCATGTTATTGGAGCTTGTTTAAGACCATACAATGATTTAATTAATTTACAAACTTTATTTGGTTCCTTTTTATATCCTTCTGGAATATTCATGTATATATCTTCACTAAGCTCTCCATATAAAAATGCTGTTTTTATGTCAAATGTAACAATTTCGCATTTATTAGCAGCTAAAGCAAACAAAGATTTTAGTGCTGACTGACTTACCACTGGACTGTATATCTCATTGAAGTCAATATCTCTTTGTTCAAATCCTCACTACGAGACGTGCTTTAAACGTACCATCATCCTTCACACGAAATACCCATTTGTTACTAAATATTTTATTTCCTTTTGCTTCTTCTTTTTCAACTAATTTCCATGTATTATTTTTAAGAAGTGATTCCTTCTCCGAATTTATTGCCTTCTCCCAATTTTCCCTTTCTGTGCCTGTTATTGCTTCATCATATGTAATTAGTACATAATCCTTTAGTCTAACTGGTTCTTTTCTCTTTCTCTGAGATCTTCTTAGCTCTTCTCTACCTTCTTCATTCTCTTGAGAACTTTCCTGTAAATGAGACACTATTTCTTCTGTATCATAATATTGTGCATCTTCTTCTTCTCGATTTTCTGATTCTATATTTGTTGTTTCTTCTCCTGTTTGTATTATGCTATCTTCTTCTATTTGTGTTACGGTATCTTCTTCTTCAATTTGTATTAAACTATTTTCTTTTATATCTTTATCTTCAATAAGTTCTATAACACTACTTCTTGAATCTAGTTTTCTTATTGGTCCTAACTTTTTAGCATACACAGTGCATCCAAACACTTGTAAGTTAGAAAGATTTGGCTTTTTTCCGTTCCATATCTCATGAGGTGTTTTGTTATTAATTGTTTGACTGGGCAACCGGTTTAAAAGATAGGTAGCACAGTAAAATGCTTCACCCCACATTTCTTTATTCATTTTTGACTCAAATAACAACGCTCTGACTTTTTCCAATATTGTTCGATTTAAGCGTTCAGCTTTTCCATTGTGTTGAGGTGTATATGGAATTGTATAATCTAATTTTATGCCTTTCTTTAAACACCATGTTTTGAATTCATTGTTTGTATATTCTCCTCCATTATCACATCTTATACAAGACACTCTTTCCTTCTTTTCTCGTTCTATTTCCTATATATATAATTCTGAATTGCTTCAGATACTTCACTTTTATGTTTTATTAGAGAAGTTTTAATTAAATGACTAAAATCATCCAATAATGTGACAAAATATTTTTTACCGTCATGGGTTTCTGTTTCGAATGGTCCACATACATCTATATGTATTATTTCTAGTATTCTTTTTGCTCTCTGTCTTTCTGTATTAAATGGTAGTCTACATTGCTTAGCTTTTATGCATATTTCACACTGATTTTCTATTTTATTATCACCGTCTATTTTTACACCCTCTACAATATTAGGTAAGATCTGCAAAATTTCTTTTTCATCATACCTATTCGAAAAACGAATATTGGCTTCAGAGGACAGCGGGAGCAAAATTTCATTTTAACCCCATGGGACTTTTCATTTCTCTCTTCTGATTGGTCCGCGTTATAGTGCTTTAGCATACTAAAGCACTTACGCGGACCAATCAGAAGAGAGAATTCAAAAATGTGTCGAAATTCAAAAATGTTTCAGAAGCTGTTGTCTACGATAAGTCACGTGATCAAATTTGTCGATTAGACATATACGCCCATACTTACAATATAAATATTAATGTTTAATTATTTCATAAAAATTTATTTGTGTTTTATTTAAACTTTCAATATACGTACTTATTGGTAATGTCTATACTCTATACATAGTAGGTTGGTATTCCTAGCTTTTTCTCATAGGTAATGATGAAAAATAGTGTGTGTCATTCGGGGCCAAAATTTTTTGTTCTCGGGCGGCGTATATTGAATTCCTCGCTACGCTCAGGATTCTACTTTAGAATCCCTCGCTGCGCTCGGGAGTCTACTATAAAATCCTTCACTTCGCTCTGAATTCAAAATAACGCCCTCGGGGAACAAAAAATTCCTTTGGCCCCATATAACACAAATAACTATTTCATCATACCTATTCGAAAAACGACTATTGGCTTCAGAGGATAGCGGGAGCAAAATTTAATTTTAACCCCATGGGACTTTTCATTTCTCTCTTCTGATTGGTCCGCGTTCGTGCTTTAGTATGTGTCGAAATTCAAATATGTTTGAGAAGCTGTTGTCACGTGTGAGTCACGTGATCAATTTGTCGATCGGATATACACCCAGTATGGGCATATATCCGATGGGCGTGTATCCAACATAAATATATAATTATGTTTAATTATTTAATAATAATTTATTTGTGTTTTATTTAAACTTTCAATATACGATGTCTATACATAGTAGGTTGATACTCCTAGCTTTTTCTCATAGGTAATGATGAAAAATAATGTGTGTCATTTGGGGCCAAAATTTTTTTGTTCTCGGGCGGCGTATATTGAATTCCTCGCTACGCTCAGGATTCTACTTTAGAATCCTTCACTTCGCTCTGAATTCAAAATAACGCCCTCGGGGAACAAAAAATTTCTTTGGCCCCATATAACACAAATAACTATTCCTGGGTGTCCTAGTCTTTTATGCCATTCTAAAGCTGTACCTTTCTCTTTAGCTTGTAGCAACTGTTCTTCAGAATTTTTTATTTATTTTTATGTAGTATAAACCATTTTCTTTTTCACCTTTTAAAATTAATTGTCCGTTTTTATATATTTCAACATCATTCTGTGTAAATAACACAGAACCATTATTATTTGTTACTGCATTGACTGACATCAAGTTGTGTGTTAGGTTAGGAACATATAGAGTTTTATTTAATGTACAGTTAATACCTTGAATTGTTCCAGTTCCTTTTGATTTTATTGTTTCATTATTTGCAACTGATATTTGCGATGGAATTTCTTGAAAATTATTTAAATTTTTTAAATTATTTGTCATATGTGACGTACTTGACCAAAATCAATCACAAATTTTATTTCATTTTCTTTTTGTTCATGACTGGTTGTCAATAAAGCTATATTATTAGGGTTCCGTACCCAAAGGGTGCCAACGGGACCCTATTACTAAGCCTCCGCTGTCCGTCCGTCCGTCCGTCTGTCAGCGGGCTGTATCTCGTAAACCGTAATAGATAGACAGTTAAAATTTTCACATATTGTGTATTTCTATTGCCGCTATAACAACAAATAATAAAATAAAATTAAATTAAAAAATAAAGGGGGATAGACCAATTTTGTTAGGGAGTCTATCTCAAAAACTAAACTAGTTAGGAATTTGAAATTTTGGTATATTATGTACTATATAGTGTACTTAAACAACAAATACTGAAAACACCGATTTATAATGCGGTTTGTAAGTTGTGACCAAAACAAACGAGCATTTTTTCCCCATATGCTAATTTAGTATCTACTTTTAGAACTAAGATATCTAAATATGTATCTAGTTTTAAAAAAAATGATTTGGTCATATGTACGGAACCCTAAAAGTGCGAGGTCCGACTCGCACTTGGCCAATTTTTTTTGCTATTATTGATTTTATTTTTGTTATTTTTATTCCTGAAGATACAATTTTCATCTCTGTGGTTACTTTTCTTGCATATGCTGCAACCCTTGTTTTTGTTTTTAAACCAACAGTCTTTTTCAAGATGAGTATTTAATTTACAGTCATGACCTGCATTTGTAAGATGACAAATTAGTCTTTGGTTGATGTTTTACTGCCTTTAAAGCTATGTTATCGGAATTTTCATTTTTCCTAGATTCTCTAGTTTCTTTGAGCAACAAGCGATTTGTAAGGTTTGTTAAAGTTTTCTCCTTTCCTTGGGTACTTTCCCACGCTGTTGTGAAAAACTTGTAGCGATCTGGGAGACATGTTAATATTTTTGTTATAACAAGGTCCTCGTCGATTTTGTGACCAAGGTTTTTTTTTAATCTTTTTGAAAGATTTTCCATATTTACTGAATTTTCATTCATTGACAGATTTATGTTATATTTGAAATTAAAAAACTCTTGTAGTAAATTTGATTTGTTACGGTTCTCGGAACCTTCAAATATTTCACATATTTTTGTGTTCATTTCATAAGCAGATTCATAAGATAATAGATGATAATTAACTTTTTATCGATGTGATAATAATGATGTTTTATGTGATAATAATTTTTTGAGCTTTGGCATCTTTTATTTCATCATTTTTCCCGTTATTTTTTAAATAATCTCTTAAACCGTGCGCCTTTAATTATATAGCTATTTCAAACTTCCACATTTGAAAACTCTCGGGTCCAATAAGTTTTTCAATTTGGATAATTTCATCCACACTAGCTTTCGCCATTTTTATTTTATGTAATGTACGTATTACGCACTTACGTTTTTATTTGCGGTTCTTCTCAAGTTCGCTGGGCCCATAACCTCTTGTGCAGAGTGGAAATATTAATTAAACACTTAAAAATGCTTTATTTTATTATTAGTTTCATTTTACATAAAACATTTAAGAAGAACACAGTCATTTTTTTATTATAAGCTACCACAGAACAACAAAACCTCTGTACCAGTCACTTGTCATAGACTAGTATCTAACAACTACGACGAAGAATCATCTTGATTCTTCGTCCGAGACAATGTTAACCAAACCATAGACCACGAACCGGGGAGTCCGGAACACAAACCTTTAAAGGTGGATTATACGGGTCTGCCCGCGAAATTCAAATTTAATTTGGTTTTTCGCAATTTGTTAACTAATACGACATAGTAGGCTTATGGCATTATAATTGCGCCAGTGGCAGTATCATCACAGGTTTTTATAAAAATCTTTACTTGAAAGTGTCCAGTTTAAGGAATTAGTCAGAATATCGGCTAATTTGTGAGTAACTCACGTCCAACTCGATATTTTGATTAATTTCTTGAACGGGTAACTCTTGTTCACACGAGGCGATTCACTTTCAACAGAGTGAAGCCAGCGAGGAAAGTTGAAAGCTAGCAATATCGAAGCGAATGTTGTTGCTTCAACTGGAGCGAGTCTGTTCACACGAGGCGGTCGGCAAGCGAGTTGGCAGTTGGCTGGTCTGTGCAGACCACGTGCAGACGTAGTCGTAATTCTTAGTTCCATGACAATTATCGTCTGTCACGTATGGAGTAGATAGGTACTTACCGGTACTTACGATTCTTTGATTACACATTTGTGTACTCTTCTTGAAGATAGTCTTGTATCAGATTAAGCTCATTCTACACATAAATAGGTAGGTACATAGTTGTATCGCAAGTTTAAACCCTACTTCACTGCACAGAAACATTGGATAATTATGTACCCTTAGTATTTAACACATAATTCATATTGACTTTAAATAGCAATTTAACAGTTTCAACTATAATTTAGCGTTACAGTGTTGTCTGCGTCGCAGTGCCTGCGATGGTCGCCTGTCTGCCGCGACCGGCTGCGCCCTGCCTGTAGCCTGCACTACGCTGGTCGCCTGTCTGCCGCGACCGGCTGCGCCCTGCCTGTAGCCTGCACTACGCTGGTCGCCTGTCTGCCGCGACCGGCTGCGCCCTGCCTGTAGCCTGCACTACGCTGGTCGCCTGTCTGCCGCGACCGGCTGCGCCCTGCCTGTAGCCTGCACTACGCTGGTCGCCTGTCTGCCGCGACCGGCTGCGCCCTGCCTGTAGCCTGCACTACGCTGGTCGCCTGTCTGCCGCGACCGGCTGCGCCCTGCCTGTAGCCTGCACTACGCTGGTCGCCTGTCTGCCGCGACCGGCTGCGCCCTGCCTGTAGCCTGCACTACGCTGGTCGCCTGTCTGCCGCGACCGGCTGCGCCCTGCCTGTAGCCTGCACTACGCTGGTCGCCTGTCTGCCGCGACCGGCTGCGCCCTGCCTGTAGCCTGCACTACGCTGGTCGCCTGTCTGCCGCGACCGGCTGCGCCCTGCCTGTAGCCTGCACTACGCTGGTCGCCTGTCTGCCGCGACCGGCTGCGCCCTGCCTGTAGCCTGCCCTACGCTGGTCGCCTGTCTGCCGCGACCGGCTGCGCCCTGCCTGTAGCCTGCCCTACGCTGGTCGCCTGTCTGCCGCGACCGGCTGCGCCCTGCCTGTAGCCTGCACTACGCTGGTCGCCTGTCTGCCGCGACCGGCTGCGCCCTGCCTGTAGCCTGCACTACGCTGGTCGCCTGTCTGCCGCGACCGGCTGCGCCCTGCCTGTAGCCTGCACTACGCTGGTCGCCTGTCTGCCGCGACCGGCTGCGCCCTGCCTGTAGCCTGCACTACGCTGGTCGCCTGTCTGCCGCGACCGGCTGCGCCCTGCCTGTAGCCTGCACTACGCTGGTCGCCTGTCTGCCGCGACCGGCTGCGCCCTGCCTGTAGCCTGCACTACGCTGGTCGCCTGTCTGCCGCGACCGGCTGCGCCCTGCCTGTAGCCTGCACTACGCCTGTCGCCTGTCTGCCGCGACCGGCTGCGCCCTGCCTGTAGCCTGCACTACGCTGCGCTGCGTCGCCCGCGTCCAGAGTACGCCGGGCCTCAGTTCTAAGTTCAGCTGGAAACAAACTGTCGGACGCGGCCGTAAGACGCGACTGATAAGACACTGTGCACAGTCGTTCGGGTCGCGTCTTACGGACTCGTCCGAGCGCTTATTCCAGCTTATGTTTTACTTGGCCCGCACTGCCGAGCATCCTTGTAGCCCGCCCTCCTGACGCACGGACGCGACCCGCGCCCCGCACGCAGCCCGTCTGCAAATGTACAAAAACATCCAGCGGAGCAGATTCGTATCGGACGTGGGAACGCTCGAGGACCGCGGCCCAAGGTTACGTCCGATAGTTGGTACAGTTCAGTGCACATCCATTAGCCAGATGCCTACAAGTCGCGGCTGACGGACGCATCCGATAGTTCGTTGCCGGCCAGTCTCGGCGAGCGTACGAAGTTCAGTTTAGTTGACACTTACTTAGGCAACAGATTGTAGAATGTTATAACTTATAATCCAACGAACTATAAGGCTTAGAACAGAAGTTTCTAACAAAGATCTACTCAATAAAAAATGTTGGGTCAAAACAACCAATGAATGTCTGAGTGCCATGCAACTATTTTCTGGCCGGTACTGGTAGATACTGATAAGATTAGTATTGTGATGAATAATGACACCCTTTCTTAGCACAGTAGTCGTTAATTGATATAATTTTCTGCTAGCTCGTCGCACTAACGCGATGATACTGCGTAGTCGACCTTTAAAGGCTTAAAATTAGCTTTGGTTAAGTAGGTGTGGTAATATAATGTGACACATTTATTCATCAATGTTTCTTTATGACGTTATCACGTAAAACTATCGTAAGTCTTACAGACAACCAATTTTTTTTAAGTACATTTTAAAAAACGTAAAAAAATTGGTTGTCTGTAAACAACCTATCACGCAACATATATAGTTACACGTTATGTTACGTGTAACGATAAATCGTTTACACGTAACCTTTTCTTTAAATCAGTTTTGGCGACCCCCCTAGCGCAGTGGTGAGCGCTGTGCTCTTATTACTGGGAGGTCTCGGGTTTGATTCCCGGCGGGGTCAATTTGGGAATTTATAATTTCTGAATTGTCTCTGGTCTGGTCTGGTGGGAGGCTTTCGTTGGCCGTGGCTAGTTACCACCCTACCGTCAAAGACGTGCCGCCAAGCGATTTAGTGTTCCGGCACGATGGCGTGTAGAAACCGATTAGAGGTATGGGTTGAATGTTCACTGCCATACCCATTCCAAGTTAGTCCGCTACCATCTTAGACTGCATCGACACTTACCATCAGGTGAGATCGCAGTCAAGGACTATCTTGCCGTCGAAAAAAAAAGTTCTAGGCATTTTTAGGGTTCCGTACCCAAAGGGTACCAACGGGAACCCTATTACTAAGCCTACGCTGTCCGTCCGTCCGTCTGTCAGCGGGCTGTATCTCGTAAACCGTAATAGATAGACAGATGAAATTTTCATATATTATGTATTTCAATTGCCGCTATAACAACAAATAATAAAAATTAAATTAAATTAAAAAAATTAAATTAAAATATTTGCATGGGTACATGGAAATATTTTTATTTAATTTTTTTTTTAACGGAACCCTAAAAGAGCGAGGCCCGACTCGCACTTGGCCGATTTTTATTATAAAAATTAATGATATATTACAAACTAAGCAATATCACAAAATTAGTTCTTAAATTGAATTGTGCTAAAGGAATACAAGGATAATAACATTAATAACGATTTTTAACCAATTTTTGTGATTTCAAGTTTGGTGATTAATCAATTTTTCAGTATAAAAGTGGCATTAGTGCAGTGAGTAGTGTTAAACACTAACACAAACTGTAACGATAAATGTTAATGTTTATTAGTATAATAAAATAAAAAGTAATAAAAAAAAACGACTTATAAATCAATGAACACCGGCTGAACGCACGGAAAAGTGTCACGTTCCGCCTGAGTCTGAGCGTGCAAGCGAGAGCGCGGAACAAGCGATAGAGAGGCACGATCGGCCCAAACGTTGGGCACCTAGAGAGCGCCCGCCGCCGCCCGCCAGTCATCGCGTGCGCGCTGGTATTAGCGGATGTGTCGCGAGCTAGTTCTAGCAGCACGCTAGAACTAGCTCGCGACGTCATCGATGACGTTACCACGTAAAACTATCGTCCGTGAACCGACTTTACAGACAACCAATTTTTTTAAAGAAAATATTAATTCCCAACTTTGTCACTAAATTTTATGCTTGCGTCTTTCAGTTTGACAAAAAAAGGTATTATAGTTTCAATGAAATGATTAAAGGCTCTCGTCAGGTCTCCTTGTCCCCGCTCTCTTGGCCGCCCCCGGCGCCTCCCGCGCGGCAGCGGTCCAGGCTACACCTGTGTCGATCGCGGTCGAGTCACGGATCTGAGACTCGACCAGTTGTCTCGCTCGCGACCTGCAGCGTCTGCACAGTATCGCGCTCTCAAATGCATAGGACTAGCCACAAATATATCTATGTCTTTCAATCGCATGCAGCCAGCGACGGCACAGCGAAGCGTGCACTCTGTCTACAACGTGCTGCAACTACGGACCGTCCACTTTAAGTCGGCCGTTGTCTCCCGTCGCGCTTCCCCGTACTGCGCCTCAAGTCGGTCGGTCGGACCCGCTCAGTACTCAGTTACAAACAGGAACCCCGCCAGTGTGAGTTCTCATGTGCCTTACTAAACTACTCTTGTGTGAACATTTAAATTTGCATAGCTTACAAATAAAAGGCTTGTCGCCAGTGTGAGTTCTCATGTGACTTATTAAACTACTCTTTTGTGAACTTTTATACTTGCATAGCTTACAAATAAAAGGCTTGTCGCCAGTGTGAGTTCTCATGTGACTTATTAAATTACTCTTTTGTGAAAATTTATACTCACATAGCTTACAAATATAAGGCTTGTCGCCAGTGTGAGTTCTCATGTGACTTACTAAATCCCTCTTTCGCGAACATTTATACTTACATAGCTCACAATTAAAAGGCTTGTCGCCAGTGTGAGTTCTCATGTGACTTATTAAATTATTCTTTTGTGAAAATTTATACTTGCATAATTTACAACAGTAAGGCTTTTCGCCAGTGTGAGTTCTCATGTGACTTATTAAAGTACTTTTGAATGGACAGTTATATCCGCATAACTCACAAGAATGAGGCTTGTCGCCAGTGTGAGTTCTCATATGACGTACTAAAGTACTCTTTTGTGAACATGTAAACTTACAAATCTCACAAGTAAGCAGCTGTTCGCCAGTAGGGCTACTCAGCGTCGCAGCAGCTTCGCTCCGACTAGTCGCCTGACAGCTGACATCGTCCGCGGCAATACCACTCGCAGGCACGTCTTGTTCGTCGTGTGAGTCGTCTTCTTCAGCTGGAGGCACGTTCGTTTCGTTATTCGTCGCACGGCTCGCGGGCAGAGCGACTGCAGCGAAACGTTATTTGTATTTCTTGGTACTTACGGCTTTGCTTGATAACATGATAAATGAGGAGTTGGGAAGGAATGAAGGGAAATCTGGCTTGCATGAGTAAACTTTTCTACAGCTTTTTATCAGATTTCACCAGACGAAAGGCAATTTTCTACAGAAGTAGGTAAAGTAAGCTGTAAGTAAATATATAAAAGGAAAGGTGACTGACTGCCTGATTTATCAACGCACAGCTCAAACCTCTGGACGGTCAACACATGTCCCCTTCATACAGAACTCTTCAGCACAGGCATTGGACTCGAAGCCCTTATAGTTTTTGAGTAAACTACACTGAAAGTTTTCACCGATAACAATCTTAGCACAACCCTAGAAAACATAACGCGTCGGTGTCCCTACGACCGCGCGCCGCGCGCGTTGTGACCTGTTCAAGTTCAGTCATAGGGCAAGCGCATTGTATCAATTGAATAAGTTTGTATGAATAAAATCAATTCCAATATTTTACAGATGATTCTTTATTAGCTACACATATGCCCTTCAGTATTATCTCGGACTTTCTCTACACGTTGTATTTTTCTTTAAACGTGACTAATTTCGAGGATCGACCTATCCAATAAAAAAAAAATAATCAAAATCGAACGACTCTGTAAAAAGTAATGCATGTTCATATTTGAAAAATGTATATACACAAATATACACCGGTGAAGGCGGGAGGGGCAGCCATCGGCGAACCTGCGCGCGACTTATACATATAGGTACATACGCGATGACTAATGGAGAACCACGTTCTTTTTTCGGTTGAAATAGAATGTAATATATTCAGTATTATTTGGAGGACTAACGGAGCTGTATCTCACCTGAAGTGGGAGGCAAGAGTCCAGAAGGGCGAGAGTCGTCACTCAGCTGTTGAGGGTCGTCACTCAGCTGTTGAGGGTCGTCACTCAGCTGTTGAGGGTCGTCACTCAACTGTTGAGGGTCGTCACTCAGCTGTTGAGGGTCGTCACTCAGCTGTTGAGGGTCATCACTCAGCTGTTGAGGGTCATCAGCAGCCGCGCCGCTCTGCCGAATGAAAAGTAAGCTCACTATACTTCCGTCTTGAGCTAGCTTGAACGAGTCGGAGTACAGTCACAAAAAGGGTGATTTACACAATAGGCAAATGAGAAATCCAAATAGGCTCGTGATTCCTCGACTACGTCTCAGAAAAGTCCGAAATTCGTTTGTGGGAATGGGCGTCACGTTCTATAATAGAAGTCCACGAGCATCGATTCCTTGAACTATGTGCTCCGCCCATTGCCCCTTCAGCTCGCAACTCGATGAGTTACGTCGCTAACTTCGTTCTCCTCAGATCCAGCCAGCTCATGGACTCAGCAAGTTGACAAAAGTGCTTAAACGTTTGAGTTTGAAACAGTAACAGCAAATACATCAACATGTCTCACCTGAAGATGTTCGCTCAAATTTTGCAAGTACGCATGTTCAAGAACAAATTCCTTGAAACAAAGTGTACATTGGTAGGGGGCACTTTCGCACTTGAATATATCCTGTGATACAGCCACTTGTGTAGCAACTGCTGCTTTTCTGTTTAGAGCTTTGAGAATAGCATCATCCAATAGTTGTGTTTCTAACTTTATACTATGATCTGATGAGTCTTCTTCATAAGGAGTAACAAACTTATCTTTGACACAGTCAGCATGATCATCTTCATGTATCACCTCCATGTCTTCATCAACCAACATTAACTCGTCGTTTGCTTCAGTTTTCACCACATCTGTGTCGATCCTATCTGCTGATTCTCTCTGTATGTCTTCTAGTATGTGTAAATCACAATGATCAGGTGCCAACGTTGTTGCTACCATATTACTTTTTAATTGGTGTTTTGTGCGGTTTATCCTTTTGATATGAAGTCTTGTTATCTGTTGACAAACGAGTTTAATACTAAGCAAGGTCAAATTATCATAATCATTATCAACTGGATAGTTGAACAGACAACAGTTAGACAATTCAAAATTATTCAAAATTCAAAATTATTTATTTAACATAAGCCAACTTGTGGGTCTTATGACACATCATGACTCTACCATCGGTTCGGAAAGCATATTCTGCTGAGAAAAGCAGGCAAGGACTCAGCAGTTGCTCTTTTCAAAATAATCATTTTACAATATTATTATGTAGCTATTACATTGTAATAAGTTTTTTATACTATCTTGTGGGCAGCTGGATGCCAAGCCGATATAAATAACCCATCCAATAGAATAGAATATTTCCACAATGAGGGGAAGTTCCAAAAATGCATACTACAATTCAAATACTCATACAACAGATAGATACAACTTTGTCATTAAGAAAGTCATTAACTTTGTAACAACCGCAGCTCAGTAATTGAGTATTTACGCATTCTTTAAATTTGTGCAGTGGCACGACTATGCCCACGACTTCGTCCGCGTGGATTAAGGTTTTTGGTTCCCGCGGGAACTCTTTACTTTTCCGGGATAAATTGTAGCCTATGTGTTAATCCTAGGTATGAGCTATTTCGATTCCAAATTTCATCCAAATCCGTCCAGTAGTTTTTGCGTGAAAGACTAACAAACATACACACAGACACACAAACTTTCGCCTTTATAATATTAGTGTGATAGTGTGATAAGCGTATGCTCAGCCCCACAAAGAAGTTTTGCACTTTGCGGAAGCGACATGATGGTATTTCTAGTTTATAACGATTTCTAATAAGTTGTTTTTTAAGAGATTTCAATGGCTCAAGATGAGCGCAAGTCTCCTCTCAGAGAAGAGTTAAAGGCCATGTGCTTTAAGTAGGTACTTGATTAGTTCATCAGAATGTTTACCCATAGAGCTTGACACTACATAATGAAAAAATTAATCTGTGAAAACTTGATGATCAAAAAATCAATCTCATAGTCCTAGTTAACTTTCTCTATACCTACCTATAAAAATACCTATTGAATAGATTTGGTTAAGGCACATCACTATAAAGTATAACTTACAACTGTCACCTATATAAATCATGATATGACCCCCTTTAAAAGCTTATTGAGACACTTTTTGAAAATAACAAAAACAAAAATGTTTATTTTTTGTGATAAAACTGTGTTGCTACTTGCTGCAAATGAGAGTACTTAGCACTCACTAATTCATGTTGTTGAACCAAGTCCATCATCAATGTTCGGGCTCTCAAGCTCTTGTCTCTAAATCTGCTAAAGTTGATCAACTTCTGAGCGCAATGCACACAAAGTGTTTGTTTCAGGTTTCCCAGGTCACACGGCTGAAACAACATGAAAATGAAGAACTCACATGTTGCTTAAATAAATGTTTTGTCCCTGCACAGAACCATCACAATCAGTCGACAGTTGAACTTAGATAAGCCGTGCTGAGTTGAACTTTAATATATTTGTTCATCTCAATTCTCAACTCATCGACGGCACACTATAATTCAGTCTTCAGTCTGCACCTTAACAGTAAGGCTGTTGAGGCTTCAGTTGAAGTCCCGCAGGAAAATCCTGCACAAAGTGTTACTTTGAGGCCGCGGCCGCACTGGTGAGGCGACTGCGACGCGACGGCGATTTCGTTGAAACAAACTGCTGGAGACAAATGGGGGCGGCCGCGTCAGATAAGCGACGCGCGAAATTTATATTTTGTTTATATCCGGATAATGCGGACACACAGTTTATTGCGTCGCGTCGCGTCGCCAGTCGCCTTACCAGTGCGGCCGCGGCCTTAGACCTAACTCCACGCGGATAAAGTCGCAGGGCAAAAGATAGTTGATGATAAAATAACGACTTACAGGATTTCCAGTTAAGTGTTGATATGCTTCTTCAAATTTGTGTTTGCTCATTAGAAACAGCTTGTTGTCTGTGTCCAGGCATATCATGCAAACCTGAAAAAATATTCAAGATTCATTCTACTAATTCATGATCATCAGCAACGCATCAAGATCTCACTACTGAGCGCAGGTCTCCTCTCAGGGAAGGGTTGTAAGGCCATAGTCCACCACACTGGCCCAATGTAAATCGGCAAACTTCACATACCTTTGAGAACATTTTGGAGAACTCTCAGGAGTTCATGATTCATCACGATGTTTTCCTTCGCCATTGAAGCATTGCATTGTGCATTCGACATCTCCCAAAGATGCAAGCAAAACCATAACAACACTACTTATTCTATCTAACACATACTTTGCACTATGCATCTATTTCTATATTCCTTTCCATTACCTAAACTGTGGTTTCTCAGCAAATGGGACAATCTGCCATAGTATTGTCACACCTCCAAATAATTCTCACAATAATCTATATAAATCAAAATCAATGTTTGTATGTTTGTCCTCTGTGCGTTCCGAAATCATTGATTGTGATGAAACTTTGGTAGGATGCTCTGGGGACGCCTGCGAGGGTTCCTGGCCCACAATATCTATATAAATAAAAATGAATGTTGGTAAGCGCATAACTCAAGAATGGATGAACCAATTCGGTTAATTTATTTTTTTGTATGTTCCTTAAGGTCCACGGAAGGTTTTAATACTTAATAAAAAAAAAAAAACAAAAAAAAATTATAATA
Organism: Oeneis ivallda; assembly: GCA_029955525.1. Lineage (NCBI taxonomy): Eukaryota > Metazoa > Arthropoda > Insecta > Lepidoptera > Nymphalidae > Oeneis > Oeneis ivallda. The sequence goes on from JARPMR010000021.1 coordinate 6,966,611, forward strand.
GATAAGTTGGCGGTACGAAGTTCGCCGTGTCAGCTAGTCTATAATATAATTTCTTTATACTTTACGTGGTATTGCAACACTACTACTAAAACTTAACTATTTGTACAAATAAATAAACGTATTGTGAAAATTGTAAGCCATTACAGTTTTATTTTATAAACAGAGCCATAGATCATATTTTTTTTTGTGCATCTTCTCAAGCAACTCAGTTGATTGAATATTGTCCTTATAGTCTGTGCAATAAGTCAGTGGACATGGGTTTTGAGAAATAGGTTGTAGCAACATTGTGAGTCATAGTCTATGACTCATAGATGAATCAAACAGTTTGATAATTTACTTGAAAATAAATCTATTTCAATAAAAATTAAACTACACACATCAATGTGGAAAGGTGGAACAAATGGAAAAACTCTTGACTCTCAAAGGCTCATGACTTATTGAACAGATTACATTAGGGCAGGTTCCCCTACTAGCAGTCAAAGTTACCTGCACCGTTGATGGGATCGCACCAGCACGAATTTGCCTTGCGCCACTTTCCGTTTCATACATGTCATCGCTCAGGAAATGCTGCGAGCAGACCACAGCAGGGTCTGGGAGGGGAGTGTCTTGTCTGCCGAGGGCTCTGAGCCAGGCAGCACAGAGATGCGAGTCACTGGGGAACCTGCAGATTACAACGGGCCAACATTGATGAGAATAATTACCAATTTGAGGTCGGATCACTGTGGGCAACGAATAACAATTTCAAACAAAGTAAACAAAGACAAAAGAATTGTTAAGTGTAGACCCATAACGGAAAATAAGTTGGCGAGATTTAAAAGTCAAATTTCTGCCAAACTTCCAACTCTAGCTTATAAAAAAGGTAACCCAGACAATCTTTACACTAGTCTCTTCAAGACAATAGACACTGAATTTAAAAAAACATTTAATCTTAAACAAATAGATGTCAATGGTAAATTAAAGTTCAGTGAGTGGGCTACTGTAGGTATTTACAAAAGTAGAGATAGACTTTATGAGCTGTATGAAGAGAAGCAATTTAATCGGTCCCCCATCTTTCTTGAAAGCGTGAAATCGTATTCTAAATTGTTTAAAAAAGTATGTATTCATGCAAAAGCGCTACATATCAAAGAGAGAATCGTGAAATCTGACAATAAAATAAAAACCACGTGGAACATAGTCAACGAAGAAACTGGTAAAACTAAACCACGTGATGTTAACTTTGAAATTATTGTAAATAATGATAAAATAACTTCTGACATGGAAGTTGCAAATACTTTCGTAGAATTTTTTCAGAACATTCCTGTTCTGCTAACAGATTCTCTAAACTCCTCACCTACTGCAGCTCAGAGTTTATTAAGGGGCAACGTCAAAGAATGCAATGTTTTCTTCGAGTTCAAATTTATTACTGCATCTGAAGTTATCAAAAATTTTAAGTTGTTGAAAATGAAAAAAACGGGAGATCTGTGGGGTATTTCCGTGAAAGTTATATCTAATATAATTAATGACATTGCTCCTTACTTAGCCGTAATCTTTAACGAGTGTGTTGCCCTTGGTACCTTCCCAAATTTAATGAAACATGGTAAACTTATTCCTTTATTCAAATCAGGCAGTAAAACCGACCTTAATAATTACAGACCTGTTTCAATCTTGCCGACTCTAAGCAAAATTTTTGAAAAAATTATTCTTAATCAACTAGTAAATCATTTTAATGTAAATAATTTGCTACATCCTGAACAGTACGGCTTCACGAAGGGTCGAAGCACCACTGACGCAGGTGCTAAGCTACTTGAACATATTTACGATGCCTGGAAGCGTTCACAGAATGCCATTGGGGTATTTTGTGACTTATCTAAGGCCTTTGATTGCGTTGATCACCAAACTCTTTTACTTAAACTTAGACATTATGGCATCAGAGACGTTGCACTTGATCTCATTGCCTCTTACCTTAATGATCGAACTCAAAGTGTATGCGTAGGTGACGTGAAATCGCGGGGTTCATCTGCTCTGTTGGGTGTCCCACAGGGCTCTATCTTGGGTCCTTTTCTATTTTTGGTATATATTAATGACCTACCATATCATGTACGCGATGCTTGCAATATTGTATTGTTTGCAGATGATACATCTCTAATATTTAAAACAGATAGAAACAAAGTAAATTTTGACGATGTAAACAGTACGTTATCTCAAATATCGCGTTGGTTTACTGTTAATAATTTGCTCCTGAACGCCAAAAAGACTAAGTGTTTAGAATTTATTGTACCTAATGTAAAGAAAATTGATAAATCAATAAAATTAAACGGAGATAACCTTAAAATTGAGAACTCAACTGTTTTTCTGGGGGTGACCTTGGATAGTAAGCTTCAGTGGGACGCTCACATTGAGACATTAGCGGGTAAACTCAGCTCGGCTGCCTATGCTGTCAGAAAAATCAGACAGTTTACCGATGTGGAAACGGCTAGGCTTCTCTACTTCGCCTACTTCCATAGTGTAATGTCCTATGGAATCTTATTGTGGGGCGGAGCAGCTAATATTGAAACTATTTTTATATTGCAGAAAAGAGCCGTTCGATCTATCTATAAACTCGGTTCGCGCGTATCTCTTCGTGAAAAGTTTAAAGAGATTGGGATACTTACAGTAGCTTCACAGTACATTTATAATAACATAGTCTTTGTGAGACAAAATATTCATCTGTATAAACAAAGGGGCGATGCACACAATCGTCTGATTAGAAATCGTCATAAACTAGAAATACCATCATGTCGCCTGCGTAAAGTGCAAAAATCCTTTGTGGGGTTGAGCGTACGCTTATATAATCAGATTCCGAAGGAATTGCTAGATTTGCCACTGCACAAATTTAAAGAATGCATAAAAACTCACTTACTGAGTCGCGGTTATTACAAAGTTAGTGACTTTCTTAATGATAAAGTTGCATGGGATCTTGAAAAGAGTATTTGAATAGTAATAGTACTGTATTAGATTAGATAAATTCGATGTCTTGACATGGGTAGTCGAGTATGTCACACTCTCTTTAACGTTTCTGTAGGTGGTGTCGTGTGGTGCGGGTTGTTACGTTCCCTCAAATATGGTTGAGCGAAGCAATGGCTGGATCATGCGTCATGCTCGTGAACGGGTGCCACCGTCGGAAGCGGGGCTGCTGGTCTGCCAGTCTTGACATGTATTGAATATTATACTTATGTATTTTTGGAGTTTTTCTATAAATATTATATCATCGTATTGTTGGAAATATTCTATTCTAACAAGTTGCATGGGGTAAATCGGCATGGCATCCAGCTGCCCACAAGATATTATAAAAAGTTATTAAAATGTAAATACATACCTATTAAAAAACCTTACCTACAATAAATATTGTAAAATGTGTAATTTTGAAAAGAGCAACTGCTGAGTTTCTTGCCGGTTCTTCTCAGCAGAATCCGCTTTCCGAACCGGTGGTAGAGTCATGACTTGTCATAAGCGCCACAGGTTGGCCTACATGAAATAAATGATTTTGATTTTGATTTTGATTATTTATTTGCCAGAATGTTTATACAGTGGGATGGTAGTATCAAAATATATTTGTCAGACCATAACATTCAACTAAATTGATAGTGTGCAAATACAATATTAATATAAAATGAAAGTGATTATAGTCAAGATAAAAAAATATAAATTAACAAATTTCCAAATGTCAATATTTATGTTTTTCGGTACCTAATTGTTACACCAAACATTCTTTTATATCATAATAACTTTTCTCCAATAGCCATTCCTTGAGTTTTCTTTTAAACTTATTTAAAGATAATTTTTGAAAATCTGCTGGCAGTTTATTATATAACCTGACCGCCATACAGTAGGGACTTTTCATATATGTACTGGTACAACATTTTGAAATCAATATCTTATTTGGATACCGAAGAGATCTGTTCACATTAATTTCATGATTTAGCTTAAAGTACTTCGGATATCGCTTAACAAATACACACATGTCTCTTATATACATACATGCTAATGGAAGAATACCCAACTTTTTAAATAAGGGTTTGCAACTCTCTAATGTTTCTAAAAAAATGTCTCTAATAAATGTCTAAAAAAATGTCTCTAAAAAAATTGAGTTTAAATAGTGAGAGCAGTGGTTAAAAAGACAAAGAGTATAAGGAGGAAAATAACTGAAACAAGCAAAAATATTAAAACCAGAGTAAGAAAAGACTACCAGAGGTACAGGTTAGGAATATTGGAAAGTTGCATTCAGAAGACTGGAGGCAGTAAAAAAGCAGTAAATACCTAACAGAAAAAAGAAACTGGATACCTAATATTAAGCGTTTGAACAACAAACTTAAAACCAAACGATCAGACATCCTTTCAGCAGCTACAAACTTTTTCCGAGATATTTATACAAAACAGGATACCAGCTCAACAACCGATTTGAATGGCGGCTACAACATACCTGAAATATTATGCGCAGAAGTAGAAAAAGCTCTAAAACACAAAAGAAAGATAAAGCACCTGGCTCAGATGGCATCTGTATTGAACCCGCCACTGTTTACAGTAATTTTGACTCGAGTAAGCTGAATCTATAGTCTGTGATCCGAGTTGTAGCCATTTTCTTTAAAATGTTGCCAGCATTAACCATGATACTAATCGATACTGTCGATTTTTTTCGATTATTATCAGGTTTTGTATACAAAATAATCGAATACCCTACAGCATTTAATGGGTATGTGTATATTTATATTTTAATAGTATAGACTACAATAAAGACCTTCAGTTCATTTCTTGAATTAGTGTATTTATAATTCTGACGAAATCCTATCACTACATATTATGAAACAAAGTCCCCCGCCGCGTCTGTCAGTCTGTACTGTTCGCGATAAACTCAAAAATTACCGAACGGATTTTCATGCGGTTTTCACCAATAGATAGAGTGATTCATGAGGAAGGTTTGAGTGTACAATTTGTTAAGGTTTTCTGTAAATTAGTTGAAATAGGATGATAATTGTAGACAATGTCGGAAAAATTCAGGCCGCTTGGGAGCTTTCATCGAAAACGCTGCCTAATCCCTTTGAGATATAACAAAACAATTTATGGTTGTGGTATGGTAGGACAAGTCTTTACAGAAAAGTCTGCGATGGCATGTATCTATCTTTTAAGGATACCTCACTATACCCATTTTAACTTCTAAAGAAATAGTCACATACCATGCGGTAATTGGAAATCTATTTAGACCGATACAGTATTAATCCTTATTTACTTAAATATGTTAGTTACCATAAGCATTTCATGCATATTATGGTAATGCTTTACACCAAACAATTTAAATGAATATTTTAGTAGTTATCGCAAAATAAAAACGAACGCGCGCCAATATTAATACGCGGATTTCAACCCGATGGGGATGACGGGACTTGCTCACGTGATGCGACCAGTGACCACCCCCGCGCCGGCGTTGACTTTGCTATATTATAAACCGAGCGATACTTCTTTTATAAGCCTACATAGTGTTCAATATAACTTAGGGAACATTTCAAGGAGTTTGCAAAGCATAGGCGTAATATTCTCTACTACTCGTGCGAAGCCGGGGTGGTTCGCTAGTTATGTATAATGTGTCGAGAGAGGCAAGGTTACGTCATCATGATTGGAGACATAAGACATCAAAATATGATATGCACAGGCGATACACAGCAGGATTACGTCTTTAAATTAACGACGGCTCTCATAAGTTAAAGTGACTGCATTACCTACCGATTATATTCGAGTATTATTCAAGAATCGATTATAAATATTTTCACTGACGAGTGAAATGGTAAATGGCAACATTTATTTTTTGACATCAGATGACATTTCCTTTCACTCATGTTTTTGCATTTTTGAAGATGGTGTCTCCTGGCTGATACATGGAACTAGGAATTACGAATGGGCTGATATGTCTATTGTTTGTCATCTTGTAAAATGCTTATTTGTTGTTATCGTAGGTTTTAATGTTTTAAAGTGTTTCATGCGCATGCGTGTGATATGTTGAAATAGGAACAAGTCAGGGAAAGTGTAAAAATACAGACAATTAAACTAGCGGCACGCTATGATGGCCGGTTTGACACATTACAATAGTGATGTGGAATGTCAATTTATTCTCGAACAAAAAACAATTAAGTTTTGTTTTTGTACCTGATTAAATAGGTTTAATAAAACAAAAATGTATATGTTTATTTAATTTATTTGAACGAACTGAATATTTGAATGAAAATGAATATACATACTTACACACAAGAAACATATGAATACAAAAGATACCAAAAAAGGTGCCACAAAAGGCCATAATTAATCAGATTCGTCCATACTACTATTTTAACTGTCGTCACTGCTATCATCACCTATATTAATAATTATATGTTCGTTTTCTATAATATTATCTATTTTCACATCTCTTTCATAATCTTCCCTTATTAATTTAACAGTTCTATTCACAACCTTTTCCCAGTCTCCTGTAGTCACATGTTCACAAGCTTCTTCTAATAATTTTAGCATTGCATTTTGAAAATTGTTCATATTCACAAGTACATTCACCCCTTAAATGGTGCAAACTGATTTTTCTACACTTGTATACATTTTAGAAATCAATTTAATAAATAAATTTTGAGTCCTAAACCTAAAACTACATTCGATAAAATTTATGAATCTCTGCACATCACTATCGTCAATAAAGTAATACAATTATTTCCTTCAAAGTCGTTATCAATTAATACGGAACTTCATGAGCGGACAAACGTCAAACCGGCCATCATAGCGTGCCGCTAGTGTAAGCTCTCTGTCAACAACATAACAAAATGGTTACAAAAATACGCTATATTTCTCATATTATTAGTCTGGCGGCCACCTGAACCAGAATTTATTATTGAAAATACACTAAAGAGCCTAAATAAATGATGCATTATTATATCTTTCCATGTCCGCGATGGGCCCAAAGATATATGGACAGTGGGCATTCGCCTTTGTAAACTAATACGACAAAGTAGGCTTATCGTATTCTAATTGCGACGATGACAGTATCATCTTCACAACTTTATGTAAAAATCTTTACTTGAGTGTCCAGTTTAAGAAATTAGTCCGAGCACAGACCTTATAATACTTGGTCCGAGTATGGAGTTTGACGTGAGTTACTCACAAATTAGTAGATACTCTAATTTCTGCTAATGAAAATGAAAAAATGCGAATGTGATCTTTCATAAACCTCAAAAAGTAAACTTCAGAACAAATGTCTGATAGGAGGTGTTGGCACTTCCACGACGATATGGCGCTCGGAGTCGTCACCGCAGTTCACCGCGCTAAAGGTTCGCGAAAACGAAATGGACAGAAAGCGTCACCTAACTTAGCTCAGGGAACCGTCAGTTGGGGCACGTTGGTGACTTGCCGACTGCGAAGAGATACGTGTTGACACCCCATGGCCACTCATATGGCCTCATGGCCTGCGTGATCCGCCGGTCACCTCTCCATGCTTCCTAGCTCCTTGACTAGCTCCCTCGTCCAAGTTCCTTTTCCTACTGGCAACCAATCTTTCTCCCATTCCGTAGGATGCTCTCCCATACTTCTAAAGGCGTCTGTTCCTTGTTAGTGAACAGCTGAGCACGTTCACTGACTGTTTTATTGACAGGGACCAGTCCTGCGATGACCAGCACCGCATCGGAGCTCGTTCGGTACGCTCCACAGATACCGATTGCCATTCGTCTCTGTACCGCTTGCAGTTCACGAAAGAGAAAAAGAAGAGAAGAGAAAGAGAAAATACGCAGACGGTCTGCGTGAAGCAATGCAAAGCGGTCCCGTGCCGCCCTGGGAGCGCTGGGGAGGTTGTTGTGGTCCGCGCGAGTCGGACACACCCCGCTGTAAGGCAGAAGTCCGCAGGGATTGTTCCGTCCCCAAACAGACAAAAAGGGAACTTTGGTGAAAACGGGCATCAATCTAGGTTCAAAAAATTCAGAATTACATATTTATTTCAAAGCCGCTTTTCTCATGTCGAATTTTACATTAAATCTTGTCGGGTTACAGCTTTTAAACTTAATTATTGTCTCAATTACTTTGATAGTTTGAAAGTTTTCGAATAAGAACTTGAAAAGAGTGGGAAGAAATCATATATCTTATTTATTAATAATACTAGATGAAGCCTGCGACTTTGTCTGCATGAACTCTTTAATTTTCCGGGATAAAATGAAGCATACCTATATGTTAATCCTGGGTATGATATGAGCTATATCCATTCCAAATTTCAGCTAAATTTTTTCATTCGTTGTTGCGTTACAGAGTAGATAACAAACATCCATCCAAACATCGTCGTCACAAATTTTCGCATTCAAGTATATTAAGTAGTAAGTAGGAGAGAATTAAGAAAATTTATATTTATACGATTACATACCACATAACCACAGTCATATTATAGTAGTCATAGTCATAGTCAATTTATTGGTAAAAAAAATTTACAGGGTCATATGAGTACATAATATTGTGTATAAACAATTAAAACAATAATATTATGCTATGAACTTATTTGAATATTCAATAAGGTTATGTATTTACTTAAAATAGAAACGAAAATAAAAAACAACTGTTTTTGACGTGATAACGTCTTATAAATCGATGAACACCGGCTGCACGCACGAAAACGTGTCACGTTCTGCCTGAGCCTGCGCGTGCAAGCGAGAGCGCGGAACAAGCGATAGAGCGGCACGATCGGCCCAAGCGTTGACTTGTGACACATTTATTCATCAATGTTTCTTTGTGACGTTATCACGTACAACTATCGTCCGTCTTACAGACTTTACAGACAACCAATTTTTTTTACATTTTAAAAACGTAAAAAAATTGGTTGTCTGTAAACAACCAATCATGCAACATAAATAGTTACACGTTATGTTACGTGTAACGATAAATCGTTTACACGTAACATTTTCTTTAACTCAGTTCTAGGCGTTTTTATTATAAAGAATTAATGAAATATTACTATAGCAATATCACAAAATTAGTTCTTTAATTGAATTGTGCTAAAGGAATAAAAGGATAATAACATTAATAACGATTTTTAAGACTAATTTTTGTGATTTAAAGTTAAGTGATTAATCAATTTTTCATTATATAAGTGGCATTAGTGTAGTCAGTAGTCTAAAACTCTAACACAAACTGTAAGGAACCTTAGTGTTTATTAGTAAAATAAATGCACCGGCTGCACGCACGAAAAAGTGTCGCGTTCGGCCTGAGTCTGAGCATGCAAGCGAGAGCGTGGAACAAGCGATAGAGAGGCACGATCGGCCCAAGCGTTGGGCACCTAGAGAGCGCCCGCCGCCGCCCGCCAGTCATCGCGTGCGCGCTGTGGTTAGCGGATGTGTCGCGAGCTAGTTCTAGCAGCACGCTAGAACTAGCTCGCGACATCATCGATGACGTTATCACGTAAAACTATCGTCCGTGAACCCACTTTATAGACAACCAATTTTTTTTAAAGAAAATATTGATGAAACTATTAATTCCCAACTTTGCCACTAAATTTCATGCTTGCGTACTTAAAAATAAACTCGCAATTTGATAAAAAGGTATTATAGTTTCAATGAAATGATTCAAGGCGCTCGTCAGCTCTCCTTGTCCCCGCTCTCTTGGCCGCCCCCAGCGCCTCCCGCGCGGCAGCGGTCCAGGCTACACCTGTGTCGATCGCGGTCGAGTCACGGATCTGAGACTCGACCAGTTGTCTCGCTCGCGACCTGCAGCGTCTGCACAGTATCGCGCTCTCAAATGCATAGGACTAGCCACAAATATATCTATCTCTTTCAATCGCATGCAGCCAGCGACGGCACAGCGAAGCGTGCACTCTGTCTACAACGTGCTGCAACTACGGGCCGTCCACTTTAAGTCGGCCGTTGCCTCCCGTCGCGCTTCCCCGTACTGCGCCTCGTCGAAGTCGGTCGGTCGGACGCGCTCAGTACTCAGTTACAAACAGGAACCCCGCCAGTGTGAGTTCTCATGTGCCTTACTAAACTACTCTTGTGTGAACATTTAAATTTGCATAGCTTACAAATAAAAGGCTTGTCGCCAGTGTGAGTTCTCATGTGACTTATTAAACTACTCTTTTGTGAACTTTTATACTTGCATAGCTTACAAATAAAAGGCTTGTCGCCAGTGTGAGTTCTCATGTGACGTATTAAATGACTTTTTTGTGAAAATTTATACTTACATAGCTTACAAATAAAAGGCTTGTCGCCAGTGTGAGTTCTCATGTGACTTATTAAATGACTCTTTTGTGAAAATTTATACTTACATAGCTTACAAATAAAAGGCTTGTCGCCAGTGTGAGTTCTCATGTGACTCACCAATCTATCCTTACGTGAACATTTATACTTGCATAACTCACAAGCGAAAGGCTTGTCGCCAGTGTGAGTTCTCATGTGACTTATTAAATGACTCTTGTGTGAACTTTTATACTTGCATAGCTTACAAATAAAAGGCTTGTCGCCAGTGTGAGTTCTCATGTGACTTATTAAATGACCTTTCTGTGAATATTTACACTTACATACCTTACAAATAAAAGGCTTCTCGCCAGTGTGAGTTCTCATGTGACTCACCAAAGTATCCTTACGTGAACATTTATACTTGCATAACTCACAAACGAAAGGCTTGACGCCAGTGTGAGTTCTCATGTGACTTATTAAATGACTCTTGTGTGAACTTTCATACTTGCATAGCTTACAAATAAAAGGCTTGTCGCCAGTGTGAGTTCTCATGTGACTTATTAAACAACTCTTTTGTGAACTTTTATACTTGCATAGCTTACAAATATAAGGCTTGTCGCCAGTGTGAGTTCTCATGTGTCTTACTAAATTACTGTTGTCTGAACATTTATACTTACATAGCTCACAAGCATAAGGCTTGTCGCCAGTGTGAGTTCTCATGTGTCTTACTAAACCATTCTTTTTTGAACATTTATACTTACATAGCTCACAAGCATAAGGCTTGTCGCCAGTGTGAACGTGCATATGCTTCATCAAAGCATTTTCATTTTTACATTTGTATTGGCAAACCTTGCAATTTAACTGCATCACTTCAGAATGAGTTTTTATGTGATTTATCAAGAAACGTTTTTGTTTGAACATTTTTGGGCACAAGTCACAGGAAAACAATTTCGTCTTTACATTCGCTGGTGAACTATTATACGGTACATTAACGTCATTATTGGGACAAACTGTTTTACTTTGTAAACTTGATAAGTTAGGGCTACTCAGCGTCGCAGCAGCTTCGCTCCGACTAGTCGCCTGACAGCTGACATCGTCCGCGGCAATACCACTCGCAGGCACGTCTTGTTCGTCGTGTGAGTCGTCTTCTTTAGCTGGAGGCACTTTCGTTTCGTTATTCGTCGCACGGCTCGCGGGCAGAGCGACTGCAACCAAACATTATTTGTATTCCTTGGTACTTATGGCTTTGCTTGATGACATGATAAATGAGGAGTTGGGAGGGAATGAAAGGAACTCTGGCTCGCATGATTGGACTTTTCTACAGCTCTTTATCAGATTTCCAGAAGGAAAGTAATATCCTTTAGCTGTGGGTATATGCGACAAACTCACGACCCTCACAAATCGGAAGCAGGATTACGAGGTCTGTGTCATTTTACTTTGAGTCATTACATACATACAAACATAATAGCCATACAAAATAATCATAGAAAACGGATGGCCCAGCGTAATGTTATGCGTGATGGAATCGGTAAACAGGAAAACCGTTCGCGGCTACCCTTAGAGGTGAAATATGTCTTTCTTTAAATGTCTAATTTCGAGGTTCAACCTATCCAATAAAAAAATAATAATATAAACAACTCTGTACAAAGTAATGTTTGGCCATATAGGTACATACATACATAACTAGTGGTTCGCCCCGAACTGAGACCTCACGGTAACGGTATCCCATAATTATTCATTCAATCGATACATGACGACCAAAACTGACATTATTACTGTGTCCGTTTTCACCAAATATACCTAAATCATCCCTAAGTAGGAATCTCTTTACGTAGGTAGCCCTAAATACAATTTTAAGTCATAACATCCGTCTCAATGTCCTTTTAAGTGTCCCGTTCAGGTTCGTGATAACGAAGTTGAGAGAAAGCATCACCTAATGACCACCTAATGACTTTAGTCTTCAGGCACTGAGGGATTTTGGACGAGAAACAGTCTTCGAACAGTGCGTGTTGCCACGTGATGACTTACGGATCCGAGACATAGTCGCTAACTATGGGCCTCATAAGAAGGCTCAGGGTCACTCAGCGAGCGATGGAGAGAGCTATGCTTGGAATATCCCTGCGAGATCAAATCAGAAATGAGGAGATCCGCAGGAAAAACAAAGCTCAGCGAGTCGCGAAACTGAAGTGGAAATGGGCGGGGCACATAGTTCGAAGGGCTGATGGTCGTTGGGGTCCCAGGGTGCTGGAGTGGCGACCCCGCACTGGGAAACGCAGTGTTGGCAGACCCCCCCACTAGGTGGACCGACGACATCAAACGAGTCGCAGGGAGCCGCTGGATCCAAGCGGCGCAAGACCGAGGCCTGTGGAAGTCCATGCAGGAGACCTTTGTCCAGCAGTGGACGTCTATAGGTTGATAAAGAAGAAGAAGATATATGTAAAGTCCTAATTATACCTAAACACTACGAGGACCACATCACATATATATTTTTTTTTCAAAGTGTATTCCCAACTTTTTTCTCACGAAATTTTTATGAATAATAGTGCACATAGAGGAGCATTTTATTATATTATTTCCGTAATTGTGAATCACTGAGAAGACTGAAAAAAAAATATTATTTATTTATCTATTTATTTATTTATATTTAAAAATATTCTTAAAAATTCAAAAAATTATATAATATACTCTGTAAAGTTGCCTAAAGCCTCGCATTGGTTTTACTTCTCTAGCTTAATTAGTTTTTGAGATATATTTTTTGATTGATAGTTATGCGTGTGGCCTATTTTGCCCCATATCTCAAGGTCGAAGCGGAAGCCGGGCGCGAAACCTACATATATCGTGTTGGTACATCAAGGCGATGATATAAGATAAGTTTCGTTAGACGTTCCCATTTGGGGGCCGACTCGCCATACCTATCCAGGTAGACCCTTTGAAGTAATTACGTTCAGTAATTCAGAAGTTATAAGGCTCTGACGGACGGACGGACGGACGGATGGACAAGTGCAAATTCACTCAAGTAGACTCAGAGACCTTTGCTTCGCTCGGTCAAATATAAGAACCTGCTCTTTTTTTCTTAGGTCGAAAAAGAATGTATATTCAGTGTTATTTGAATGACTAACAAATCTGATCTCACCTGACGTGGGAGGCAAGTCAGCTAAAGGGTGAGGGTCGTCACTCAGCTGTTGAGGGTCGTCACTCAGCTGTTGAGGGTAATCACTCAGCTGTTGAGGGTCGTCAGCAGCCGCGCCGCTCTGCCGAATGAAAAGTAAGCTCATTATACTTCCGTCTTGAGCTAGCTTGAGCGAGTCGGAGTAGTCACAAAAAGGGTGATTTACACGATAGGCAAATGAGAAATCCAAAAAGGCTCGTGACTCCTCGACTACGTATATTGTAAATTGTAAAAGTATTTTGAAAAGAGCAACTGCCGAGTTTCTTGCTGGTTCTTCTCGGCAGGAACGGCATTCCGAACCAGTGGTAGACTCATTGACGATTCAAAAGTACTTGTAAAAGTTTATTTGAATAAAAAACATTTCTATTCTATTCTATTCTATTCTAACGTCTCAAGAAAGTCCAAAAGTCATTTGTGGGAATGGGCGTGACGTTCTATAATAGAATTCCACGAGCATCGATTCTTTGAACTATGTGCTCCGCCCATTGCCCCTTCAGCTCGCAACTCGATGAGTTACGTCGCTAACTTTGTTCTCCTCAGATCCAGCCAGCTCATGGACTCAGCAAGTTGACAAAAGTGCTTCAACGTTTGAGTTTGAAACAGAAACAGCAGCAAATACATCAACATGTCTTACCTGAAGATGCGTGCTCAAATGTTGCAAGTATGCATGTTCAAGAACAAATTCCTTGAAACAAAGTGTACATTGGTAGGGGGCACTTTCACACTTGAATATATCCTGTGTTACATCCACTTGTGTAGAAACTGCTGCTGTTCTGTTTAGAGCTTTAAGAATAGCATCATCAAATAGTTCTGTTTCGAACTTTATACTACTATCCGATGAGTATTCTTCATTAGGAGCAACAAACTCATCATTGACACAGTCAGCATGATCATCTTCATGTTTCACCTCCATGTCATCAACCAACATTAACTCGTCGTTTGCTTCAGTTTTCACTACATCTGTGTCGATGGTGTCTTCTGATTCACTCTGTATGTCTTCTAGTATATGTAAATCACAATGATTAGGTGCCAACATTGTCACTACCATATTGCTTTTTAATTGGTGTCTTGTGCGGTTTATCTTTTTAATATGTAGTCTTGTTATCTGTGGACAAACAAGTTTACTACTAAGGGAGTTAAATTATCATCATCATCAACTACCCATCAATGGCTCACTATGAGAGTAGGTCTCCTCTCAGAGAAGAGTAATAGGCAAAAAATAAAATAGTAGTTTTAGTGTAAAGCTGCCTTAAAGAACACATGAACAAAATGTCTTCAATCAATAAAGAAAGACTAAGTATGCGTCAGTGGACTACTTCTTAGTATTAAGATAATTTATAAGTTTAGGTTAAAGTTTAAATTACTCATTAGCCAAATTATTAGGCTAGATTATAATTTTAGTGAGCATATATTGTAGTGTATACTCATATTAATGAAAAAACAAATGTGTCTTGTGTGACCACACAGTGGTGGTCCGTGACGTTTCGGCCCTTGGGCGCCTCCTGAAAGTGAAAATCAGCGTTGCGGTGTGTCCGGTGTGCGGTGGGTACATGCCTGCCTTTCGTGCTGCGGCACAAGCTGAGGGGGTTGACCACTGACCACTCCACACCACACTCAATTTTAAATAGGTATATAGTAGGTGCATAGATGTACCTACTCTTAGCTTAGTATCTTAGTGATAACTAATTTGTTGTGTTGGTTAAGGTGTTGGTCAATAAAGTTTTATTTATTTATTAACACTATAATACACAACTGTTGCCAATATACATCCGCCAATGTCGTCAATATCAGGGCATGACCCCATTTGAAAGCTTTTTGAGACAACTTTTTTTCTTAATAAAAAAAAACAATATTTTATTTTACGCCTAAAAGCCACTCCATGGGTATAGAATTGAACATTTATCGTCTATACTAATATTATAAAGAGGAAATATTTTTTTGTTTGTTTCTTTGTACCGAATAGGCTTTGTAACTACTGGACCTATTTTAAAAAAAATTTCACCAATAGAAAGCTTAATTATCAGGAAGTAACAGGCCATAATTTATTTTCAAAAAATTAGGGATCCTTACGAAAATTGCAATAATGTAACCCAAAATAGCAAAATTTTGCCTGTAAAATGCATTATTTGGAGTGTGCTGAGAAAACTATTGATGATACATAAAAATTTCGTGATACATGATGAAAGTACTCATTATTCTCTACAAAAAAATCCCAGAGGGAATACATCTAACTGTCATATTTAAGTCACAATAATGGTTTTTGTGCTCTAAAATTTAATTGAGTTCCCGGGGAATTTTAAAAACTAAATCCACGCGAACGAAGTCGCGGGCATCAGTTGCACCAAATGAGAGATATGTACTTAGCACTCACTAATTCATGTTGTTGAACCAAGTCCATCAGCAGCCCTCGGGCTCTCAAGCTCTTGTCTCTAAATCTGCTAAAGTTGATCAACTTCTGAGCGCAATGCACACAAAGTGTTTGTTTCAGGTTTCCCAGGTCACACGGCTGAAACAACATGAAAATGAAGAGTTGCTTGCGTTACGTTGCTTAAATAAATTTTTTGTCCCTGCACAGAACCATCACAATCAGTTGACAGATGAAGTTAGCTAAGTGCTGAGTTGAACTTTAATATATTTGTTCATCTCAACTCATCGACGGCAAACTATAATTCAGTCTTCAGTCTGCACCTTAACAGTTAGGCTGTTGAGGCTTCAGTTGAAGTCCTGCAGGAAAATCCTGCACAAGGTGTTCCTTTGAGGCCGCGGCCGCACCGGTGAGGCGACTGCGATGCGACGGCGATTTCGTTGAAACAAACTGCTGGAGACAAATGGGGGCGGCCGCGTCAGATAAGCGACGCGCGAAATTTGTATTTTGTTTATATCGCGCGTAATTTTCAATAGTACTACAACCGATGAATGTGTCCGCACTGAGTGCGGCCAGTCGTTACGCGATGTAAGCGCAATTCGCTAGTTCATCGCCGCTGCAATGCGGACACACGGTTTGTCGCGTCGCGTCGCGTCGCCAGTCGCCTTACCAGTGCGGCCGCGGCCTTAGACCTAACTCCATGCGGACAGAGTTGCAGGGCAAAAGATAATTGATGATAAAATAACAACTTACAGGATTTCCAGTTAAATGCTGGTATGCCTCTTCCAATTCGTGTTTGCTCATTAGCAACAGCTTGTTGTCAGTGTCCAGGCATATCATGCAAACCTGAAAAAATATTATATACTCTACTAATTCAAGATCATCAGCAACCCATCAACGGCTCACTAGTGAGCGCAGTTCTCCTCTCAGGGAAGGGTTGTAGGCCATAGTCCACCAGGCTGCGCTGGCCCAATGTAAATTGGCTGACTTCACATACCTTTGAGAACATTTTGGAGAACTCTCAGGAGTTCGAGATTCCTCACGATATTTTCTTTCGCCATTGAAGAATTGCATTGTGCATTAGACATCTCCCAAAGATAAATAAAACTAAATAAAAAGAAAACAAAACCATAACAAAACTAAATCAATTGTCATTGATCAGATTGTGAAGAGACTTTGGTAGGGTGCCTAGCACACTACCACCTTGAAACTTTAACGCCCAAAGAATTTACATGTAGCAATCTGATCAAACAAAATCCTACTCCCCTACTAAAGCTTATAACTAACTTATATTTGCACAAATAAATTATTATATTGTGAAAATTGTATGCCATTACAGTTTGTTTTTTATAAACAGATCCATAGATCATAACTTTTTATGTACATCTTCTCAAGCAACTCAGATAATCTGAGTAATTCAATTATTGAATATTGTCCTTATAGAGTCTGTAAGTTAATGGACAAAGGTAAATTTATTTAATAGGTTGTAGCAACAATGTGAGAGTCATCAAACAATTAGATAATTTACATAAAAATAAATCTGATTATAAATAAAAATAAACTATGCATACATTAATGTGGAAAGGTGAAATAAATGGAAAAACTCTTGACTCTCAAGCCTCATGACTTATTGAACAGATTACAACATTAGGGCAGGTTCCCTAGGCAGGTACTAGCAGTCAAAGTTACCTGCACCGTTGACGGAATCGCACCAGCACGAATTTGCCTTGAGCCACTTTCCGTTTCATACATGTCATCGCTCAGGAAATGCTGCGAGCAGACCACAGCAGGGTCTGGGAGGGGAGTGTCTTGTCTGCCGAGGGCTCTGAGCCAGGCGGCACGGAGATGTGAGTCACTAGGGAACCTGCAGATTACAATGGGCCAATATTGAGTTTTAAATAGTGGGAGTGTGTTTGTGTGTGTGAGACATGTAAACAAAGATCTCTCATTTCTGCCCAGAAGGGACCTATCTACCTGTTAACATTTTGTTTCTGAACTGTGGCCCTGTGGGTAGGAATTCTAGTAATGGATACAAATATTGGAGTAAGTAATGATAATGTCCACATGAACATGACTAACTGTCAGAGAGACTAGCCATCTGAGAGGAAGATATTACAGTGCACAGGTGTGTGCGAACAAATGTGCACTCTATTTCCTCACTCTCTTGCCAAATTGGAATGGAAATTCGACACTACCAAATAGACTTCAGGCACAGGACTCACAGCTTTAATTGAATAGAATAGAACAGAAATGATTTTTAATCAAATAAACTTTTTTACAAGTGCTTTTGACCACTGGTTCGGAATGCCCTTCCTGCCGAGAAGAACCAGCAAGAAACTCGGCGATTGCTCTTTTCAAAACAAGTTACCATTTCAGTATAATAATATACTATGCTATGTATGCAGTGTTTCCACAATGAGTTCCACAAAAGCATACCTAATTATAATTCAACATGTTAAGATGGGCAGTCAGAAAGTCGCCCCATTCCCGCATGCTCTCCAAAGCATGGGGTGACAAACCTCCAACTTCCTAACTCTGGGCAAGTACTGAGAATTTCTTGCCAGAAAATACAATACTTATTTTGGCCTGAGCCAGGACCTAGTCATTTGCAGTTGAACATGTTAAGTTTCATTTTAAGTACGCCAATTTCAAGCTTGTGGGCGAGACTTGGACGAGACTAACACCCAGAAGGATGGCGGAAGAGACGAAACGAAAGGGCAACATGCTATCTTCGTCTTCTACATCAATCGATAGACGACCTCTGCTGGGCAAAGGTCTCCTGCATGGACTTCCACAGGCTTCGGTCTTGCGCCGCCTGAATCCAGCGGCTCCCTGCGACTCGTTTGATGTCAGTCCAACTGGTGGGGCGGTCTGCCAACACTGCGCTTCCCGGTGCGGGGTCGCCACTCCAGCACCTTAGGACTCCAACAACCATCAGCTCTTCAAACTATGTGCCCCACCCATTTCTACTTCAGTTTCGCGACTCGCTGAGCTATGTCGGTGACTTTAGTCCTCCTACGGATCTCCTCATTTCTAATTTGATCTCGCAGGGATACTCCGAGCATAGCTCTCTCCATCGCCCACCCAACATGCTATGCGAACAAAGAATGTTTCAGCATGTAGGCAGCTAGAGGTACCCATTACTCACTCATGGAACGTGACTCCCTCGGATCGCGCCGTCTCCGCAGTGGCTCTGCAGAAAGGCGCACGGCACCGCATCTTGATTGTGAATTGTAATGTTACATCAAAATTCAAACCCTATCAAAAATACAAACGAAAGATTGGCTATTTAGTTTACAATTTGGATTGAATAAAAGAATAAGAAATAAGAAATTCGGAATAGACCACGAACACCATACACCATAGACCACGAACACCACAGACCAGGAACAACAAGAACGAACACTAGGATAACACAGACGACCTTCTTCGGTTTTGGTCTGTGGTGGAAACCACGTGGAAACGTTAAGCCATAGACATAAAGCCAAAGAGGGACCATGGGAAGGGTCAAAGAGTATAACAATCTACAGCAATTACATTTGATCCATCGAACTAGGAATTGGAATAGGGTATTTGACTATATTAAAAATATCGTTTCATTTAGTGTCATCCTAAATGATTATTATCTAAAAACATTATTCTATACGACAAAACTAAAAAATTAAGTTCTATCTAATTATAAAACATTAAGGATGAATATACGGGTCAGCCCGCGAAATTCAAATTTAATTTGGTTTTTCGCAATTTGTAAACTAATACGACAAAGTAGGCTTATGGCATTCTAATTGCGACAATGGCAGTATTATCTTCACAAGTTTATATAAAAATCTTTACTTGAAAGTGTCCTATTTAAGAAATTAATCAAAATATCGACTAATTTGTGAGTAACTCACGTCCAACTCAGTATTTTGATTAATTTCTTAAACTGCTCACTTTCAAGTAAAGATTTTTATGTAAACCTGTGAAGATGATAATTCTACTGGCGCAATTAGAATGCCATAGTGCAAGCCTGGTTACGTCATGAGAGCAAATGAAACGTTTCGGCGATTTTTATTTTTTTGAATTTATTTCTCGATTTTTATGAAAAATACTGAAAATTATGCCGAAATATACGTTTTGTTAGCTTCAGCATAGCATTATTAACAATTTAAGATGATTTTCTAAAAGTAGTCAAATACCCTATTGCGACTAGTCTTCCTATTTCTACGATTTGATCACAGAGTGCATAGCCAAACTAGATACAAAAAAAAATGGAGGCCCACGAAATCAATTTGAAGGCGGGAGATGTGGAAATAATCTACTTGTCCAAGATAATTTTTATTTAGTCCGGGAGGAATCGGCGCATGAGTACCGAAAACTATTCCACCTCAATTTTTTTATGCGATCCTCTTCAAATGGCCCTCCTAATTATATAAATGCATATTGCATTTTTCGAACCTTTAAAAATTCATATCTTTAAAAATATTAACTTTATCGTGAAAAGTCAAAGGACCTTTTTTATTGGTATTTCAATAAAGAATATAAAAAAAATTTGTCCGGTTGAAAACTAACAATTCCTTGCAATTGTTTAAACAATATAACACCAGGTGGCGCCCTGGCAATATGCATTTATATAATTAAGAGGGCCATTTGAAGAGGATCGCATAAAAAAATTGAGGTGGAATAGTTTTCGGTACTCATGCGCCGATTCCTCCCGGACTAATTAGTTTCGGTATTTTGACTCGAAAGAGAACTTGGTATTTTACAGTGTAGGACACTGTCGAATCAAAATACCTTATCAATAAGGTTTCAGTGAGGTATGATAAAACAACAGGTTTTTGTTCAACACTGCCCATTTATTTTCATTTTTATTATTTAAACCTTAGATTTATACAGCTTTTAAACAGAGTTTAAAGTTTAATGTTATACACGAAATCTTAAACATTTAATTTTTTTTTCGAGTTATAAATTTTTAGTTTTTTTTTTCGTGTTTTCTTATTGAGGAAGCGAATTTCTTATTTTTGTAGTTTTCCTAATGTTTTATTTTGTTAAAAATGAGTGCCATGAAGTGTACTACTAAACATAAAACAATTATTGTTCTAAAGATGCACCTTTCGGTCCTCGCGTGAAGCGTCATGTCGCCCGCGCAGGTGAATGACGGAGCGTCAGTGGCGCCGCGTCTGCGCTTCTGAACTACGCTCTATGTAAAACTAGGGGAAGCCTTATTCGACCTTAGCGCCACTTACGCGCGCGGCAGGCGTCAGTGGCCCCTCAGGTCGAATGGCTTCCCCTAGTTTCAAACACAGGTGCACTCTCTATACCCTCCATCCGACTCCCTCTCTCTCTCCTCTCATGGGACGGAAATCCGACACGACTGGAGGACAGACGGCTTTACGTGCTCTCTGAGGCACGGGAGCAACACCGCCAATTATGTACCTAACTCCAGGCTAGTACTGAGAATTTCTTAATAAAAAAGCCCAACCCAAATCGCATTCATTTTTTTGCCCGACCTGGGATCGACCCCGGGACCGCGTCGCCCGCAGTCGACCACGCTCACCACTATACCAACGAGGCAAATGAGGTGGAATTACACTCGTTTCAAATTCAAAATCATTTTATGTACCTGGGCCAAATTTTAGGACTTACGACAACTCATGAATCTACCATCGGTTTGGAAAGCTGATTCTGCTGAGAAGAGCTGGCAAGAAGCTCAGCAGTTGCTCTTTTCAAAATAAAATAATACAATATCGTAATAATACAATATCATAAAAAATGCAATTTAGTAAGTTACACTCTCTTGTGGTCAGCTGATGCCAAACCGATTGTTTCCATGACAACTTTGTCATTCAGAAATTCACTACTAAGTTTTGTAATAAGTTAATAACCTCGACTTAACAAATGTGTTTTTACACATTGTTTGAGTTGGTGTAATGGCAAATAAATTATTTCCTTCGGAATTAAGTATATTATGGCGTATACACTCAGCCCCACAAAGGATTTGGGTTTTCATCAACCCTATACCTAAAATCAGCCCATATTGTAGCTCTCTTTACGTAGATAACCCCTAAATACAATCTCTTACACGCACTTAAGGTTCAAACTGTTTTGAAATAAAATTCACTAACTGTAGATTATCAGCTTAATTTTTATTTGGTACTCAATTTATACAGCTTTCATAAAGTAACATGAAATGTAACAGTAATGTGCCATATATTTGAAAAATAAAAAAAATAACAAAAGTGGTAAATACTTACTCTTACACGAGCTATTGGATAGGAGTGCGCATGTAAGTTGATAAGAGTACGCAGGAAAAATTATCTCATATTTCTTAACTCATTCTCATTCGTGTCCATGCTACTTGCAGATTTCACAATTATACATATTTTCAGCTTCATAGATCATACAGGCTTCATGCCACCTCATCATTTGGAACATCCTATTCAGTCTTCATTTGGAGGTACCACGTCATGAGGGACATCCCCACATTTTCTTTTTGGATTTATTCTTTGGAAGTTTTAGTTTTATATCTCCTTTAGTAATAGATTTCGCAGTCTTTTTTTCACTGGTGCTTATTTTGAGGCCGAATCCTCTTCGAGAGCCAACTAGAACGGAGGTCAACTCAAAATGTCTAACTTTGCTCTTTTGCGGTTCGATCTTGAGATTACTTCAGCTCGTGGTAGTTAAGCTATACCGGAAAGCGGATTTAAACATACAAATAAATATTAAAATACATGTGAAAAATATAAAAATAAAATAATGTGTGTATGAGTACGCGCGTACTCTTGTAACATACACAAGTGCGTATTCTTTCACACATTAACGATTTTATAATCGAACGAAGTGTAACGTCATCTATTAGCATCGACCGGAATCATTGTCGCTGTGACCGCTAGGGGAATTCCTTGCCGATCAAGCCGTATTATCGTTTTTGTTTAAAATTTTGTAGTTTTTTCACAAACATAATTCCAAAACGCTAAAATTATTTAAGAAAATAGGTAAAAATGTTTAAACTTAAGTAATTTTTGTGTTTTTGCATGTTTTTTGTTATTTTTTCGCACAGCACTTGCCAATAGCTTGCACTTGAAAATAACTCTGAAGTTAGCCGCGTATCGTTAACAGCGTCACGAGTGTTGGCATTGCGTACTCTTATCGGATGCGTGCTCTTAGACCAGCCTACCTACCCAACGTCACTTCTAGCGACCGCAGACACACAACTTCAAGCTGGCCGACTATCGCACAACTAAGTTGCGCGTTTTTACAATAAATCAACCATATCGTGTGCGAATTTCGCCAATTATATAGTTGGACGATTTAGTTGGTTAGGTGCGGACTACCATAAGTCACTACGCCTATTAGTAGGTATACTTACTCCGCGATTTAGTTGCCTAACTTGAAATTGTAAGTGTGCGGGTACTAGGTGATCCCTAACGCAGTTTTCCCGTGAGCCAACGCACGGCACGATTGTGATGAAGACTCCCAGCGCCAACCTGTACTGTATTTATATTTGATATAGAAATAATATACATACTTATAATAATTATCGTCGTTGAAGTGCCAACACCTCCTACTGACGTGCCAACATCAACAACATTTTATACAGTAAAAAAATTCCTTTAAGGCGCACTAAACAGGTCTGATCGCGAGATTTCAGGTAAAGTGGTATATGAACCCCTGCCAATGTTCTTTAAATTTAATTTGGTTTTCGCAATTTGCAAACTAATACGACAAAGTAGGCTTATGGCGTTCTGATTGCGCCAATGGCAGTGTCATCTTCAGTCTTCACAGGTTAATGTAAAAATCTTTACATGAAAGTGTCCAGTTTAAGAAATATATATAGGTATAGTTAATTAGCTATCTTACTTTGAAATTTCAAACTCCCAATTTTCGCCCTTTTTTAATTAAACTAAAAATAATTATTTTAAATTCCAATGATGTTGGGCCACTATTATACACAACTATTCCCATGTCGATAGCTGTAATTGTTAGGTACTAAAATAATCGACTGTGACAGACGGACGGACGGAGAAAGTCTCACCATAAAGTTTCCATTTTAACCATTTTGGTACGGAACCCTAAAAAGGAAACGTTGATGAAAACGGGCATCAATCTAGGTTCAAGAAATTCAGAATTAGATATTTATTTCAAAGCCGCTTTTCTCATTTCGAATTTAATATCAAATCTTTAGTCGGGTTACAGACTTTAAACTCAATAATTATTGTCTCATAATTACTTTGCTATAGTTTGCAAGTTTTTCGAATAAGAACTTGAAAAGAGTGGGAAGAAATCATATATCTTATTTATTAAAGGTTGACGGGTCTGCCCGCGAAATACTTTACCTACAAGCAAGAGTACTTTGATCAGAGATCGCGTCTTAAAGGCATCTGGTACAAGACAATAGTGTGTCAGCTTCCTCGTTGTCCATGGTTTGAAGGGTCAAAAATGAAAAGGCCCGATATTGTTAAGCAATGATAAAACCGAGAGGGGTTTTCGGGCCAAAATAAAGAAAAAAAAATTTAATTTGGTTATTCGCAATTTGTAAACTAATATGACAAAGTAGTGGACTGAGAGCCGAGACCTTTCAGACCTTCGTTATTTTATAAAAGCTTAAACTTTCTCTGCGTATGTCCCCAATAGAGATAAGAACGATCCCCGACTATGAAGTTTGGATTATCGTGGCTTTGGGAGATATCAGGTAGTAAAGGTGCATAAATTCTGAGGTTACTTTCGTCATAGTATTAAAAGCTGAGTTTTATTATGTTACTTGGGGACCTATCAGATGTTTCCTCAGCAGTCAGACACTTCAGATGGTTCAAAACCCGTGTCAGACACCCTTAAACTATAGTAAATTATGAGTATATTTTCGTCATATATGTTACTTGGGGAGCTATCAGATGTTTCCTCAGCAGGCAGACACTTCCGATGGTTCTTACGCCCTGTCAGACACATTGAAAATCAGCCGTAGGTAGGTAGGTAGTCGAACTTTGATGATGCCATGGACTTTTACGGGATATAAAGTAGGCTGCGTGTTAATCCAGGCGATAATCTAACTTCATTCCAAATTTCAGCCAAATCGGTTCATTAGTTGTGGCGTTAAGACGCAATACGTGAATTTCGGGTTTTCAAAATATTTCGAGAACCATGAATGTTTACGGAATAAAAAGTAGCCTATAAGTTAATCCAGAGTATATATCTTCGTTCCAAATTTCAGCTAAATCAGTTCATTACTTGTGGCGTGAAGAAGCAATACGTGAATTTCAGTTTTTCAAAATCCTGCCGGAACCATGGATTTTTATAAGATAAACAGTAGTATATTCATTTATATAGGGTATAACCAATATCCATTCCAAATTTTAGCCAAATCGGTTCATAAGTTGTGGCGTGAAGAAGTAAGACGTGAATTTCAGGTTTTCAAAGTATTTCGGAAACCATGAATGATTTAATTGATGGTTTCCGAAATATTTTAATTACGGTTAATTACTGTTTAAAAAGTAGCTTATATTTAAGTTAATCCAAAGTACAATCTATCTTCATTTCAAATACCTAAATCAGTTCTTTGGTAACGCGGTGAAGAAGCAATATGTGAATTTCGGTTTTTCAAAATCCTTCTTACTTCTTTACGACACGACTAATGAACCGACTTGGCTGAAATTGAGGATGAAGATATATAGATTATACTTTTGATCGATATATAAGCTACAAAGTAAATGGTTCCTGCAGAACTTTGAAAAAACTGAAATTCACCTATTATTACTTCACGCCACAACTAATAAACCAATTCTGAAACTTAGAATGGAGATAGGTTATACCTTGGATAAGACATATGCTACTATTTATTTATCTCATAAAAACCCATGGGTATCGCGGGATTTTGAAACACCGAAATTCAAATATTGCTTCGTCACCCCCCACTTCTACTTTAGCTGTTTGGAATTAAAAACATAGCAAGCAATAAATTAATGAAGAAATAAAAGACAAACTGTGTTTTCACGTTTTTTATCGTATACACCAACATTTTCTTTAAATCAGTTCTAGGCATTTTTATTATAAAAATTAATGAAATATTACTTTCTAAGCATATTAATATCACAAAACTGTTTTAATTTAATTGTGCTAAAGGAATACAAGGATAATATCATTAATAACGATTTTTAAGTCTAATTTTTGGGATTTAAATTTAGTGATTTAATCAATTTTTTAGTATAAAAGTGGCTTTAGTGTAGTGTAAAACACTAACACAAACAGTAAGTAATTAATATGTAACACGTCTAGTACGCAAAAATAGTTTTGACAATGATAAATCTTAATTAATAATGTTTATTAGTAAAATATTTTTTCTTTTATTTTTGACGTGATAGCGTCTTATAAATCGATGAACACCGGCTGCATGCACGAAAAAGTGTCACGTTCCGCCTGAGTCTGAGCGGAGAACTAGCTCGATGACGTTATCACGTAAAACTATCGTCCGTAAACCGACTTTACAGACAACCAATTGGAACGTAGGTTCCTTATCGCGCGGTGCGGAAGGGGGCTAGACGGAAAAAATTAAGGAACCGACACTCGACACTTTATTGAAACCGACACGTTTTTGTTGAATGTGAATTTTGCATTGTGTTCGGTATTTTCGCGGTACAATATTGGGTCTACGTAGCCTGGTGGCTTCGGCAGTCGCTTAACAGTTAAAAGTCGATGGTTAATCCCAGCTCGACAGACTGAATTTTCTATTTTCAATTTTATTTTAAATAATTTCTACATGTGGAATTTTTCCCTAATTTTTTATTGTATAAATTCTTTATAAATTGGATAAAATGCTATTGTACTACTAACGCCATCTGTTAAAAAACCAGAGTAACTCTTTGGTTTTGTAACATTGCTGCAATAGAAATAAACTAAATATAATTCATCGTAGTTAATCAATTTAATACTAGATGACACCACTAGTTTATTACAATTCCTTCACTAATTAATCGAAAGGAACTTCGTTCCATCCGGGTGTCCTTTGACACCTCTCAAATTTTTTTTTTATAGAAAATAATATGTTTTTTGTCACTAAATTTTTGCTTGCGTACGACAAAAAAAGGTAATATGTGTATAATGAAATGATTCAAGGCGCTCGTCATGTCTCCTTGTCCCCGCTCTATTGGCTGCCCCCGGCGCCTCCCGCGCGGCAGCGGTCCAGGCTACACCTGTGTCGATCGCGGGCGAGTCACGGATCTAAGACTCGACTAGTTGTCTCGCTCGCGACCTGCAGCGTCTGCACAGTATCGCGCTCTCAAATGCATAAGACTAGCCACAAATATATCTATCTCTTTCAATCGCATGCAGCCAGCGACGGCACAGCGAAGCGTGCACACTGTCTACAACGTGCTGCAACTACGGGCCGTCCACTTTAAGTCGGCCGTTGCCTCCCGTCGCGCTTCCCCGTACTGCGCCTCAAGTCGCTCGGTCGGACCCGCTCAGTACTCAGTTACAAACAGGAACCCCGCCAGTGTGAGTTCTCATGTGCCTTGCTAAATTACTTTTGTGTGAACATTTAAATTTGCATAGCTTACAAATATAAGGCTTGTCGCCAGTGTGAGTTCTCATGTGCCTTACTAAATTACTCTTGTGTGAACATTTAAATTTGCATAGCTTACAAATATAAGGCTTGTCGCCAGTGTGAGTTCTCATGTGCCTTACTAAACTATTCTTGTGTGAACATTTAAATTTGCATAGCTTACAAATGAAAGGTTTGTCGCCAGTGTGAGTTCTCGTGTGTTTTACTAAATCACTCTTTCGTGAAAATTTATACTTGCATAATTCACAACAGTAAGGCTTGTCGCCAGTGTGAGTTCTCATGTGACGTATTAAATAACTTTTAAATTTACAGTTATACTCGCATAAGTCACAAGTGTAAGGCTTGTTGCCAGTATGAGTTCTCGTGTGACTTACTAAATTACTCTTTTGTGAACATGTGAACCTACAAATCTCACAAGTAAGAAGCTGTTCGCCAGTAGGGCTACTCAGCGTCGCAGCAGCTTCGCTCCGACTAGTCGCCTGACAGCTGACATCGTCCGCGGCAATACCACTCGCAGGCACGTCTTGTTCGTCGTGTGAGTCGTCTTCTTCAGCTGGAGGCACTTTCGTTTCGTTATTCGTCGCACGGCTCGCGGGCAGAGCGACTGCAACCAAACATTATTATTTCCTGATACCTACTAACTTATCTGAAGGGGAAACTTTATGGAAACCAAATACTATGTAAAAACATAATTGACCAAAGCAGACACACACACACACACACTAGATTCGATATTAAATCTCCTATATTGATTTTGTTCAAGTTAGTTATAAAACCTGTTATTTATTTTCAGTTAATAAAAGGCTTATTCATTCATTCATTGATTTTGTTCATATGAAATACAGCCAATGTCACCCGGACCGGAACAACGGATCGATTGACATCATCAAAACCGGCTCAGTAGTTTAGGCGCCGCGGTGGAACATTCGTGAATAGTGACATACACACACACATACATAGACTGCTAGTCATAACCCTTCCTTTTGTCTTTGCAGTAGTCGGGGCACAGGAAACGTAAATGGGAACAATTTCAAGATTGACCCTATCCAGTATAAAAAGAATCATCAAAACCCGACGGTTCTGTAAAAAGTAATGCGTAATCATATTTAAAAAAATATAATATACATGAATAATATACCTGTTATATACCTATACGCGATAACTTGAGAGACGCCTTGTTTGGAGACGACTAACGGAGCTGTATCTCACCTGATGTGGGAGGCAAGAGTCCGGAAGGGCGAGGGTCGTCACTCAGCTCCTGAGGGTCGTCACTCCGCCGTCGAGCGGCCGGCCTGTGGAACACGACAGAATGTATAGAGAGTGCGCCGGGCAGCCACCAGAAGCTAAGCAAAACACTTAACAGGGCAGTTACAGAAGTTCCACTCCGCAATCACGTTCTAACACTGACCTCTGTAATTAGTGTATGATGGACACTGGCCTGGCTGCCCCTATACAGGTGACGGCTTCATTGTGGTGATACCTGAAGCGCCACGGTTGACGTACGAGTGGCTCCGGAACTGATAATATTGCGAATGGCGCACCGACATCCATAAAAGCTATGATTTCATGTGAAATCATAGATTAATTAATAAACAGGTCGGTAAAGGAATCATAGATTAATTATTATATTACAAAGGTTGGTGCGCCATTTGCTATATGATCAATTCCAGACACTCGTTTAACTGCTTACATAGCCAAAATGGCGTCAATCAAGTACCTCCAAAAAATATGACGGCAGCCTCTCAAGTGTTAATCACAGAACAATTATAGAGCTCACTGCGCTCACACAACAGGCGCGATGAGCGATCTAGAGAAACTGTTGGACGATGTTCGGAAGGATCTACTATTTCGAAGAATTACAATATTTCAGCAAAAAAAGATAAAAATGCTATTTTAATTTTCAAGTTATAATTCACGCATCAACGCTCGACGGTGTCATGGCGTCGTTGTGACGTCACCTCTATGTTTTTCATAGTTGTTTGTCAAAGTTTGAAGATAGATGTGACGTCTCGCTCTGATTGGTGTTCAATCCAAAATGGCGGGATTGCTGTATTTCTTAGTTTTATTTTATCAAAGTAAACATCAATCTCGCTCAAAATAGATAACTAAATACATACATTTTTTATAGTCTACGAATCCTATTTCATTGCATCAAGTCACAATTGGATTGATCGTTGGCGACTGCCACCATGCCTGTCAACAACACAGGCAGGTATACTGACCTGCACAGGGACGCGCCACACTCGCCAGCAGCGGCGCCGATCTGCCGAATGCGAAACAAGCTCATTATACTTCCGTCTTCAGAACGCTTCGGAGGGGCGGAGTACAGGCGCAGAATACACAACAGTACAGGCGCAGAATACACAACAGTACAGGCGCAGAAGATTCACTCCGTGAAATCATTTAAACAAGCTACAAGCTATAATTTTGGAAAAATTATATTGGATATTTAGATAAATATAATGACTAAAAAAGGAAAACTGTCCATATCTTCAAAACTGCTGAACAGATTTTTATAAAACCTTTACTGTTCCCTAGTTAAAGTAAATGTAAATAAATTAAGAAAAGGATCGCAATCCGATTACATTTCGGAGAAATGGGTGGACAATCATACATCTTCTTCTTCTTCTTCTTTATCAACCGATAGACGTCCACTGCTGGACAAAGGTCTCTTGCATGGACTTCCACAGGCCTCGGTCTTGCGCCGCCTGAATCCAGCGGCTCCCTGCGACTCGTTTGATGCTGGTCTGCCAACACTGCGCTTCCCGGTGCGGGGTCGCCACTCCAGCACCTTGGGACCCCAACGACCATCAGCTCTTCGAACTATGTGCCCCGCCCATTTCCACTTCAGTATCGCGACTCGCTTAGCTATGTCGGTGACTCTGGTTCTCCTACGGATCTCCTCATTTCTGATTCGATCCCGCAGGGACACTCCGAGCATAGCTCTCTCCATCGCCCGCTGAGCGGTCCTGAGCCTACTTATGAGGCCCTTAGTTAGCGACCATGTCTCGGATCCGTAAGTCATCACTGGCAACACGCACTGTTCGAAGACTTGAGTCTTCAGGCACTGAGGAATTTTGGACGAGAAGACATCTCGGAGCTTCCCGAACGCTGCCCAGCCGAGTTGGATTCGGCGGCTGATCTCTTTCTCGAAATTGGACCTACCTAGCTGGACTGTGTGTCCCAGGTAAATATACTCGTCTACAATTTCGAGTGCAGAGTTCTCAACAATTACTGGGTGGAGCGGTGCATGAGCATTGGACATGATTTTCGTCTTGCTCATGTTCATTTTCAGGCCCACCTGTTGAGAAACCCTGCTGAGATCGTTGAGCATTGTATTGAGGTCTCTCAGAGTCTCTGCCATGACTACTATGTCATCGGCAAATCGCAGGTGAGTGATGTACTCGCCGTTTATGTTGATGCCAAGCCCGTTCCAATCCAGAAGCTTAAAGACGTCCTCCAACGCAGCGGTAAAGAGCTTCGGGGAGATAACGTCTCCCTGTCGCACTCCACGCTGCAAGTGGATTGGCCTCGTAGTCTGGTCCTGTATACGTACTGACATTGTGGCGTTTTCATACAAACACTTCAACACTTGGATATACCGGTAGTCAATCCGGCATCTCTGCAGCGACCTCAACACAGCCCAAGTTTCCACCGAATCGAAGGCTTTCTCATAGTCCACAAACGCTAAGCAAAGTGGCTGGTTATACTCTTCCGTCTTTTGTACAACCTGCCGCAGCGTATGAATGTGATCTATGGTACCAAAGCCTTTTCGGAATCCGGCTTGTTCGGGAGGCTGGAAGTCGTCGAACCTACGAGCGAGACGATTCGTAATGACTCTCGAGAACAACTTATAAACATGACTCAACAACGAGATGGGTCTATAATTCTTCAACAAGGTATTATCACCCTTTTTGAAGAACAGAACCACCACGCTCCTGTGCCATGCTTCCGGCGTTGTGCCCTCGCGGATGACGGAATTGAACAATCGCTGAAAGATCTTAAGTACCGGTTTTCCACCCGCTTTCAGGAGTTCCGCAGTGATTCCGTCATCACCTGGCGCCTTGTTGTCCTTGAGCTGTTTGAGAGCCATTCTAATCTCGTATAGGCTGACGTCCGGGATATCTTCGGTATAGTGTCGGGTCAGTTTGGCTCTGGGATCTTTCGCCAAATCTTCAACAGTCCATAGAACTTCTCAACCTCTCCCAAGACCTCAGGTCGAGAAGAGACGAGACGGCCGTCATCAGTTTTCAGCCGCGTCAGCTGGCTCTGTCCGATAGACAGATCTCTCGCGAACACTTTTGAGCCTTTGTTCCGCTCAATGGTATCTTTAATACACTTGGTATTAAAGACACGGAGGTCGCGAGTTTGTGCCTTAGAGATCTGCCTATTAATTCGCCGGTAGGCAGCCGCGTCTGCCGATGACTGCAGCCTCATCTCTTGTCTCTCCTTCATTAGCTTGAGAGTATGGTCAGAGAACTTTTCGGTTCTTTTCCTGCGATGGGTCTTAAAGAATTTAGACCCCACAGTATGGACAGTTTCCACGAACCTGTTGTTTAGATCGTCCACAGAAACGCAGTCTGCTAGGCACTCGAATCGGTTCTGCAGTTCGAGTTGGAAGTTTTCGGGATTTTGGATATGAGCACGAGCTAAACATACATACACCCATAAAATTTTGTATATTAATTGTTTGGAAGCCCCAATAGATTATCATAGGTGAATATTATCATCAATTGTTTGAACTATACGCCCCGCCCGTTGTCACTTCGGCTTCGCAACTCAATGAACTATGTCAGTAACTTTCTGCTCCTCCAGATCCAACCAGCTCATGGACTTGGCGAGTTGACTAAAGTGCTCAAACGTTGGAGTTTGAGGCAGAAACAGCAAATCCATCCATATGTCTTACCTGAAGATGCGTGTTCAAATGTTGCAAGTACGCATGCTCAACAACAAATTCCTCCAAACAAAGTGTACATTGGTAGGGGGCACTTTCGCACTTGAACATATCCTGTGTTACAGCCACTTGTGTACAAACTGCTGCTTTTTTGTTTAGAGCTTTGAGAATAGCATCATCCAATAGTTGTGTTTCTAACTTTATACTACTATCCGATAAGTATTCATCATTACGAGCAACATCTTCATGTATCACCTCCACGTCCTCATCAACCAACACTGACTCGTCGTTTGCTTCAGTTTTCACTACATCTGTGTCGATGGTGTCTTCTGATTCACTCTGCATGTCTTCTAGTATGTGTAAATCACAATGATCAGGTGCCAACGTTGTCGCTACCAAATCATTTTTTAATTGGTGTCTTGTGCGGTTTATCTGTTTGATGTGAAGTCTTGTTATCTGTGGACAAATAAGTTGACTATTGAGCAAGTTCAATTATAAATTATAATCATCATCATCAATCTAACCATCAATGGCTCACTGCTCAAAGAGTTACAGGCCATGGTCAACCACCCTGGCCTCTTTGGCTATGTCGTCATGCCGCTATGTCGTCAATCGTCATGCCGCTGTCGTTATGCCGCTATGTCGTCATGCCGCTGTCGTTATGCCGCTATGTCGTCATGCCGCTGTCGTTATGCCGCTATGTCGTCATGCCGCTATGCCGTCATGCCGCTATGTCGTCATGGCGCTACGTCGTCATGCCGCTACGTCGTCATGCCGCTATGTCGTCATGCCGCTATGTCGTCATGGCGCTATGCCGTCATGCCGCTATGTCGTCATGCCGCTACGTCGTCATGCCGCTATGTCGTCATGCCGCTATGTCGTCATGGCGCTATGCCGTCATGCCGCTATGTCGTCATTCCGCTATGTCGTCATGCCGCTATGTCGTCATGCCGCTGTCGTCATGCCGCTATGTCGTCATGCCGCTGTCGTAATGCCGCTATGTCGTCATGCCGCTGGCGTTATGCCGCTATGTCGTCATGCCGCTGTCGTTATGCCGCTATGTCGTCATGCCGCTATGGCGTCATGCCGCTGTCGTTATCCCGCTATTTCATCATGCCTCTATGTCGTCATGCCTCTATGTCGTCATGCCGTCAACGTACGAACGCCACGTCGTGTGCAGTGTGTCGTGGGTGTCGTGACCGCTAGTCGTGTCGTGTCGTGGCTCGTGCACAAACGCTGTTACTGTCAATTATTTACTTAAAACTGTCGTCCATATCATGGTATCTCGAAAATACATATTAAAGTATCAATATTAAAAGCAAGAAAAGAAGAAAAAACAATATTATAGGCTCATTTGCTGCAATCGTATTTTATTTAGAAAAAGTTTAACAACAAAACAAAAATTGAAAGCTTTGACACTTTTTGAAAAAAAAAAAAGATACATTTATTTTTTTATATAAAACAGTGTCACAGCACATGAGATATGTATTAAGCACTCACTAGTTCACGTTGTTGAACCAAGTCCATCAGAAGCCCTCGGGCTCTCAAGCTCTTGTCTCTAAATCTGCTAAAGTTTCTCAAGCTCTGAGCGCAATGCACACAAAGTGTCTGTTTCAGATTTCCCAGGTCACACGGCTGAAACAACATATTGTATAAGCAATTGGATATTTGAATGTTGTGTAAATGTTGATATTCATTGATTATCGGAAATGAAACATGCAAGGATAACAGTTATAAAAAAAGAAAATAAATTGATCCAAAAACAAATAAGTTATAAGCAGTTTTACTGCAACTGTCTCTTTCTCTTTCTAAAACGAAATTTTCCATGAGTAGTGTGTGGAGCTATTGCGGTGTGACGTCATACCTCAGTAGCGCTCTCTTTGTCTAACAGGAAACTTAAAAGCTCTATATTTCTGAGACTAGTAAAGATATTAAAAAAAATCGGACAAGTGCGTGTCGGGCCTCGCTCTTTTAGGGTTCCGTTAAAAAAAATTAAATAAAAATATTTCCATGTACCCATGGAAATATTTTAATTTAATTTTTTTTTATTTAATTTAATTTTTATTATTTGTTGTTATAGCGGCAATAGAAATACATAATATGTGAAAATTTCATCTGTCTATCTATTACGGTTTACGAGATACAGCCCGCTGACAGACGGACGGACGGACGGACGGACGGACGGACAGCGTAGGCTTAGTAATAGGGTCCCGTTGGTACCCTTTGGGTACGGAACCCTAAAAAGAAAAACAGGAATTGCATTATAATACACTAAAACTTTCTTTTAAATAATTATATATAAACTAGTGGTTCGCCCCGAACTGAGACCTCGCGGTAACGGTATCCCATGATTATTCATTCAATCGATACATGATAACCAATACTAACATTATTATTATGCCCGTTTTCACCAAACATACCTAAATCATCCCCTAAGTAGGAGTCTCTTTACGTAGGTAGCTCATGAATACAATCCTAAGTCCTAACATCCGTCCCAATGTCCTT
Source organism: Oeneis ivallda (assembly GCA_029955525.1). Classification (NCBI taxonomy): domain Eukaryota; kingdom Metazoa; phylum Arthropoda; class Insecta; order Lepidoptera; family Nymphalidae; genus Oeneis; species Oeneis ivallda. The sequence continues at coordinate 7,001,267 of JARPMR010000021.1, forward strand.
TAAGGTGTCCCGTACAGGATCGTGATAAATAAGTTGACAGAAATCATCACCTAACTTATCATAGGTAGCCCGTAAAGGTTAGGGAACGTTACTGAAAACATTGAATTATTATGTAGGTACTAACGAGTGAAACCGGGTTACGGGCATCTGTACAAATCGTCATCTATCGACGCAAATAGAAAATATACAAAATGTAGTAATTAATAGTTTATTGAAGTTTGATATTTAACTAAAAAATAATTTTAATTGAATAATATGGTATTATATTATTATGTAACTAAATAATAATGGTCGACGCAAAACTGTTTTTGGGATAGGTCGTAGTCGTAATCTCCTAGTTCCATGGAATAGTGCCTAATGTAATGACTGCGCCATCTATTAGCATTATTGTGAAGCTATGTTGATGCTATATGAATTACTGATGCCCATTAAAAATTAAATAATCTCGTTTCTTTATAATATTCATATAATTTTAGTATTTGTTGTTCAAGTACAGGATATAAGTGAAATAATAAAAATAAAACAGGTTGAAAATACGTAGCGGATTTTGCTAGAGAGCGTCTTCAAGCGAGCGTATAAAATCGCCACTTTGAAAGCCCCCCATTTCGTCAATTTTAAAGGAAAAAATAAAAAAATAATATTTTTGTACTCGGTTCGAAATTATCTTTAACATGATATGTTACAATTTTATATAACGCGATAAAATTTTTTTTACTTCGCATTCACTTCTATGAGAGCCCCCCTGAAATAAAGGTTTTTATAATTTTTTATGCAATATTCGGCTGAAGGCCATCAGTTCACATATTATATCTAAATCAGACAGACGGACGGACGGACGGACGGACGGACGGACGGACGGACAAGAGCAAATTCACCTAGTAGACTCAGAGACCTCGCTTCGCTCGGTCAAATATCAGTCGCCCAGTTGGGTATTTGATGTTTGTTCTCCAATCACGCAGCAATGGAGCAACATATTAATACAATTTTCTTAATAGATTTGTAAATGATTATAAGCCAAGCTGAACTACACTAACATTCCCCTCTCCCATCCACATAAGCTTGTGTTAGAGCGCCAGCGCACTGGAGCGGCCACGGCCCGGCCATGACCCAGCTGGCCGGATGCGGCCCAGAAAATCCTGAATTTTATATAGAAACGCAGGTTGAGACGCGCACGGGGCCGCTGCGGCTTGATGGTCGGTGCGACCAGTACTTTGTGCATACGGGTCGTGACGGTTGCGGCCCGTATATCAACGTATTTGTAGGTAGATCGCGCACTTGTATTTGTCAGTGCAGCCAGTATCCGACCGGTGCGGCGCCGCCCATCGAGTGATAGGCATAATGTTTCGTGATGGAGTTTGATACTGAGAAATTTATAGTTATTTTTAATTTCTATTTTATAAATAAGCAATGAATGCCATTTCCTCGACATTCATCTCTGCTAATGACAGCTCATCAACTGCTGGAGCCGCCACGGCAACAATGCGACCCGTGTGCCAGCCAGCCGGACGACTGGCCGCATGGCAAACCGTAGCCCTGACGACCCGTCTGGTCGTGGCTGTGGTCGTGGCCGGGCTGTGGCCGCTCCAGTGCGCTAGCGCACTTAGGAGTGTGTGTGACAATAGTGCAACAGTAGGGGATTGAACTGGCAACCTTTCAGTGTTCAGTCTGCATATTTAACTGATGGGCCATTAAGGCCTAAGTTGAAGTCCTGAATCCTGCACAGGGTGTTCCTTTTAAAGACTAACTTGACTACCTCCCTGGAGCAGTGGTCTGGGGTTCGATTCCCAGCTGTAACAATTTGAGAATTTATAATTTCTGCATTGTCTCTGGTCTGGCCTGGTGGGAAGCTTTGGTCGTGGCTAGTTACCACCCTACTGTCAAGCACATGCCGCCAAACGATTTAGCATTCCAGCACAATGTGTACAATCAGATTGGGGTTGAATGTACACTTGTCATACCCCTTCCAAGTTAGCCCGATACCATCTTTGACTGCATTGTCACTTAACATCAGGTGAGATCACAGTCAAGAACTATCTTGTGATTGAATTATAAAAAAGCTTACAGGATTTCCAGTTAAGTGTTGATATGCTTCTTCCAAGTTGTGTTTGCTCATTAGATACAGCTTGCCTTCAGTCTCCAGGCAGATCATGCAGACCTGTAAAGATAATATATTCTACTAATTCATCATCATCAGCAACCCATCAACAGCCAACAACTGAGCGCAGGCCTCCTCTCCAAGAAGGGTTATAGGCCAAAGTCCACAACCCTAGACTAATAACCTAACACCTTTAATAACCCTACAAAAATACTGTTCAGGATTGGCTAAAAATGAATAAAATAAACTATATGTTGACTGTATATTAACAACATAACAAGATATAATGCATATAATTAAATTGCAACTTAAACCCTAGCAAAGTTACCTGCACTGTTGAGGGAATCGCACCAGCACGAATTTGCCTTGAGCCACTTTCCGTTTCATACATGTCATCGTTCAGGAAATGCTGCGAGCAGACCACAGCAGGGTCTGGGAGGGGAGTGTCTTGTCTGCCGAGGGCTCTGAGCCAGGCAGCATGGAGATGCGAGTCACTGGGGAACCTGCAGATTACACCAGTTCAACGTTGAGTTGTAATGATGTGAGTGTGAATGTGTGTGTGTGTGTGTGACACATATAAACAAAGATCTCTCATTTCTGCCCAGAGGGGACCTATCTACCTGTAAACACCTTTGTTTCTGAATTGTGGGCTGCGGGTAAGAGTTCTAGGAATGGATACTAAGTTTGAAGTAATTAATGATGTCCTCACGACTGTGGCTAGCTCCAAGAGAGATAAGCTATCTGAGCTGAAGATATTATAGTTCTATACATACACATACATACATGTAGTATATTGTAGATAGAATATTTTCTTCTTTGACATTTTCCTCTCCAGACAAGGGTTGGCTGGATGAGAATGCTTTTGCAATAAGGCCTTTGCACCTTGTATTTATTTCCTCTTTCTTGTGTATCAACTTTAAAAGGTAGGGTCATGATGTGTCCAGGACTCATAGGAGCCACAGGTTGGTCTACGTGAAATAAATAAATTTGAATTTATTTCTTGTAAACAATTTTCTATTCTATCCTACAGTGCACAGGTGTGTGCGTGGTGCACACAGGTGCACTCTCTGTTTCCTGACTCTCATGGCCAGACGGAACGCCGATCCGACATGACCAGAGACATCAGTGACATCACGGGGTGACGAACCGCCAACTTCCCAACTCCGGCCTGACATACGCAGTTGAATATGTTGACATTGTTAACCATTCGACTAGTTAATTTGTAGTGCCTACGACATCACCAAGCTTGTGGGCAAGACAAGCGGTGGACGAAATGAGAGGGCTCGCATATATTTAATGATCCCTCTTTTGAACTTAATATACAAACAGAACTGATCACTCGGAAAATTTGTATTTACGAAAATGAACCTTATACCAAGTAGATAAAGTATATTTCCTGTTGCGCATTACACAGAGGCTAATCCGAGCCGAGAGTGCCTACGACATCACCAAGCTTGTGGGCAAGACAAGCGGTGGACGAAATGAGAGGGCTCGCATATATTTAATGATCCCTCTTTTTATACAATTATGTAGTATATCATCACTGGGTCTACTGTACTCACTCGTGGAGCGTGACCGCCGCCGTGGATCCCGAGACTGTCTCCGCAGTGGCTTTGCAGAAGGGCGCGTAGCACCGCATGTTGATTGTTTTAAAATTAATAAGAAAATTAATAAAATCCAAGAACACACTTTGGATTATTATTTGTAATGTAGATGAATGTAGAAGTGTAACATTTAAGTATCGCGATCACAGATCGCGATGGTATCGCTATCGCGTAGCCAAACTAGGATTGAGGCGTATTTATCGTAACAGGTAAAAACAACAGGTATATTAAAAAAGCATTCTGTAACTGTGACTAGATATCTGAAAAAACAGTTCCTGTTCCAACTTCCAAGCGATACCAAAATGCCTATTATTCACAGTCACAAGCCTTTCTCTATTCATGCTTATGACAGTAACCATTGTGAGAATGAGATAAAAACTGTTATTTTTTATATTGTGACACCATGTTATATTTGTCACAAGCTCTTTCCTTTTCTCGCAAACGTTCAGTACATAAGCTAGAAAGAGAAGTACCACCGCGTATGGCGGACCCTGTTAATGTTCTCACAAGGTCTATCCTATTCTAGCAAAGGTTTAATACATAAGCTAGAAAGAGAAGTACCGATATGGCAAAATGGGCTGTTACTACGATCGGATACACATACATCTTTATAAAGACGATGTGACGACATATTTATTAGAGGATAGTTAATTAAATCTACCCCATTTACTGCGAATAAAAGAAAGATGTTTTGATTATGTATGTGGGATCAGCTAATATAAACTAAAATTACGTTTACTTAATCATTGCATAGATATTAAATTTTTACTATTTTGACCAACTCTCATGCAATCAGTGTATCCGAACATTTTCTCCTCTATGGTAATACTTGTGGTCTGTGGTAATACGGGCTGTTACTGCGATCGGATACACATATACCTTATAAAGACGATTGGAATACTTTGTATAACATATTTAATCTAGAATAATTATCGGATACACATATACCTTATAAAGACGATTGGAATACTTTTTAAAACATATTTAATCTAGAATAATTATATCTTATTCGTTAACTGCGAATAAAAGAACGCCTAAGCTATGATTGTAAAATGCTAATAAAGAACCGAGTTTTATACTGCAGGTTAAATCGTGGGTAAAATGTTTGTATCTGTGATAACAGAGAACACACAATGACTAAACTTGCTACCGGTATGAAATAACAGACTGTTATTTTGTAACAGGTATTTGGAACTGTTATTTATGTATAACAGGAACAGACGTAACAGTTACGCGATTTTACCTGTTACGACCCACTCCTAAGCCAAACTCCAAAGACTACAGTCACAACTCACAAAGTACATTTTACAGACCAAACAATAATGTTCTGTGCATAGACCACGAACACTAGGACATGAACTTAATATACAAACAGAACTGATCACTCGGAAAATTTGTATTTACGAAAATGAACCTTATACCAAGTAGATAAAGTATATTTCCTGTTGCGCATTACACAGAGGCTAATCCGAGCCGAGAGGGATAGTAACAACGGAGGCCGTTTGTCTCGTTCTTTTCATCTTGCCAGACTAAAAAAATTATTTTGATCAAAGATTTTGGCTAATAAAATCAGTTGAGACACATGTTTTAATTATATTTTAACATTTTTAAGTCACCGTATTTAATTGCATTAATTTCTATAGATATATTTCTTAACAAAAAAGAAAATATAAATTTTTATCTAGTCTATTTTTTTCGAGCGGCAACCCGTTAAAACGTGAACGCTAAATCTACAACTATGTTGACCATGATTTTTTAAGTTCTTGTATTGTGTGATGGGTCGAATACGTACGATGCCGATTCCGATTACGATGGTCTCTTACTCCTTACTTTTGTACTATTATTATTTACATTTATTTCATTTATGTCATATAATTTACATTTTTAAATATTTGATTATAAAAAAAAACCATTTAAAAATATAAAAAATAGCGGTCCACCGGCCTCGGGAAAAGGGTCCAAGCAACCGGCGGTCAGGGCCCCATAGAGAGGAACCTCCTGACTATGCGAGCCGTGTCCAGGAGAACAGCCTTCTGGATCTGGCCCTTGACCCAGCTACCCAACGAGAGCCTCGAAAGATGTTGGTCGAGGCTCTTGGCTAAAAGACCATTAGCGGTGACGACTATCGGTACAATGATTGCTGAGTCTACATTCCACATGGCGACAGCCTCGTGCGCCAAGTCGAGATACTTGGTGAGTTTCTCTTTCTCGGCTTTCACGAGGTTCTCGTCATGCGGGACAGCAACATCAACAATCATTGCACGGCGCTCTGATCGATCTATCACCACTATGTCAGGCTTATTGGCTACAATAGTCCTGTCTGTAATGATATATGTACTATTATTATTATTATTACAATTTTCATTATTTTAATGTTTCATTTCAAACCAATAGAACAGAATTTCTGTACAACCCTGACCTAACCTAAGATTTTGGTAAATATACCGATCTTGCGGCAACGGAATAAGGTGCGGGAGGGGAAGTGGGGCTGTATTTATTACTTTAAGTGCCTTTGACCAGCTATTATGATTAATATCTAGAGAAAATGATTAATTTATCCCATTATCTACACATGACCAGTCATTATAATATCTAGCAATGTACTCACTATGACTGGACAAATCGATACCTTGTACTATTTGTATTATTTATTTCGTAATCAATCCCTAATCCCTAAGAAATTTTCCATTGCTAATGAAAAACTTCAATAATTGTGTTTATAATAAAGTTATAATTAGAATGAAGATTGCAAGATTGAATTTGTCTCACATATCGAAAATCTTATTGTCACCCTATTAGAAAGGGACACACGGCCTCTGTACTAACTATCTCGCTCGGCTCGCTTTTCAGCTGCGAGTGCTCGGTCCTGTTTGTTTCCTATGTCCATGCACTAGGATAGTTCTGTGGACCAAACTACCACAGAATCAGAATACAATATACTCTCAGGGGAGGTTCCATGACTGGGATAGTTTTCACTAGCGCCATCTACGATCGTCCCATGACATCTCTTTGAAGACGGGAGGTTCAAATGTGGTAGAATTACTATCATAGGACTACGCAAGCACTGTCCCCAACACACTGTGCCAGACGTGGCCATAGATAAAACACTATATAACTAGAGAGACGTGGCACTATATTGAATACTAGCTGATGTGGACGTGGCACTATATTGAATACTAGCTGATGTCCACGACTTCGTCCGCGTGGATTTAATTTTTAACATCCCGCGGGAACTCTTTGTCACCCTCCAGGTTCTCAACTATATCTACCTATCCAAAAAATCACGTCAATCCATAGCTTTGTTGCAGCGTGAATGAAGGACAAACCAACAAACAAACACATTTTCGCATTTATAATATGTATTATTAACGAAGAATTAATACATACTACGATAATAAAGACAATATAATTAAATTTTAGAACACAAAAGTTACTATTGTACTATTACATCTATATAAGTAAAAATGAATGTTGGTAAGCGCATAACTCAAGAATGGATGGACCAATTTGGTTAATTTATTTTTTTGTATGTTCCTTAAGGTCCACTGAAGGTTTTAATACTTAATAAAAAAAAAAACAAAAAAAAATTATAATAGATAAGTTGGCGGTACGAAGTTCGCCGTGTCAGCTAGTGTATAATATGATAGTTAGATATAACCCTCGGGGACTTTTTGTAGTAAATAATGAGTACTTTAATCATGTAGTATATAATTTTTATGTATCATCAATAGTTTTCTCAGCACGCCAAATAATGAATTTTATAGGCAAAATTTTGCTACTTTGGGTTAAATTATTGCAATTTTCTTAAGGATCTAATTTTTTGAAAATAAATTATAGCCTACTAGCTGATGCCCGCGACTTCATACGCGTGGATTTAGTTATCTTAAAGTTCCTCGGATTTTCAGGGATAAAAATAGCCTATATCACTCTCCAGGTCCTCAACTATATACGTACTCGTATCTATGCAAAAAATCACGTCGATCCGTAGCTCTGTTGCGGCGTGATTGAAGGACAAACCAACAAACACACTTTGGCATTTATAATATTAGTATGATGTTACCCCCTGATAACTAGCTTTCTATTGGTGAAAAATAGAGTTAAAATCGGTCCAGTAGTTACAGAGCCTATTCGGTACAAACAAACAAAAATCTTTCCTTTTTAAAATATTAGTATAGATTATAGTGACGTCTTTAGAGACTTATACTTAACCATTTTCAATTCGAAAATAAAAAGGGTTTTTTTTAAATACAAAAAATGTAAACAACACAACACTGAAGTACGCGCCGCATGCAGGCGACGAAAGGGCGGGAGGTGGTACGGCGTTCCCAGGAGGCGAATTTTGTTGAATGGCGCCCTAGCCGTCTCTGTCTCCTGTATTACAAGAGATACCAACTTCCGTCGACGGTGCTCCCGCTTAATTACAACATGGGGTTATTCAAGGGGCGGACCAACAATTCCTGAAAACCCGGCAACGCATTGGTGGTGCCTCTGGTGCTCCAGATGTTCATGGGTGGCGATAATCACTTAACACCAGGTGCAGCGCTTGCTCGTTTGCTCGCTATTCATATTAAATAAAAAAAGATAGAGACGGCTATGGCTATACATTCGCATAAAAGGATAAATATTATGGTAGTTACTAAAATAAAATCGACTGTGACAGACGGACGGACGGAGAAATGTCGCACCATAAGGGTTCGATTTTACCATTTTGGTACGGAGCCCTAACAAAACACACGAGTCTTGTCTTCATGAAACAAAAGTCAACATCGCAAATATACGAATAGCTCTGCACTTTAAAAAATGTATTTTTCAAGTGCAAAATAGGTAGGTATTAAAACTTCCAAAAATCTGCCCAGACATAGTTGACCCCGCTGGTAACGCACGGACTATGTGGCAGGTATACCTACTCCTGTATGTAATGTTAATCGACTATGTTGGGCGTCGCCAAAGGGGGGGGGGGGGGGTAGGTAGGGGCAGCTGCCCCCCTTAAATATGTGAAAAATATAGTACTAGTAGATACTTCATCATTGATAGTATATACTTAACTAGCTTTTGCCCCCGACTTCGTCCGCATGGGGTAAGGTTTTTAAAAATGCCTGAACACTGTCAACTTGCCCCCCCCCCACCCAATCTATTTCAATTTTATTTAAATAAATTGAAAAACAACAAATGGCGATATTTCAAACACATGTATATTCAAACTTCCATAACCGCTCCATTAGCTGCTTATATCACAAGTTCAAAGTGTAACCTCTTTCGACTAAGTACCTGCTGCTGTTTCATACTACAACAAATAATAACACTTTTGTTAATACATTATTGTTTTATTATAGAAGAATGTACTCGTATAGATACATAATATTAGGTATTTATTGTATCAAGTTAGTAATATTTTATTTTAACAGTAAATGAATAATAATTATTAAAATTATACAGATAAATAAGTTATTTTGACACCCTATTAATACCTACTTAATACGATTTTACACATTGACATATTCACTAACACAGAATTTAGGATTGGTAGTCGCTAGATACCTAACGCACTTCCTGAAAACAAAACGTCAAAACGAAAACGACAAACACGCGCATAGTACGCCAGTTTAGGCGTACTATGTATTGCCACAGTTTACTAGTACGCCGACGGTATCTAGTAGGTGCGAAGCGACTACCAATCCTAAACCTAAATAAGTTCACAAAATGCTTACAAAATGGTATTATACAAATGTCAATTTTCACCTTTTTAGCCCAACAGATAAAGGTGAGGATTGAAAGGTCGCAGGTTCGGTCCTCACCCGAAACAATAAAATTCAAAAAATTCAAAATTATTTATTTCATGTAGGCCAACCTGTGGCTCTTATGACACGTCAAGATTCTACCATCGGTTCGGAAAGCGGATTCTGCTGAGAAGAGCCGCACCTGCCTACTCCTAGCGCAAGAAGAGGACACTATCAGTCAAGTTCAGCTCGGTTAATACTCTTTTTAACAAAAAAGTTAATCAGGAAACTTGTTAAATATTTCATCAAAGTTTAGTCAAGTATGCTTGCTTGTATTCCCATTTATGCAGGGTGCGAGGGACACCCTAACGACAACTGAAGCCAGGGACTGGGTACATGACTCTGGGTCGCTCAGCGTTGGAATGTTCCATCGGTGTTTTCGTGATTTCGACAATTTTAATTTTTTCATTTTTTTAATCAATAGGGTATTTTGCTCTTTTTTGAAAAGTGTCTAAATTTGATTCTAAGGTGAAAATATATTACTAGAAAATTTACTAAAATTTTATTCAATCGATAAGTACCAAAAAATGCATTTAAAGTTTGCCTTTTAAATTTCCGCGCGTAAACGCTAGACGCCATGTGATGACGTCGTCTGTATAGTAAGTTCGTTCGCTCAAATGGTTTGCGCCCTTTGTAAAGCCGACACATAGTGCGTCAGGCTGAATGTTTGTGTGCTGTATTATGATGATAGTATGTGTATACATATAAAGTGATGTATCAGATCTAATTCTACCAGTATTCTGATTTTGTATTTTTCATTAATCCGTAAATAAATACCGTGTATTTGTACTGCACACTATTTGAGCGGATGAACTATGTATTTGAGTGTAATGGCGGGAACTGCGAAGCGACCACCAATCCTAAGTCTATGTTCACAAAATAGTAATATACAAATGTCACCGGAAATGTATGGAACCTAGAAAATGTACACAAATTCGAGCCAGTTTTTACCTCATAGCCCAACAGATAAAGGTAAGTATTGAAAGGTCGCAGGTTCAAAACCGAAAAAACCGAAACCGTTCCGAAACAATATATATAGTCGTACCCATTCCTAGCACAATAATAACAACACAAACCAGCGATGTAATACTCACGCGATCAGCTGTTTATCAAAAGTTCAAAGCACTCGGCCTAAGTACCCACAAAACGGCGCTTGCGACGCGCCGTACCTCATGCGGGTGTAGGTATCGATGTCCCTTGTTCGCGATACATTGCGTGCTCTAAAATTACAATATTGGTAACCAACATTTCCGAGTGAGTTGCATTTGTAATTTCGTTACAGGCATTAAGTAAGGCCTTAACATCTTCGATCACGGAAATAAATTTCATGCCGATAGCTTTAATAGTTACTGAAATAATCGAGTGTGACATACGGACGGACGGAGGGAGAGTAAGGGCAAGGGTTACATTTTTACCATTTTTATACGGAACCCTAAAAATTTAATAACATTACTATGAAAATATGTGTATAGTGAAAATATAATAATATATTAAAAATATAATATTGTTGTTGTCAAAAGTGGTTTTAACTGGTGATATTACCGGGTGGTATCGTTCAACTGTGAAACATCCACCGCACCGGGCGAGGCGCGGCGCGGGGTACGCTGGCTCTGTAGCCTGGCAGCTGCAGTGCAACAGAGCAACCGCCGAGCTTCTTGCGGGCTCTTCTCGGCAGGAAGGGCATTCCGAACCAGTGGGAGACTCATCGACGATTCGAAAGCACTTGTGAAAGTTTATTTCACACGAAATTTTTTTCAAATTTCAAGTGAAAGGCTTTTTCTAGTGTCTTCTATACTTACATAGCTCACAAGCAAGACTTTTCGCCAGTGTGAGTTCTCATGTGTCTCACTAAAGTATCCTTACGTGAACATTTATACTTGCATAACTTACAAATAAAAGGCTTGTCGCCAGTGTGAGTTCTCATGTGACTAATTAAACTAATCTTTTGTGTAAATTTATAATTACATAGCTCACAAGCGAAAGGCTTTTCGCCAGTGTGAGTTTTCATGTGTATTACTAAATTACTCTTTCGTGAACATTTATAATTACATAGCTCACAAGCGAAAGGCTTGTCGCCAGTGTGCGTTCTCATGTGACTATTTAAACTAATCTTTTGTGTAAATTTATAATTACATAGCTCACAAGCAAAAGGCTTTTCGCCAGTGTGAGTTCTCATGTGTATTACTAAACTACTCTTTCGTGAACATTTATAATTACATAGCTCGCAAGCGAAAGGCCTGTCACCAGTGTGAACGTGCATATGCCTCATCAAAGCATTTTCAGTTTTACATTTGTATTGGCAAATCTTGCAATTCAACTGCATCACCTCAGTATGAGTATTTATGTGATTTATCAAGAAACGTTTTTGTTTGAACATTTTCGGGCAAACGCCACAGGAAAACAATTTCCTGTCAACATTCGCTGGTGAACTTTTATACGGTACATTAACGTCATTATTTGAACAAAATGTTTTAGTTTGTATACTTGATAAGTTAAGGTAATTCAGTGTCGTAGGAACTTTATTCTGGCTAGTCGCCTGACAGCTGACATCGTCCGCGGTAATACCACTCGCAGGCACGTCTTGTTCGTCGTGTGAGTCGTCTTCTTCAGCTGGAGGCACTTTCGTTTCGTTATTCGTCGCACGGCTTGCGGGCAGAGCGACTGCAACGAAACGTTATTTGTATTTCTTGGTACTTATGGCTTTGTTTGATGACATGATAAATGAGGAGTTGGGATGGAATGAAAGGAACTCTGGCTGGCACGAGTGGTTTTCTAAAGCTCTTTATCAGTTTTCTCCAAACGGAAGGTAATATTCTTCAGCTGTGGGTATACGCAACAAACCGTTCCGGCGATTCATGAGACAGTAGGTAATGATTAACCTGTATATGAAAATAATTCTATTCTATTCAGTTTCCACTTTATTTGTGTACAAGTCATATCTTAAAATGAGTATTTGATTTGAATATTAGTTTCAATTCGATGCCTTAAGATGGGTAGCCTAAGTATGTCACACTCTCTTTAACATTTCTGCGGTGGTGTCGTGTCATGCGGGTTGTTACGTTCCCTCAAATATGGTTGAGCGAAGCAATGGCTGGGTCATGGGTCATGCTCGTATATTCGACCGAGCGAAGCGAAGGTCTCTGAGTTTACTTGAGTGAATTTGCACTTGTCCGTCCGTCCGTCCGTCCGTCTGTCAGAGCCTTATATCTTCTGAATTACTGAACGTAATTACTTCAATTTTAGATATGATAATATGTAAACCAATGGCCTCCAGCCGAAAATGGCTTAAAAAGTTATAAAAATCTTTATTTCAGGGGGGCTCTCATAGAAGCGAATGCGAAGTAAAATATATTTTTTTGCATTTCATAGGGTTGCAGTACCTCATTTTAAAGATAATTTGGAACAGAGTACAAAAGTAGTTTTTTTTATTTTTTTTTTTCCTAAAATTGACGAAATGGGGGGGCTTTCAAAGTGGAAATTGTATTCGAGGCTAGATCTCTAAAACCACTTTTTTTTAAAACTTGAAACTTACACATAATTTGAGTTATATTCTGTACTTGAACAACAAATACTAAGATTAGATAAATATTATAAAGAAACGAAATTATTTAAGTTTTAATGGGCATCAATGTTTTTAACAAAACTTCACTATACTGTTAATAGATTGTCTTTAATATTGTAAATACAGTTTTGCGTCAGCTATTCTTATTTTGTCTATTACTAATTATGTTATTCAATTAGCAAATTATTATCAATAAAAGTATCACGTTGTTTTTGCAAAAGTAAATCCGTTTCTATTTACAATAATTAGACGTTAGCACCTATTTACTACCGTATGATGCTTGGATGATGGTACTGTGTCTATGAATGTAAAGATGAGCGCGCATCTAGACATGCTCGCCGCAGAAGCCGCAAGCGCGCAGTCATGGCAGTTTATAATTTTTTTTATTATGAAATCGTATACTACGTAACACCCGTTCAGCGAACCAGCTGAATTTTAGTAAAATACTGTAGGCATACGCATCCCATCCACGAAAGCAGATGACGATTGACGTCATCAGATTCGGCGCGTTTTAATTACAATATAATATAGTTAAAACTAACTTATGGGAATTATGGGATACCGCGAGGTCTCAGTTCGGGGCGAACCACAAGTGTAAAAGTATGTTGAAAAGAGCAACTGCCGAGTTTCTTGCTGGTACTTCTCGGCAGGAACGGCATTCCGAACCAGTGGTAGACTCATTGACCATTCAAAAGTACTTGTAAAAGTTTATTTGAATAAAAAACATTTATTTTCTATTCTATTCTATTCTAAAACTTACGCTTGACGACCCTCACAAATGGGAAGCAGGATTACGAGGTCCGTGTCATTTTACAGTCATTACACACATACATACATAGTAGCCATAAAAAAGAATCATAGAAAACGGTTAGCCTAGCACAAAAATATGTGTGATAGAATCGGTAAACAGGAAAACCGCACGCAGCTACCCTTAGAGGTGAAATATATCTTTCTTTAAATGTGACAACAATAAAAAATAATAATGTTTACGACTGTAAAAGTAATGCTTGGTCATAAAGCTACATATAGACATAGGCACCTGTTATTTGTTTCTTCGGTTGAAAAGAACGTATATTCAGTGTTATTTGAATGTCTTACGAAGCCGCTCTCACCTGACGTGCGAGGCAAGTCAGCGAAAGGGCGAGGGTCGTCACTCAGCTGTAGAGGGTCGTCACTCAGTTGTTGAGGGTCGTCACTCAGCTGTTGAGGGTCGTCAGCAGCTACGCCGCTCTGCCGAATGACAAGAAAGCTCATTATACTTCCGTCTTGAGCTAGCTTGAGCGAGCCGGCGTACAGTCACAAGAAGGGTGATGAAATGAATGAAATGAAATGAAAATGAATGAAAAACACTTTATTGCACACCACATTAAAAATAAACAAAAACTAAAAATAAACTTAAAATACAGGTGATTTACAGGATAGGCAAATGAGAAATCCAAATAGGCTCGTGATTCCTCGAATACGTTTCAAGAAAGTCCGAAAGTCGTTTGTGGGAATGGGCGTGACGTTCTATAATAGAATTCCACGAGCATCAATTCTTTGAACTATGTGCTGCGCCCATTGCCCCTTCAGCTCGCAACTCGATGAGTTACGTCTCGTTGTTCTCCTCAGATCCAGCCAGCTCATGGACTCAGCAAGTTGACAAAAGTACTTAAACGTTTGAGTTTGAAACAGAAACAGCAAATACATCAACATGTTTTACCTGAAGATGCGTGCTCAAATGTTGCAAGTAGGCATGTTCAAGAACAAATTCCTCCAAACAAAGTGTACATTGGTAGGGGGCACTTTCACACTTGAACATATCCTGTGTTACAGCCACTTGTGTACAAACTGCTGCTTTTCTGTTTAGAGCTATAAGCGTAGCATCATCCAATGGTTGTGTTTCTAGCTTTATATTACGATCCGATGAGTATTCATTAGGAGCAACAAACTCATCATCGATACCGTCAGCATGATTATCTTCATTTAACACCTTTAACCCAACATTAACAAACATTAACTCGTCCTTTGCTTCAGTTTTCACTACATCTGTGTCGATGGTGTCTTCTAATTCAATCTTAATGTCTTCTAGTATGTGTAAATCACAATAATCAGGTGCCAACGTTGTCGCTACCAAATCATTTTTTAATTGGTGTCTAGTGCGGTCTATCTTTTTAATGTGAAGTCTTGTTATCTGTGGACAAATAAGTTGACTATTGAGCGAGTTCAATTTCTATCATTATCATCATCAACGACCCGTCAACGGCTCACTGCTGAGCGCAGGTCTCCTCTCAGAGAAAGTTATAGACTATTGTCCACCGCGCTGGCCTGTTTAGCTATGTCGTCAAGCCGCTATGTCGTCACTGTTTCAGCGGCGATGATGCACCGGTTGTACGCAACAAGTATACACTTGCTGAAGACGCACCACACGTCTTACGACACACGATACATCAGCTGTACGCAACAAGTATACACTTGCTGACGACGCACCACACGTCTCACGACACACGATACAGCGGTTGTACGCAACAAGTATACACTTGCTGACGACGCACCACACGTCTCACGACACACGATACAGCGGTTGTACGCAACAAGTATACACTTGCTGACGACGCACCACACGTCTCACGACACACGATACAGGGGCTGTACGCAACAAGTATACACTTGCTGACGACGCACCACACGTCTCACAACACACGATACAGCGGCTGTACGCAACAAGTATACACTTGCTGAGGACGCACCACACGTCTCACGACACACGATACAGCGGCTGTACGCAACAAGTATACACTTGCTGACGACGCACCACACGTCTCACGACACACGATACAGCGGCTGTACGCAACAAGTATACACTTGCTGACGACGCACCACACGTCTCACGACACACGATACAGCGGCTGTACGCAACAAGTACACATTTGCTGACGACGCACCACACGTCTCATGACACACGATACAGCGGCTGTACGCAACAAGTATACACTTGCTGACGACGCACCACACGTCGCACGACACACGATACAGGGGCTGTACGCAACAAGTATACACTTGCTGACGACGCACCACACGTCTCACGACACACGATACAGCGGCTGTACGCAACAAGTATACACTTGCTGACGACGCACCACACGTCTCACGACACACGATACAGGGGCTGTACGCAACAAGTATACACTTGCTGACGACGCACCACACGTCTCACGACACACGATACAGCGGCTGTACGCAACAAGTATACACTTGCTGACGACGCACCACACGTCTCACGACACACGATACACCGGTTGTACGCAACAAGTATACACTTGCTGACGACGCACCACACGTCTCACGACACACGATACACCGGTTGTACGCAACAAGTATACACTTGCTGACGACGCACCACACGTCTCACGACACACGATACAGCGGCTGTACGCAACAAGTATACACTTGCTGACGACGCACCACACGTCTCACGACACACGATACAGCGGCTGTACGCAACAAGTATACACTTGCTGACGACGCACCACACGTCTCACGATACACGATACAGCGGCTATACGCAAAAGTATACACTTGCTGACGACGCACCACGCGTCTCACGACACAGGATATGTTGACACAATAATATAGTGTCAACATATCCTGCCAAGCTTGGCGTGCAAAAATAATAATAATATTTTTTAAACCCTTGATAATAATTAAAAACATGGAAACAGGAGTCGGTATATGTCAATTAAAATTAATAAATTTCACACCATATCATTACATAAGTAAAAAAACTTGAGAGGTGTCAAGGGACACCCGGATGGAACGTAGTTCCTTTCGATTACATTGTGTTCGGTATTTTCGCGGTACAATAATGAGTCTCCGTAGCCTTGTGGCTTCGGCAGTCGCTAAACAGTTAAAGGTCGATGGTTTGAATCGCAGCTCGACAGACTGAATTTTCTATTTTCAACTTTATTTTAAACTAGCTGATGCCCACGACATCGTCCGCGTGGATTTAGTTTTTAAAATCCCTCGTGAACACTTTGATTTTCCGGGATAAAAAGTAGCCTATGTTACTCTACAGGTCCTCAACTATAGTACCCATGCAAAAAAACACGTCGATCCGTGGCTCTGTTGTGGCATGATTGAAAGACAAACCAACAAACAAACACACTTTCGCATTTATAATATTAGTATGATTAGAATATTAAATTGCTTAGGAAAACACTGTAACATTACGTCCATACGATGTACTACATCCATACCTACTATGTAGTATGTAGGTATTGTAATGATCGTTTGGCAAAATCTGACGCCAGGGCTGAGGACTATCCACGATGGCTATATACGATAAAGTACGCTTGCCAGCATAAGATGAGCCGTACATTCAAAGTATCCTGTAGATTCCGAGGTTCAAGTTATTTGAACCTTATACTGAAGATTGTGATGTCTATAATTTCCAAATTGACGACCTTGAAAAAGGCCTCAATAGCCCAACGGTTAAAGGTGCGGACTGAAAACTGAAAGGTCGCAGGTTCGAATCCCACCCATTGCACTATTGTCGTACCCACTCCTAACACAAGCTTTCCGCTTATTTGGAGGGGAGATGAGCATATTAGTCAACTTCAGCTTGACTAATATTATTAAAAAAAAAAAATACAGGACAATCTCTAAAGTACCTGCTTTCTAACAAAAAAAGAATGAATGAAATCGGAATACGCCTTAATGAATTACAGCTAAATACACATTTTGACTTTTATCTCCTGACCTCGTAGTATGAACTTAAATCATGCCAAGTTTCATTTACATCCGTCCAGTAGTTTCGGCGTGATGCGCGGCCAAGATACAGACAGACAGACAGACAGACAAAAAATTAAAAAAAATTGTTTTGGCTTCAGTATCGATTATAGAGTGCCCTCAAACAAAAATTTTCAAAATATCTTCAATGTACAGAATTGGACCTGTTACAGTTTTATTATATCATCTTAGATAATTTCTACATTTCTACATTTTATAAGTTATAAAAAATTAGGGAAAGGTTCAACATGTAGAAATTGTTTAAAATAAAATTGAAAATGGAAAATTCGGTCTGTCGAGCTGGGATTCGAACCATCGACTTTTAACTGTTAAGCGACTGCCGAAGCCACAAGGCTACGGAGACCCATTATTGTATCGCGAAAATACCGAACACAATGCAAAATTCACATTCAACAAAAAGTGTCGGTTTCAAAAAAGTGTCGAGTGTCGGTTCCTTAATTTTTTCCGTCTAGCCCCCTTCCGCACCGCGCGATAAGGAACTACGTTCCAATAACCAAATTAAAATAAAATGTCGGTACACTATGGGATGTCTCGAAAATACACATCACTAATTAAAGCAAGAAAAGAAGAAAAAACAGTATTATAGGTTCTTATTATTTGCTGCAATCATGTTTTATTTCTTGAAAGTTCAACAGCAATTAATTGACTAAGCAATTAATTAATTAACTAGAGAACTAACTAAAGAATTACCTAGAGATATAAACAAATAAGAATTAAGAAGATTTTAATAAGTAATTTATGTGAAATCAAAATCTTAAAGCATATGACACATTTTTTTGAAAAATCAAAGAAACATTTATTTTATAGAGATATGTATAAAGCACTCACTAGTTCATGTTGTTGAACCAAGTCCATCAGCAGCCCTCGGGCTCTCAAGCCCTTGTCTCTAAATCTGCTAAAGTTTCTCAAGCTCTGAGCGCAATGCACACAAAGTGTCTGTTTCAGATTTCCCAGGTCACACGGCTGAAACAACATATTGTATGTAAATGAACAATTGGGTATTGGGTATACAAAATAAGTTATATTGTAAGCTGTTTCACAGGAAACTTTAAAGCTCTAAATTTTCGAGACTAAAGTTCGGCCGTTCAGAGAATGCGTTCCTGACACCTGTCAGTTAGTCACGACAACTGTCACAAAATTATAACATTAATTGATTATTGATATAATAATGTTGTTTTAATGCTCACCAATTGTTAAAACGGTAAACAACCAGCAATAATATTTTTATCGTAACTGCAACGCCATTACAAAGTTACGTCGTCAGTTCAATCGCGACGTGTCATGAACACATTCTCTGAACGGCCGTAGTATAATAAAAATATTTAAAAATGAAAAATTGGAATTGCATTATAAAACATTTATAAACTTTATTTAAATAACAAAAAAATATCAGTCATCCAACTGGGTATTTGATGTTTTGTGTGTAGATTTGTTCTTCAATCACGCAGCAATGGAGCAACATGGAGCTTCATAGATGTAGTTTTCTTTTAAAAATGAATATAAGCCAAGCTGAACTAGACTAACATTCCCCTCTCCCCCACATAAGCGGCAAGCTTGTGTTAGGAGTGTGTGTGACAATAGTGGCACCTTTCAACAGCAACCTTTCAGTTTTCAGTCTGCACATTTAACTGTTGGACCATTAAGGCCTAAAATAAAGTCCTGAATCTTGCACTTGAGACTATCATGTGTTGGAGAGATTATGAAGTCATTGGCGAATCTCAAATGTGAAATATTCTCCCCATTTATTTCTATGCCACTTTGTTCCCAGTTCAGTTGTCCTAAGAGCTCCTCCAGAACTGCAGTGAATAGCTTCGGTGAGACTGGACCCCCCTGGAGAACACCTCTTCCTATCTTTATTTCTTTTCCTTCTTTCACTAGTTTTATCATCTTTACTTTACTGTTTCTGTAGATGTACGTTAATATCCTGGTAACCCCCTGGTTCTTAAGTGCTCACCAGATCACCTCATGTTTGAGTGAATTGAATGCCTTACTAAAGTCCACAAAGTAGCAGTTAAAGGTTATAATGTATTCCCTGCTCTTTTCTAAAAGTTGTTTAACTACTTGATGATAAATTGACAACTTGACTATGTCTGGCGCAGTGGTCTGGGGTTTGATTCACGGCAGGGGCAATTTGGAAATTTATAATTTCTGAAATGTCCCTGGACTGGTTTGGTGGGAGGCTTTGTTTGTGACTAGTTACCACTCTACCGTCAAGGGCATGCCACCTAGCGATTTAGCATTCCAGCATTATGGTCCCCTTAATCCGAACCCCTTAAAAGGGTTATGGCTGTGTACATGCAATCCCTAATCTGTTTGTACAAAAACGGATTAGGGGTTGCATGTACACTGCCATAACCCTTTCAATTTAGCCTGCCACCACCTTAGACTGCATCATCACTTACCATCAGGTGAGATTGCAGTCATGTACTATCTTGTCATCAAATAATAAAAAAGCTTACAGGATTTCCAGTTAAGTGTTGATATGCTTCTTCCAAGTTGTATTTGCTCATTAGATACAGCTTGCTGTCAGTCTCCAGGCACATCATGCAGACCTGCAAAGATAATATATTCACTAATTCATCATCATCAGCAACCCATCAACAGCCAACAGCTGAGCGCAGGCCTCCTCTCAGAGAAGGGTTATAGGCCAAAGTCCACAACACTGGCCTTTAATAACTCTACAAAAATCAATTCAAGATTGGCTAAAAATTAATAAAATAAAGTTTATGTTGACTGTATATTAACAACATAACAAGATATAATGCATATAATTACCTTGCAACTTAAACCCTAGCAAAGTTACCTGCACTGTTGAGGGAATCGCACCAGCACGAATTTGCCTTGAGCCACTTTCCGTTTCATACATGTCATCGCTCAGGAAATGCTGCGAGCAGACCACCGCAGGGTCTGGGAGGGGAGTGTCTTGTCTGCCGAGGGCTCTGAGCCAGGCAGCACGGAGATGCGAGTCACTGGGGAACCTGCAGATTACACCAGTTCAACATTGAGTTGTAATGATGAGAGTGAATGTGTGCATGTGTGTGATACACATAAACAAAGATCTCACATTTCTGCCCAGAGGGGACCTATCTACAACACTTTTGTTTCTGAATTGTGGCCTGCGGGTAAGTTCTAGGAATGGATACTAATTTTGAAGTAATTAATGATAATGTCCTCACGAGTCACGACTGCTAGCTTCCAGAGACAAGCCATCTAGCTTAAATAGTATCATTGTATCTACTAAGGTACTCACTCGTGGAGCGTGACCGCCGCGGATCTCGAGACTGTGTCCGCAGTGGTTTCGCAGAAGGGCGCGTAGCACCACATGTTGATTGTTAATTAAAATGCTTTCACCAAAATAAAATCCAAGTTAAAGATAGTGGAAAGCATCAAACACAGACAGGAACAACAAAACAACAAGAGCATCAAACAGTAGTAGTGGGCGTTTTGTAACGTAATCGGTTCGAGAAACTAGTTGTGGGACTGATAATCGAATACGTAGTTTCGTGGTTCAGAATGTAACGATTATTTTACGTAAGCACTTCATAAACAACGCGTTGAGGTGACGCGGCGCGTAACCGAATCACAGACACTGGGTACTTCAACTCACATCACTTATCACATCCACTTAAACAAGTTACAAGTTACAACCACTTCAATTCATTGTATGCGTATGACACACTTAACATATTTCGCCGACGTCTCGGGATATTTGAGCTAGCGAGCAGGTAGGTCGGCTGGTACTTAATCCGTACAATAAAAATAATGAGCTATAGTTTGTTTTACTTTACTAAAAACTTTGACATGGCAAATAAAGATTATGCGATCTTGTGCGTTATGTGCTTGCGACAAAGTTCATTATGTTTCTTAAGTATGTAGGTATGTTTCTTTAATAATAGTTGTCGGGAGAAAACTTGACCTGGGATTGGTTTTTTTTAGTTCTAATTTTAGACTTATTTTATTAGTTTACCTGAGTAATGGACTATTGATGCATGTTGCGTCACGTGCATATCTAACACACAGTTAACATTCTTACTAATATTATAAATGCGAAAATGTGTTTGTTGATTTTTTGTTGGTGTTTTGATTTGTTGGTTTTTTGGTTTGTCCTTCAATCATGCCGCAACAGGGCTACGGTTTTGCATGGTTATATGGTATGGTTGGTATACCATGGATTTTAAAAACTTAATCCACGCGGACGAAGTCGCGGGCATCAGCTAGTAATATTTAAATGTAAAACTAGATCCAAATTGATTTAAAATTAACTAAAAATTGCATATTTATGTACCTATATTGTATAATTATGTACATAATAGACCTACTTTAAATAGTGTTCTGTAAAAAATAACTCATAACTATACATTAAATTTCTAAAATCTAAAATATTAATTTATAAATACGCCTGCATAACGTAAACAATAAAAAAATATATAAAATACTCAAATTTCTAATCCATAGATTTGCCAGTTCTAAGCCTGGATAGAGGAGGAAAGTTCATTCACTTACTAAATTTTTCATTCGTTTATTTAC
Organism: Oeneis ivallda; assembly: GCA_029955525.1. Taxonomy (NCBI): domain Eukaryota; kingdom Metazoa; phylum Arthropoda; class Insecta; order Lepidoptera; family Nymphalidae; genus Oeneis; species Oeneis ivallda. The sequence goes on from JARPMR010000021.1 coordinate 7,023,620, forward strand.
TACCTTTATTGCCCGATTGGACAAAATTATTTAAAATTTAAAATAATAAATAAAATTGATCATTCACGTAACAGTTTATATCTTGTAGATGATATATCGTCTCTATAGTCGTAAGCGTAACGATCATGTAAGCAGTAGGTGTACAAATCGTCGCTTTGTTTATGGATGTAACTAGTTACGAAAATAATCGTTACTGAAACAGATTACGCGTACCCGCGAAACTACGTACAACCGATTACGTGTAAAAGCGATTACGACCCACCTCTATCAAACAGTAAACACAGTACAATCCTAGGAGTAATAGTGTTCTGTGGTACAATCAGACTGAATCAGACCAAAGAGTAAATATATACCTAGGGTGAATCAGACCAAAGAATCAAATTGTTAAAAAGCCACAGACAGATACCAAATAATAAACAAAGCCAGATAATATAATTCACTAGAAATCTGTGATACAAAGCGATCAAAATGGCGACATAGACAAAGAAAAACATAGACCACGAACACGACCAATTACATTCTCTTTGGCAACGCCCACAGAATACCGAATGACAACAAAATGACAAATTCTATAAAAGGGGGAAACTTTTCAATAGCGCCATCTACATGCATCCCATGACATCTCTTTGAAGGCGGGAGATTCAAATGTGCCAATAATCTATATCATTAAAAAAAGACTACGCAAAAAAAATTGTAGGGGCACTGTCCCCATTAACACACTGTGCCAGACGTGGGGCACTTCATTGAATATTATTGTGACGTCTATAAAACTTATGCTTAACCATTTCCAATTCGAAAATAAAAAGGCTTTTCATATAAATACAAAAAATGTACGCACACTGAAGTACGTGCCCGCATGCAAAGGCGACGAAAGGGCGGGAGGTGGTACGGCGTTCCCACGAGGCGAATTTTGTTGAATGGCACCCTAGCCGTCTCTATCTCCTGTATTACAAGAGATACTTCTCGAACTTCCATTGACGGTGTTCCCGCATTATTACAACATGGGGTTTTTCAAGGGAAAAGCTAGGAACAGACTAGGTATAAAGAAAAAACAGTTGATAGGTACATGCATTCTCCCATGCATAACATATGGATCGTCACTAACTTCACATCATAGAGATAAGCTGGCGAAATGTCAGCGCGCAATCGAACGAAGTAAGTATGCTGGGAGGACAAAATTATTCTGGATTGCGATATATGAGCAAGAACCAGGGTCACAGACATATTGACACGAATGGACCAGCAGAAGTGGAGATGGACTGGTCACATGTTAAGAGGGAAGGTAGAAAAGTGAAGCAAGCTGGTGACACATTGGTACCCCAGAGATAGTAAAAGGAAAAAAGGTCCCCAAGCTAGACGCTGGGAGGATGACCTCAGACTAACTCTGGGGCCACATTGGACCAGGGTGGCACTGGACAGACGACAGTGGCGAGGGTAGGAGGAGGTCTATGCCAACAGGTACTCCATTTTAAGGGACATTTTAAAAAAGAAAAAAAGAATATTCTCAAACAAAAAACTTTTTATTTTATTTCACAAGGAAAACTTACAGCTACTTCACATAATAATTAAGGAGATAAAATAATGTACATAAATAAGGTTTAAATTCACAAAATGTTTTAATATTATTATTATTCAAGGGGCGGACCAACAATTCCTGAAAACCCGGCAACGCATTGGTGGTGCCTCTGGTGCTTCAGATGTTCATGGGCGGCGATAATCACTTAACACCAGGTGCACCGCCTGCTCGTTTGCTCGCTATTCATATAAAAAAAAGATAGAGACGGCTATGGCTATACATTCGCATAGAAGGATAAATACAGAATGAAATATATCATATAAGTAGGTAAAGTAGGTACAGAACATAGCTAACACGGAGTGGTTATATTATTCTCTTTGATAGGTAGCTAGTACGTATTAAAGATAATTTTCGATTTTTTAACCGACTTCCAAAAAGGAGGAGGTTCTCAATTCGACCGGTATCTTTTTTTTTTTTTTGTTTTTTTTTCTATGTATGTCCACCGATTTCTCCGGGATTACTGGACCGATTCGCGTGATTTTTTTTTAATCGACAGATGATGTTTGCGAAATGGTCCCATAAAAATTTTAACCTTCAACTCCTCAAGCCTGATGCTGCAGGCTAAAACTATGGCGATTTAGGAAATTTCGATTACGAATTGATATTGTAGGTAACAAGTATGGACAACATCATGGAGCTCCAGGTCCTAGCTCCTCAATCATAGGATACTACACTTAAAAGCTTAAAATAAAAATTCTTTTCAAAAAACCGACTTCTAACGCCACTACAAAGTATAAAAATAATTTTAGTTTGTCCACGTTTGTTGAAGTCGGGCGGGCCTAAAATACAAACTATGAAACCGACTCGCGATGCTCGCTCGACTTCTACAAACGAGTCTATCATATTCTGTAGCGTCGCGCATCGGTTTCAATGTTTGTATATAGGCCCGCCCGACTTCAACAAACGTGGACAAACTAAAATTATTTTTATACTTTGTAGTGGCGTTAGAAGTCGGTTTTTTGAAAAGAATTTTTATTTTATTCCCATGATGTCGGACCACTATTTTATGCAACTATTCCAAGTCGATAGCTTTAATAGATACTAAAATAATTAACTGTGACAGACGGACGGACGGAGAAAGTCGCCCCCATAAGGGTTCAATTTTTACCATTTTGGTACGGAGCCCTAACACACAAGTCTTGTCTCCATGAAACAAAAGTCAATATCGCAAATACGAATAGGTCTACACTTTAAAATAAAAATAGTTAGGTATTAAAATTTCAATCTGCCCAGACATAGTTGATCCCCCTGGCAACGCACAGACTACTATGTGGCAGGTATACCTACTCCTGTATGTAATGTTAAGGACTTGCTAACGAAAACTGAAACCAGGGATTCAGAAGTTCGATCTGTACCCTCGTCGGTAACAGGGGGACAGATCGAACTTGTTATTCCTATCCGTTCCCCTGAGGGGCCGGGCCAGGGGGACAGACAGAAGCGCATGATACTGAGTTAAGTTTCAGCATTGGAACTTGGCAGTTTTCATCGACCTTATCATGACTTTGTCAATGTTTTTTTTATTAATTACGACATGGAATCGACTATGTCATCTATTTCAATTTTATTTAAATTGAAAAACAACAAAGGGCGATATTTCAAACAGCAATATAAGTATATTCAAACTTCCATAAACGCGCGCTTTACAAACCGCCGCTCGCAGGGGCATCAGTGTCACAGATCGCGGAGCGCTGTGACCTCATTGTGCGCGATACATTGCGTGCTCTAAACTACAATATCGGTGACACACCATTTTCAAGATAAGTGGTATTTGTAATTTCGTTAGGCATAAGTGTAACCTCTTTACAAAGTTCTCGCTAGCAGGTCCCTTACACGTCTCCTTCATTTCGCGGTGGGCTTGAACATGTATCGACTAAGCAACTGCTGCTGTTTCGTGGAGGTAAACAAATAATAACACTTTTATTAATATATTATTGTGTTTAATATAGAATAATATACTCTTAACAATACTATTACACAATTTTAGGTATTTCTGGTATCAACTTACATTAATATTTTAGTTGTCAAAATGTAGATATTCGTTATTTATAATAGAAAATGTAACATGTATAACATATTCATAACATATTTTGTAAAAACAAAAACAAATAAGTTATAGAGCTTTAAAGTTTCCTGTTAGACAGAGAGACCGGTACTGAAATGTGATGTCACAATTCACCAGCTCCATACACGCTCCATAGAAAATTTCGTTTTAGAGACAGATACAGTCACAAAAACAGCTTATAATTCCGAGACTAGTAAAGATATTTAAAAAAGAGGAATAGTGTTATAATATTTAAAAACATTATTTTAAATAAATAAAAATATCAGTCAAATACCTAATTACTTAAATTATACAGATAAATAAGCTTATTTGACACCCTAATAATACCTACTTAATACGATTTCACACATTGACATATTCACTAACACAGATTTAGGATTGGTAGTCGCTAGATACATAGCGCCCTTCCTGAACACAAAGCGTCAAAATGGAAACGACAATCAATGGAGGGTACGCGCATGGTACGCCAGTTCAGGCGTACTATGTATTGCCACAATTTACTTGTAGCCGACGGTATCTAGTAGGTGCGAAGCTACTACCAATCCTAAATCATGTTCACAAAATGCTTACAAAATGGTAATATACAAATGTCAATTTTCACCTTTTTAGCCCAACAGATAAAGGTGAGGATTGAAAGGTCGCAGGTTCGGTCCTCACCCGAAACAATATAGTCGCACCTGCCTACTCCTAGCGCAAGAAGAGGACACTATCAGTCAGGTAAAGCTCGGTTAATACTCTTTTTAACAAAACAATAAATCAGGAAACTTGTTAAATATTTCATCAAAGCCTCTCTCATGCATACCTTAGGTACCAAGGAAAAGTATGCTTGCTTGTATTCCCATTTATGCAGGGTGCGAGGGACACCCTAACGACAACTGAAGCCAGGGACTGGGTACATAACTCTGGAGCGCTCAGCGTTGGAATGTTTCATCGGTGTTTTCGTGATTTCGACAATTATTTTTCCATTTTTTAAAAAAAAATTACATTATGGAATCGTTTATGTAACCTACGTCAATTTGATTTTATTTAAAAAAACAAGAAATGCTAATGTTTAACACACAACAGCGGTGCAATACTCGCGCGATCAGCTGCTTATCAAAAGTTCAAAGCACTCGGCCTAAGTACCCACAAACCGCCGCTTGCGACGCGCCGTACCTAATGCGGGTGTAGGTATCGGTGTCCGTTGTTCGCGATACATTGCGTACTCAAAAATGACAATATTGGTAACCAACATTTCCGAGGTGAGTTGCATTTGTAATTGCGTTACAGGCCTTACGTCCTGAAATCCACAAAAGAACGCGCTGGCTTAGATGCCTATTAACATTTTTAATGTTAAGTGATGTACTTAAAATACTACTTTTGTGTTCACTAAAGTATGAAACCAGTAGTAAAATTATTGAGAACATTCGGACAAATACTCACTATAATATATTATACATATACGATATTTGTAGTGTTGGAAACGGCTAATATGAAACACGTTATCAAAACTTACAAGAAACCACAAATTTTCTTACGAATCTGGGTTTCTTTTTAAAAAAAAAATGATAAAAGTAATTTTAATCTATCTAAAACTTGCAAGTTTTTAGATTATAATATAGTAGACACAGGTCAACAGAAAGTTGTATGTCTTCGCTTCATATAAAATGTGCTCTTCGGAGAACTTTGAAAAAGATCAAGAATCTAGGCGTACGCATCAAGATATTGAATAGCAACTTGCAGTAATCTGCTCTATACGCTTAAAGACAAATTATACTCTAGTTTGGTTCTTCAAACATTGATTTATGTGGATAATAATCTGACTATAATGAGTGACTAATAAGACATATCTGTCAAATATACGTCTCATAGCACAGAGACCCAGATGCGAACGCAGTAAGAAAATACTTTTACGATATCATGATCTAAACTTTACTATTAAATGCATTTGCATTTTCTCTATAAGTTACTTAGATTTTAAAATCGTTATGTAAAATTATTTCTGATAATACCAAGGGTATAATTATTAATTGTTCCACGCTGGGCTATCTAGCCATGGTATCCACTGTTTAAAAATCTTTTAATGTCAGAAATGTTGATGTTTAAAGGGGCTGGATTGGCCTTATCAAACGATCAACAATCAGGGTGCTCAATATTTTACATTAAATTTATATCGGTCTACTATACAGTTGATCAATCTATAATATAATAAAACTGTAACAGGTCCAATTCTGTACATTGAAGATATTTTGAAAATTTTTGTTTGAGGGCACTCCATAATCGATACTGAAGCCAAAACAATTTTTTTTTAATTTTTTGTCTGTCTGTCTGTCTGTCTGTCTGTCTGTCTGTCTGTATCTTGGCCGCGCATCACGCCGAAACTACTGGACGGATTTAAATGAAACTTGGCACGATTTAAGTTAATACTACGAGGTATAATATAGGATACTTTTTATCCCGAAATTCAGCACGGTTCCCTTGGGAGAGGGGATGAAAGTCAAAATGTGTATTTCGCTGTAATTCATTAAGGCGTATTCCGATTTAATCCATTCTTTTTTTGTTAGAAAGCAGGTTCTTTAGAGATTGTCCTGTAATTATTTCAAGGTCGTCAATTTCGTAGTTCAGAAATTATAGACATCACGATCTTCAGTATAGGTCCAAATAACTTGAACCCCGGAATCTACAAGATACTTTGAATGAACGGGTCATCTTAAGCTGGCAAGCGTACTTTATCGTATATAGCCATCGTGGATAGCCCTATTTTGTCAAAGTCAAACTACTCCAAAGGCGTCAGATTTTGCCAAACGATCATTATACCTACATACTACATAGTAGGTATGGATGTAATACATCGTATGGACTTAATGCTACAGTGTTTTCCTATGCAATTTAATATTCTAATCATACTAATATTATTAATGCGAAAGTGTGTTTGTTTGTTGGTTTGTCCTTCAATCACGCCACAACAGAGCCACGGATCGACGTGATTTTTTGCATGGGTACTATAGTTGAGGACATAGGCTACTTTTATCCCGGAAAATCAAAGTGTTCACGAGGGATTTTAAAAACTAAATCCGCGCGGACGAAGTCGCGGGCATCAGCTAGTCATAGTATATATACATATCTAATCAGATCCTATATCTTTAAACAATTTCTAAAAAAAATAAAATAAAATTGTTATTTTTACTGCACAAATAGTGCAAACATTATCAAAAATAAAAGTGTGTAACATCAGTGTGTTTCCATCTGATATATTAAAAATCCTAGATTAAAATTGAAATCATTCCATTTTTTAAATAAAAACCAGAGATTTCACCTGGAAAAACATTGCATACCTTTACTAAACCACCTCGCTTCGGGAAAATGGAGACTCCATAATATTTCTTACATAAAAAAAAAAAACTCATACTTAAATTGGACGGCTTACAAATTTTATCACGTTGTATATAAAATACCTTCAGCCAAACTGGAATTTATACTTCCATATCTCCTCCATCATTGGGCATGCTTCCACATCTGCTGCGCAAAGGTTAATTAATGTTTCAGTGGATCATAATATGAAAAATACTGCAGGCTGAAGCTTAAGTTCCCATACTTTTGCTAACTTTTATAATCGGCCTATCAATGCCCGAAATGATTTATTTAGCTATTATGAATGATTCAATAAAAACAAATTGTTGTTTGATAACTCATAGTCATTGTATGACTTTTGTTATACAAAATATATATATATATATAAACTTTCCCATACATCTCATATTTTACGAATCTTATCTCTAAAAGTCTACCAAGTCTGTATAACCTTGAGTACGAAGCCATGAAGTATAATTAATGATTAAACGAACTTACCTGTAAGTGAAGTTCTATCATAATTATACGAAGGCTTCGTACGAAGAGTAACCCTCCCACCCTCACGTTATGCGTTTACCCTTAATCGTAAAATATGAGGTGGAGTATTAGCTGAACTCTAAACTAAATGAGGTACCTAGCTGTACGGCGCAGGGACGATATTATATCGATCTACCCTATTTTTAAAAAAAAAATATAAATCTCAATAAAGTGAACGGTAACCACTACGTATGCGTATACTACCAAGTCTATAACCTCTTCGTACGAAGCCTTCGTATAATTATGATAGAACTTCACTTACAGGTAAGTTCGTTTAATCATTAATAATATGATATCGTAAGTATAGGCAGTATAGGGCTCTTCGTCAACTCATATTCCGCCCGCGGCGCCTCGTCGGAGCCTCCGCTGGCGCCCAAGGCCGCACCGGCGCCGAGCGCGTTTGTGGCGGGAGCTACCAGATCCCCTTAACTCAGTTGGCGGTGGGGCAAATAACACTCCACACAGACTTATATATACTTTGAGCTTTATACATATTTTATAGCTTAAATTCCAAATAGTTATTACTTACATTGAAACTGCTAATAAAGTACAGGCTCTAAAAGCTATTTAGAGATAAGGCTGTTAGGAACTCGTTTCTGCTACTATGTTTGCCAAAATCTAAAGTTAAGGTTGGGGGTCGATATGAACACTTACGATCCATTTGGTATAATCAGATATGAGAGCATACTGCACTTAGGTATAATGACCAAATGGAACCTATACTTGGGCCAAACTTGATTTGGAATCTTTGTAAACAAACCAAAAATCAGCCTGCTTAGGGTCGTCACACTATTAATAGTGAAAAATTGTAATTTTATCGCCATTTTACCAACCACAATGTCAACTCGATCGGTCTTCTGAACACATCCCCGCCCCGCTCTGCTTCAGCGAGTGGACAGTCTGTGTCGTGCGGAGCACTCTCCGGACCAACCACAATGTCGACTCGATCGGTCTGAACACATCCCCGCCCCGCTCCGCTTCAGCGAGTGGACAGTCTGTGTCGTGCGGAGCACTCTCCGGACCAACCACAATGTCGACTAGATCGGTCTGAACACATCCCCGCCCCGCTCCGCTTCAGCGAGTGGACAGTCTGTGTCGTGCGGAGCACTCTCCGGACCAACCACAATGTCGACTCGATCGGTCTTCTGAACACATCCCCGCCCCGCTCCGCTTCAGCGAGTGGACAGTCTGTGTCGTGCGGAGCACTCTCCGGACCAACCACAATGTCGACTCGATCGGTCTTCTGAACACATCCAAAGCCAGAATCTAAAGTTAAGGTTGGGGGTCGATATGAACACTTAGGATCCATTTGGTATAATCAGATATGAGAGCATACTGCACTTAGGTATAATGACCAAATGGAACCTATACTTGGGCCAAACTTGATTTGGAATCTTTGTAAACAAACCAAAAATCAGCCTGCTTAGGGTCGTCACACTATTAATAGTGAAAAATTGTAATTTTATCGCCATTTTACCAACCACAATGTCAACTCGATCGGTCTTCTGTACACATCCCCGCCCCGCTCTGCTTCAGCGAGTGGACAGTCTGTGTCGTGCGGAGCACTCTCCGAACCAACCACAATGTCGACTCGATCGGTCTGAACACATCCCCGCCCCGCTCCGCTTCAGCGAGTGGACAGTCTGTGTCGTGCGGAGCACTCTCCGGACCAACCACAATGTCAACTCGATCGGTCTTCTGTACACATCCCCGCCCCGCTCCGCTTCAGCGAGTGGACAGTCTGTGTCGTGCGGAGCACTCTCCGGACCAACCACAATGTCAACTCGATCGGTCTTCTGTACACATCCCCGCCCCGCTCCGCTTCAGCGAGTGGACAGTCTGTGTCGTGCGGAGCACTCTCCGGACCAACCACAATGTCAACTCGATCGGTCTTCTGAACACATCCCCGCCCCGCTCTGCTTCAGCGAGTGGACAGTCTGTGTCGTGCGGAGCACTCTCCGGACCAACCACAATGTCGACTCGATCGGTCTGAACACATCCCCGCCCCGCTCCGCTTCAGCGAGTGGACAGTCTGTGTCGTGCGGAGCACTCTCCGGACCAACCACAATGTCAACTCGATCGGTCTTCTGTACACATCCCCGCCCCGCTCTGCTTCAGCGAGTGGACAGTCTGTGTCGTGCGGAGCACTCTCCGGACCAACCACAATGTCGACTCGATCGGTCTGAACACATCCCCGCCCCGCTCCGCTTCAGCGAGTGGACAGTCTGTGTCGTGCGGAGCACTCTCCGGACCAACCACAATGTCAACTCGATCGGTCTTCTGAACACATCCCCGCCCCGCTCTGCATCAGCGAGTGGACAGTCTGTCGTGCGGAGCACTCTCCGGACCAACCACAATGTCGACTCGATCGGTCTGAACACATCCCCGCCCCGCTCCGCTTCAGCGAGTGGACAGTCTGTGTCGTGCGGAGCACTCTCCGGACCAACCACAATGTCGACTCGATCGGTCTTCTGAACATATCCCCGCCCCGCTCCGCTTCAGCGAGTGGACAGTCTGTGTCGTGCGGAGCACTCTCCGGACCAACCACAATGTCGACTCGATCGGTCTGAACACATCCGCGCCCCGCTCCGCTTCAGCGAGTGGACAGTCTGTGTCGTGCGGAGCACTCTCCGGACCAACCACAATGTCGACTCGATCGGTCTTCTGAATACATCCCCGCCCCGCTCCGCTTCAGCGAGTGGACAGTCTGTGTCGTGCGGAGCTCTCTCCGGACCAACCACAATGTCGACTCGATCGGTCTGAACACATCCCCGCCCCGCTCCGCTTCAGCGAGTGGACAGTCTGTGTCGTGCGGAGCACTCTCCGGACCAACCACAATGTCAACTCGATCGGTCTTCTGAACACATCCCCGCCCCGCTCTGCTTCAGCGAGTGGACAGTCTGTGTCGTGCGGAGCACTCTCCGGACCAACCACAATGTCGACTCGGTCGGTCTGAACACATCCCCGCCCGCTCCGCTTCAGCGAGTGGACAGGCTGTGTCGTGCGGAGCACTCTCCGGACCAACCACAATGTCGACTCGATCGGTCTGAACACATCCCCGCCCCGCTCCGCTTCAGCGAGTGGACAGTCTGTGTCGTGCGGAGCACTCTCCGGACCAACCACAATGTCGACTCGATCGGTCTTCTGAACACATCCCCGCCCCGCTCCGCTTCAGCGAGTGGACAGTCTGTGTCGTGCGGAGCACTCTCCGGACAAACCACAATGTCAACTCGATCGGTCATCTGAACACATCCCCGCCCCGCTCTGCTTCAGCGAGTGGACAGTCTGTGTCGTGCGGAGCACTCTCCGGACCAACCACAATGTCAACTCGATCGGTCTGAACACATCCCCGCCCCGCTCCGCTTCAGCGAGTGGACAGTCTGTGTCGTGCGGAGCACTCTCCGGACCAACCACAATGTCGACTCGATCGGTCTTCTGAACATATCCCCGCCCCGCTCCGCTTCAGCGAGTGGACAGTCTGTGTCGTGCGGAGCACTCTCCGGACCAACCACAATGTCGACTCGATCGGTCTGAACACATCCCCGCCCCGCTCCGCTTCAGCGAGTGGACAGTCTGTGTCGTGCGGAGCACTCTCCGGACCAACCACAATGTCGACTCGATCGGTCTTCTGAACACATCCCCGCCCCGCTCCGCTTCAGCGAGTGGACAGTCTGTGTCGTGCGGAGCTCTCTCCGGACCAACCACAATGTCGACTCGATCGGTCTGAACACATCCCCGCCCCGCTCCGCTTCAGCGAGTGGACAGTCTGTGTCGTGCGGAGCACTCTCCGGACCAACCACAATGTCAACTCGATCGGTCTTCTGAACACATCCCCGCCCCGCTCTGCTTCAGCGAGTGGACAGTCTGTGTCGTGCGGAGCACTCTCCGGACCAACCACAATGTCGACTCGATCGGTCTGAACACATCCCCGCCCCGCTCCGCTTCAGCGAGTGGACAGGCTGTGTCGTGCGGAGCACTCTCCGGACCAACCACAATGTCGACTCGATCGGTCTGAACACATCCCCGCCCCGCTCCGCTTCAGCGAGTGGACAGTCTGTGTCGTGCGGAGCACTCTCCGGGCCAACCACAATGTCAACTCGATCGGTCTGAACACATCCCCGCCCCGCTCCGCTTCAGCGAGTGGACAGTCTGTGTCGTGCGGAGCACTCTCCGGACCAACCACAATGTCAACTCGATCGGTCTTCTGAACACATCCCCGCCCCGCTCTGCTTCAGCGAGTGGACAGTCTGTGTCGTGCGGAGCACTCTCCGGACCAACCACAATGTCGACTCGATCGGTCTGAACACATCCCCGCCCCGCTCCGCTTCAGCGAGTGGACAGTCTGTGTCGTGCGGAGCACTCTCCGGGCCAACCACAATGTCAACTCGATCGGTCTGAACACATCCCCGCCCCGCTCCGCTTCAGCGAGTGGACAGGCTGTGTCGTGCGGAGCACTCTCCGGACCAACCACAATGTCAACTCGATCGGTCTGAACACATCCCCGCCCCGCTCCGCTTCAGCGAGTGGACAGTCTGTGTCGTGCGGAGCACTCTCCGGACCAACCACAATGTCGACTCGATCGGTCTTCTTAACACATCCCCGCCCCGCTCCGCTTCAGCGAGTGGACAGTATGTGTCGTGCGGAGCACTCTCCGGACCAACCACAATGTCGACTCGATCGGTCTGAACACATCCCCGCCCCGCTCCGCTTCAGCGAGTGGACAGTCTGTGTCGTGCGGAGCACTCTCCGGACCAACCACAATGTCAACTCGATCGGTCTTCTGAACACATCCCCGCCCCGCTCTGCTTCAGCGAGTGGACAGTCTGTGTCGTGCGGAGCACTCTCCGGACCAACCACAATGTCGACCCGATTGGTCTGAACACATCCCCGCCCCGCTCCGCTTCAGCGAGTGGACAGGCTGTGTCGTGCGGAGCACTCTCCGGACCAACCACAATGTCGACTCGATCGGTCTGAACACATCCCCGCCCCGCTCCGCTTCAGCGAGTGGACAGTCTGTGTCGTGCGGAGCACTCTCCGGACCAACCACAATGTCGACTCGATCGGTCTGAACACATCCCCGCCCCGCTCCGCTTCAGCGAGTGGACAGTCTGTGTCGTGCGGAGCACTCTCCGGACCAACCACAATGTCGACTCGATCGGTCTGAACACATCCCCGCCCCGCTCCGCTTCAGCGAGTGGACAGTCTGTGTCGTGCGGAGCACTCTCCGGGCCAACCACAATGTCAACTCGATCGGTCTGAACACATCCCCGCCCCGCTCCGCTTCAGCGAGTGGACAGTCTGTGTCGTGCGGAGCACTCTCCGGACCAACCACAATGTCGACTCGATCGGTCTTCTGAACACATCCCCGCCCCGCTCCGTTTCAGCGAGTGGACAGTATGTGTCGTGCGGAGCACTCTCCGGACCAACCACAATGTCGACTCGATCGGTCTGAACACATCCCCGCCCCGCTCCGCTTCAGCGAGTGGACAGTCTGTGTCGTGCGGAGCACTCTCCGGACCAACCACAATGTCAACTCGATCGGTCTTCTGAACACATCCCCGCCCCGCTCTGCTTCAGCGAGTGGACAGTCTGTGTCGTGCGGAGCACTCTCCGGACCAACCACAATGTCGACTCGATCGGTCTGAACACATCCCCGCCCCGCTCCGCTTCAGCGAGTGGACAGTCTGTGTCGTGCGGAGCACTCTCCGGACCAACCACAATGTCGACTCGATCGGTCTGAACACATCCCCGCCCCGCTCCGCTTCAGCGAGTGGACAGTCTGTGTCGTGCGGAGCACTCTCCGGGCCAACCACAATGTCAACTCGATCGGTCTGAACACATCCCCGCCCCGCTCCGCTTCAGCGAGTGGACAGTCTGTGTCGTGCGGAGCACTCTCCGGACCAACCACAATGTCGACTCGATCGGTCTTCTGAACACATCCCCGCCCCGCTCCGTTTCAGCGAGTGGACAGTATGTGTCGTGCGGAGCACTCTCCGGACCAACCACAATGTCGACTCGATCGGTCTGAACACATCCCCGCCCCGCTCCGCTTCAGCGAGTGGACAGTCTGTGTCGTGCGGAGCACTCTCCGGACCAACCACAATGTCAACTCGATCGGTCTTCTGAACACATCCCCGCCCCGCTCTGCTTCAGCGAGTGGACAGTCTGTGTCGTGCGGAGCACTCTCCGGACCAACCACAATGTCGACCCGATTGGTCTGAACACATCCCCGCCCCGCTCCGCTTCAGCGAGTGGACAGGCTGTGTCGTGCGGAGCACTCTCCGGACCAACCACAATGTCGACTCGATCGGTCTGAACACATCCCCGCCCCGCTCCGCTTCAGCGAGTGGACAGTCTGTGTCGTGCGGAGCACTCTCCGGACCAACCACAATGTCGACTCGATCGGTCTGAACACATCCCCGCCCCGCTCCGCTTCAGCGAGTGGACAGTCTGTGTCGTGCGGAGCACTCTCCGGACCAACCACAATGTCGACTCGATCGGTCTGAACACATCCCCGCCCCGCTCCGCTTCAGCGAGTGGACAGTCTGTGTCGTGCGGAGCACTCTCCGGGCCAACCACAATGTCAACTCGATCGGTCTGAACACATCCCCGCCCCGCTCCGCTTCAGCGAGTGGACAGTCTGTGTCGTGCGGAGCACTCTCCGGACCAACCACAATGTCGACTCGATCGGTCTTCTGAACACATCCCCGCCCCGCTCCGTTTCAGCGAGTGGAGTTTAGCTCACAAGAAAAAGGCTTCACGCCAGTGTGAGTTCTCATGTGACGTACTAAACAACTCTTTTCTGAACATTTGTAATTGCATAATTCACAACAAAAAGGCTTTTCGCCAGTATGAATTCTCATATGATTTACTAAATGACTCTTTTTTGAACATTTATACTTGCATAATTCACAACAGTAAGGCTTTACGCCAGTGTGAGTTCTCATGTGACTTACTAAATCACAATTTCGTAAACATTTATACTTGCATAACTCGCAACAGTAACGCTTTTCGTCAGTGTGAGTGTGTGAGTTCTCATGTGACTTACTAAATCACTATTTCGTGAACATTTATACTTGCATAATTCACAACTGAAAGGTTTTTCGCCAGTGTGAGTTCTCATGTGACGTACTAAATGACTTTTATGTGAACATTTATACTTGCATAGCTCACAAGAAAAAGGCTTCTCGCCAGTGTGAGTTCTCATGTGACTTCCTAAATTATACTTACGTGAACATTTATACTTGCATAATTTACAACAGTAAGGCTTTTCGCCAGTGTGAGTTCTCATGTGACTTACTAAATCACTATTTCGTGAACATTTATACTTGCATAATTCACAACTGAAAGGTTTTTCGCCAGTGTGAGTTCTCATATGACGTACTAAATGACTCTTTTGTGAACATGTAATCTTACAAATCTCACAAGTAAGAAGCTGTTCGCCAGTAGGGCTACTCAGCGTCGCAGCAGCTTCGCTCCGACTAGTCGCCTGACAGCTGACATCGTCCGCGGCAATACCACTCGCAGGCACGTCTTGTTCGTCGTGTGAGTCGTCTTCTTCAGCTGGAGGCACTTTCGTTTCGTTATTCGTCGCACGGCTCGCGGGCAGAGCGACTGCAACCAAACATTGTCTCTATTTCCTGATACCTACTTATCTGAAGGGGAAACTTTAATTAAACGAAATATTATATAAATAAAAACCGGCCAAGTGCGTGTCGGGCCACGCGCAGTGTAGGGTTCCGTAGTTGAAAGTCTCAAATATTATTACTGACCTAGGATAGTGCTTTTGTTTTATTTATGAATATTGAATAAATTTTGAGTTCCATGGTTTAAATACTATAATATTCTACAAAATATGCAACTTACACTACGTATAATACCTAACTTAGAAAAAACAGATATAACTCCTTAACTAATGAACCCTACTTAGCCGTGATAGTTTTCCTTTAAAATTGATTATAATATATACTACAGCTGTGAATTTTTTCTTGTATCCTATATACAACCATTTAGCTGGCAGAGGGGGGGGACACTTGACTCTAATAAAATTTAGCACTTTAAAATATCATATTTCACAAACGGATCCCTGAATTGAAAAATGATGTTCCCACACCCACAATATTTTTGAAAGACCTATTCAACGACACCCCACACTATGGGATAGACGAGGAAAAAAAATTTCATCCCCACTTTACATGTAGGGGAGGTACCCTAAAAAAAAATATTTTTCACAATTTTATTTCACGACTTTGTCGGCGTGATTGATATTTATACCCTTGTCAAATTACAGATTTCTAGTTCCAATAGTCTCTGAGCTAAACCGCGGACAGACAGACAGACAGACAGACGGACGGACATGGCGAAACTATAAGGGTTCCTTGTTTACTACGGAACCCTAAAAAGTAATTGACTAATGAAATTAAACTAAGCAGACACACACACATCGATATAAAATCTCCTCTATGGATTTTGTTTGTATGAAATACAGCCTATGTCACCCGGACCGGAACAACGAATCGATTGACATCATCAAAATCGGCTCAGTAGTTTAGGCGCCGCTGTGGAACATTCGTGAATAGTGACATACACACATACATACATAGACTGCTAGTCATAACCCTTCCTTTTGTCTCTGCAGCAGTCGGGTCACAGGAAACGGATAGCCCGGTACAGAGTGATGCGCGACAGAATCGGTTCACGGGACACCGTTCGTGACTACCCTTAGAGGTGGAATTTTTATTTCAAATTTAAATGGGACCAACTTCGAGGTAGACCTTATCCAGTATGAAAAGAATCATCAAAACTGGATATTCTGTACAAGTACTGCGTAATCATATTTCAATAATTTAATATAAATTTTTTTTAATAAACCAACTTGAAACGCCCGCACCAGTACAAAGTATATAAATTATTGTTGATATTTTAAAAACCGCTAGACCGATTTCGATAAAATTTAATGGGAAGCATACCCTTTAAAACAAAAAAGAATTTTCTAAACCGTTTCAGGCGTCTTTGAGTAATCAATCGGTGAACATACTTACATAAAAATAAGATTCCGTCGATTTGAGAATCGGTTAATAAATATAATTACATACATATACAGGGTTAATTGTAAAATGCCAAGAACCTTCTACAGGCTACTTCTATGCATCAAATTGAATAACTTTTGTTCCACGACTTTCTCGACGGATTTTCTTAAATAAATATTTTTTTATACAAAAATAAATAAAATTAGAAAAACTCTACGCGGCGCGTGTCAAAGGGAATGGGCGGCGTATTTGACGCGCCGTCGCTCGAAATTCGCAGAAATTCTGTTCTGTGCTCACTGCTTAGTGCTTAGTCCTTAAACGATGCTTATCATTATTCTAATATATTGAATGCACGGAAATGGTTTGAGTGCTCGCGATATGTGGTGATAACGTTTCGGAAGCTTGCCGCGAGTTTGCAGGCGATTCCCTAACGTGCGTAGGCCAAGCCGCGTGACAATGCTAGCTGCCTCACAGCGACTAACACATCACGGACAATTCCAGCCTAGAAGGTAGATATAGGTAAATAAACTAATAAGGGATTGACACTTGGTAGATAGTAATTTTGCCCTTCCATAAAAAGCGCGGGAAATAGCCAAGTAGGTATGATTACTTGCATCGCGCCTATGTTGTGCGCGAATGGTAGGTACTTAATGCCTGTCCGATACTTACGTCTGTCGCCGCGGAAAGCCATTTTGGTTTTATAAACTACGATAAACGCGAAATTGGACTTGCCGACGATAGCTAGCAGCCTGATGCTAGTAATACACATCACAAAGCATTTGTAAATACGAAGCGATAACTTCGGACGTTGATTGTTGCGCGGTTAGTAGTCGACGCTTCACGCAGTTGTGGAAGAGACATTACATAAAATGACCATAGAGTTAAAACAAAATATACAAAAGTTTGGTGAAGTCGTTGGACAAATGTTGTTCAATATCATGCATAGAAGTTACATTTGGGAGATTGTTGGTAAATTAAAATTAACCCTGTATATACCTATACTCGATAACTTGAGAGACGCCTTTGTTTGGAGACGACTAACGGAGCTGTATCTCACCTGACGTGGGAGGCAAGAGTCCGGAAGGGCGAGGGACGTCACTCAGCTCCTGAGGGTCGTCACTCCGCCGTCGAGCGGCCGGCCTGTGGAACACGACAGAATGTATCGAGAGTGCGCTGGGCAGCCACCAGAAGCTAAGCAAAACACTTAACAAGGCAGTTACAGAAGTTCCACTCCGCAAAGACGTTCTAACACTGACCTCTGTAATTAGTGTATGATGGACACTGGCCTGGCTGCCCCTATACAGGTGACGGCTTCATTGTGGTGATACCTGAAGCGCCACGGTTGACGTACGAGTGGCTCTGGAACTGATAATATTGCGAATGGCGCACCGATCTCCATAATTAATTATTATTAGTTCCAGACACTCGTTTAACTGCTTACATCGCCAAAATGGCGTCAATCAAGTACCTCCAAAAAATATGACGGCAGCCTCTCAAGTGTTAATCACAGAACAATTATAGAGCTCACTGCGCTCACACAACAGGCGCGATGAGCGATTTAGAGAAACTGTTGGACGATGTTCGGAAGTATCTACTGTTTCGAAGAATTATCTTATTTCAGCAAAATAATAAAAAAAGTTCGGTCGAAATTTTTTTAAGTTTTAAAATTCACGCATCAACGCTCGACGGTGTCATGGCGTCGTTGTGACGTCACCTCTATGTTTTTCATAATTGTTGTCAAAGTTTGAAGATAGATGTGACGTCTCGCTCTGATTGGTGTTCAATCCAATATGGCGGAATTACTGTATTTTTTTAATTTTTATTTATATCAAAGTTAATATCAATCTCGCACGAAATAGAAACTAAATACGTTTTTTAAAGAACCACGAATCCTATTTCATTGCATAAAGTCACAATTGGATTGATCGTTGGCGACTGCCACCATGCCTGTCAACAACACAGGCAGGTATACTGACCTGCACAGGGACGCGCCACACTCGCCAGCAGCGGCGCCGATCTGCCGAATGCGAAACAAGCTCATTATACTTCCGTCTTCAGAACGCTATTATATATAATATTATACCGAAATAAAGAATAACTGAAAAGGGAAAAGTGTCCATATCTTCAAATTTTGAAACGATTTTGATGAAACCTTTACTGTGCCTTAGTTGAAGTAATATGAAAACAAATAGAAAAAAGAATGATCACAATCCCATTAATAGTTTCGGAAAAATATGTGGACATACATACATACCTACACCTATAAAATTTTATATATTAATTGTTTGGAAGCCCTAATAGATTATCATAGGTGAATATTAGCATCAATTGTTTGAACTATGCGCCCCGCCCGTCGTCACTTCGGCTTCGCAGCTCAATGAACTATGTCGGTAACTTTGTGCTCCTCCAGATCCAACCAGCTCATGGACTTGGGGAGTTGACTGAAGTGCTCAAACGTTGGAGTTTGAGGCAGAAACAGCTAATCCATCCACATGTCTTACCTGAAGATGCGTGTTCAAATGTTGCAAGTACGCATGCTCAACAACAAATTCCTCCAAACAAAGTGTACATTGGTAGGGGGCACTTTCGCACTTGAACATATCCTGTGTTACAGCCACTTGTGTACAAACTGCTGCTTTTCTGTTTATAGCTTTGAGAATAGCATCATCCAATAGTTGTGTTTCTAGCTTTATACTACTATCCGATAAGTATTCATCATTACGAGCATCATCTTCATGTATCACCTCCACGTCCTCATCTACCAACACTGACTCGTCGTTTGCTTCAGTTTTCACTACATCTGGGTCGATGGTGTCTTCTGATTCACTCTGCATGTCTTCTAGTACGTGTAAATCACAATGATCAGGTGCCAACGTTGTCAATACCATATCATTTTTTAGTTGGTGTCTTGTGCGGTTTATCTGTTTGATGTGAAGTCTTGTTATCTGTGGACAAATAAGTTGACTATTGAGCAAGTTCAATTATAAATTATAATCATCATCATCATCAATCTACCCATCAACGGCTCACTGCTCAGAGAGAGTTATAGGCCACGGTCAACCACCGCCTGTTTGGCTATGTCGTCATGCCGCTGTCGTTATGCCGCTATGTCGTCATGCCTCTATGTCGTCATGCCTCTATGTCGTCATGCCTCTATGCCGTCATGCCTCTATGTCGTCACACCGTCAACGTCCGAACGCCACGTCGTGTGCAGTGTGTCGTGTGTGTCGTGACCGCTAGTCGTGTCGTGTCGTGGCTCGTGCACAAACGATGTTACTGTCAATTATTTACTTAAAACTGTCGTCCATACCATGGTATCTCGAAAATACATATTGATATCAATATTAAAAGCAAGAAAAGAAGAAAAAACAATATTATAGGGTCATTTGCTGCAATCGTGTTTTATTTCGCAAAAGTTTAACAAGCAATTAACTAAAGAACTTCCTAAAGAATTACCTAAAGATATAGTTAAAGAACAAGAATTAAGAAGATTTTAATTAGCAATGTATGGGAAAACAAAAATTGAAAGCTTTGACACTTTTGAAAAAAAAAAAGATACATTTATTTCTACTGTATAAAAATAAGTCGGGTTTTCCTTCCTGACGCTATAACTCCAGAACGCACGAACCGATTTCCACGGTTTTGCATTCGTTGGAAAGGTCTCGGGCTCCGTGAGGTTTATAGCAAAGAAAATTCAGGAAAACTAGGAACAAACTAAATCCACGCGGACGAAGTCGCGGGCATCAGCTAGTTTTTTTATATAAAACAGTGTCGCAGCACATGAGATATGTATTAAGCACTCACTAGTTCACGTTGTTGAACCAAGTCCATCAGCAGCCCTCGGGCTCTCAAGCCCTTGTCTCTAAATCTGCTAAAGTTTCTCAAGCTCTGAGCGCAATGCACACAAAGTGTCTGTTTCAGATTTCCCAGGTCACACGGCTGAAACAACATATTGTACTCGAATGTTGTGAAAATGATGATATTCATTAATTATTATAATCGAAAATGTAACATGTAAGGATAACAGTTATAAAAACAGAAAATAAATTGATCCAAAAAAAAATAAGTTTTAAGCCCTTTTACTGCAACTGTATCTGTCTCTTTCTAAAACGAAATTTTCTATGAGCAGTGTGTGGAGCTATTGCCGTCTGACGTCATACCTCAGTAGCACTCTCTTTGTCTAACAGGAAACTTTAAAGCTCTATATTTCTGAGACTAATAAAGATATTAAAAATCAAACAAGTGCGAGTCGGGCCTCGCTCTTTTAGGGTTCCGTTAAAAAAAATTAAATAAAAATATTTCCATGTACCCATGGAAATATTTTAATTTAATTTTTTTAATTTAATTTAATTTTTATTATTTGTTGTTATAGCGGCAATAGAAATACATAATATGTGAAAATTCATCTGTCTATCTATTACGGTTTACGAGATACAGCCCGCTGACAGACGGACGGACGGACGGACGGACAGCGTAGGCTTAGTAATAGAGTCCCGTTGGTACCCTTTTGGTACAGAACCCTAAAAAAAGAAAAACAGGAATTGCATTATAATACACTAGCTGATGCCCGCGACTTCGTCTGCGTGAACTTAGCCTTTAAAATGCCTCGGGAACTCTTTGACTTTGCGGGATAAAAAGTAGCCTGTCACTCTCCAGGTCCTTAACTATAGGTACCCCTGCAAAAACTCACGTCGATCCGTAGCTCTGTTGGGGCCTGATTGAAGGACAAACCGACGCACTTTCGCATTTATAATATTTCACCATATAAAGTGCAAGTGCATATAGTCGACGTAGTTTTTTACACAGATAGGACCTGGAAAATAACACAGGCTACTTTTTGTCCCGGGAGCATACATTTAAACGCCCGCGCCACTACAAAGTATATAATTTATTGTATAATTTTTAAAAAACGCTCGACTGATTTCGATAAAATTTAAATGGGACCACCTGGGAAGTATACCCTTTGAAACAGAACGAAAAGAATTTTCCAAATCGGTTCAGGCGTCTTCGAGTAATCGGTGAACATACCTACATAAAAAAAGATTCCGTTGAATTGAGATCCTCCTCCTTTTTTGAAGTCGGTTAAAATAAATGTAATTTTATAGTTAGTAGGAGGAGGATACAAACATACATAAATACATGCACACACACATAATTATATACATACATGCATGCAAGCATACTGCCATACATACATACATACATACATACATGCATGCATACATACATACATATATACATACATACATACATACATGCATGCATGCATATTGGCGCATAATTTAAGGATAAATATGTGAAAAGTAGCATACGAATATCCCGCGGGAACTGTTTGTTTTCTCGGAATAAAAAGTAGCTGTTGTTAGGTACTTTTCAATTCCTCAACTATGCCTATCCAAAAAACCACGTCAATATATAACTCCCTTGGCACATAATTGAAGGATAAATACGTGAAAAGTAGCATACTAATATCCCGCAGGAACCGTTTGTTTTCCAGGGATAAAAAGTAGCCTTTGTCACTTTTTAGGCCCTTAACTTTACCTGTGCTGAAAAACAATCTAAAACTTCAATCTAAAACTCCGTTGGCGCATAATTGAAGGATAAGTATGTGAAAAGTAAAATACGAATATCCTGCGGGAACTGTTTGTTTTCCCGGGATAAAAAGTAGCCTTTTCACTTTTCAGGTCCTCAACTATGCCTATCAAAAAACCACGTCAATCTGTAACTTCGTTGGCGTATAATTGAAGGATTAATATGTGAAAAGTAGCATACGAATATCCCGCGGGAACTGTTTGTTATCCCGGGATTAAAAGTAGCCTTTGTCACTTTTCAAGTCCTCAACTATGCCTATCCAATAAACCACGTCAATCTGTAACTCCGTTGGCGCCTAATTTAAGGATAAATATGTGAAAAGTAGCACACTAATATCCCGCGGGAACTGTTTGCTTTCCCAGGATAAAAAGTAGCCTTTGTCACTTTTCAAGTCATCAACTATGCCTATTCAAAAACCACGTCAATCTGTAACTCCGTTGGTGCATAATTGAAAGATAAATGTGTGAAAAGTAGTATACTAATATCCCGCAGTAACCGTTTGTTTTCCCCGGATAAAAAGTAGCCTTTGTGATTTTTCAGGCCCTTAACTTTACCTGTGCAAAAAAATCAAGTCAATCTAAAACTCCATTGCGCGTATTTTGGAGGACAAATGCGTAAAAAATAGCGATGCTATCCCGCAGGAACTGTTTGCTTTTCCGGGATAAAAAGTAGCCTATGTGCTATTCCAGACTATAATCTATGTCGGTGCCAAATTTCAGCAAAATCGGTTCATTCGTTGTCGCGTTAAAGAGTAACAAACATCCATCCATCCATCCAAACATCCATACATCCATCCTCACAAACTTTCGAATTTATAATATTAATAGGATTAAAACTTTCTTTTAAACAATCTTATTATATATAAATTACGTGTCACGTTGTTTGTCCGCGATGGACTCCTAAACTACTTACCCGATTTTGATCAAACTTCATAACTATCTGTTATTTGGTCCAACTTAAAAGATAGGATAGTTTTTTTGGATTAGGATAGTTTATTTATATTATTTATACTTATAGATAAGTACGCGGTACGAAGTTCGCCGGGTCAGCTAGTTATCTTAATATATATAAATTACGTGTCACGTTGTTTGTCCGCGATGGACTCCTAAACTACTTAACCGATTTTAATCAAATTTTCACACCGTGTGCGGTTTGATCCAACTTGAAAGATAGGATAGTTTTTTTGGATTAGGATAGTTTATTTGTTTTATTTATATAGATAAGTTAGCGGTACGAAGTTCGCTGGGTCAGCTAGTTATAAATAAATGATTAACAGCTTTACTAAATATGTTTGCTACAGTGCGACGATTGCAGATTGGCTCAAATGCATTGTTGCAATCCTAATGACATAAATTCAGCCAATCAACACAGTTGAGACAGCGAGCAGTTTTTCCATAATCGAATAATCTTATGAGTAGGTAAGAAAAAGTTATTTTTATCTATTGATTGATGTGGTACATTATTGAAGTAAAATATATAGAAGAAAATGCACTTATTCCTATGCACTTATTGCGATACCCCGTCTCTCAGTGCATAATGTTCTCTAGTATTATATAAAATATCAGTCGCCCAGTTGGGTATTTGATGTTTGTTCTCCAATCACGCAGCAATGGAGCAACATCTTAATGCAAGTTTCTTCATAGATCTAGGTTTCTTTTAAAAATGATTAAAAGCCAAGCTGAACTAGACTAACACTCCCCTCTCCCCTCAACATAAGCGGCAAGCTTGTGTTAGGAGTGCCTGTGACAATAGTGCAACAGGTGGGGATTGAACTGGCAACCTTTCAGTTTTCAGTCTGCACATCTAACTGTAAGGCCATTAAGGCCTAAGTTGAAGTCCTGAATCCTGCACAGGGTGTTCATTTTAAAGACTAACTTGACTACCTCCCTGGCGCAGTGGTCTGGGGTTCGATTCCCAGCAGTGGCAATTTGAGAATTTATAATTTCTGAATTGCCTCTGGGTCTGGCCTGGTGGGAAGCTTTGGTCGTGGCTAGTTACCACCCTACTGTTAAGCACATGCCGCCAAGCGATTTAGCATTCCAGCGCAATGTGTAGAAACAGATTGGGGTTGAATTTACACTTGTCATACCCCTTCCAAGTTAGCCCAATACCATCTTTGACTGCATTGTCACTGAACATCAGGTGACATCACAGTCAAGAACTATCTTGTGATTGAATTATAAAAAAAGCTTACAGGATTTCCAGTTAAGTGTTGATATGCTTCTTCCAAGTTGTGTTTGCTCATTAGATACAGCTTGCCTTCAGTCTCCAGGCAGATCATGCAGACCTGTAAAGATAATATATTCTACTAATTCATCATCATCAGCATCCCATCAACAGCCAACAACTGAGCGCAGGCCTCCTCTCCGAGAAGGGTTATAGGCCAAAGTCCACAACCCTAGACTAATAACCTAACACCTTTAATAACCCTACAAAAATACTGTTCAGGATTGGCTAAAAATGAATAAAATAAAGCATATGTTTACTGTATATTAACAATAATGCATATAATTAAATTGCAACTTAAACCCTAGCAAAGTTACCTGCACTGTTGAGGGAATCGCACCAGCACAAACTTGCCTTGAGCCACTTTCCGTTTCATACATGTCATCGCTCAGGAAATGCTGCGAGCAGACCACAGCAGGGTCTGGGAGGGGAGTGTCTTGTCTGCCGAGGGCTCTGAGCCAGGCAGCACGGAGATGCAAGTCACTGGGGAACCTGCAGATTACACCAGTTCAACATTGAGTTGTAATGATGAGAGTGACTGTGTGCATGTGTGTGATACACATAAACAAAGATCTCACATTTCTGCCCAGAGGGGACCTATCTACAACACTTTGTTACTGAATTGTGGCCTGCGGGTAAGAGTTCTAGGAATGGATACTAATTTTGAAGTAATTAATGATGTCCTCACGACTGTGGCTAGCTCCAAGAGACAAGCTATCTGAGTTGAAGATATTAGTTTTATACATACACACACATACACACACATATAGTGCATTGTAGATAGTACATTTACTTCTTTGACGTTTTTCTCTCCAGACAAGGGTTGCCTGGAAGAGAATGCTTTTGCAATAAGGCCTTTGCGCCTTGTATTTATTTCCTCTTTCTTGTGTATCAACCTTTAGAGGTAGGGTCATGACGTGTCAAAGGACTCATAGGAGCCACAGGTTTGAATTTGAATTTATTTCTTGTTAACAATTTTCTATTCTATTCTATCCTACAGTGCACAGGTGTGTGCGTGGTGCACACAGGTGCACTCTCTGTTTCCTGACTCTCATGGCCAGACGGAACGCCGATCCGACATGACCAGAGACATCAGGCGCAGCGGCTTTACGTGCTCTCCGCAGCACGGGGTGACGAACCGCCAACTTCCCAACTCCGGCCTGACATACGCAGTTGAATATGTTGACATTGTTAACCATTCGACTAAAGTTAGTAGTGCCTACGACGACATCGTCAAGCTTGTGGGCAAGACAAGCAGTGGACCGAAATGAAAGGGCTTGCATGTATACAATGATCCTCTTTTTATACAATTATAAATCTTTTGGGTCTACTAAGGTACTCACTCGTGGAGCGTGACCGCCGCGGATCCCGAGACTGTCTCCGCAGTGGTTTTGCAAAAGGGCGCGTAGCACCGCATGTTGATTGTTTTTTAATTATTAAGAAAATTAATAAAATCCAAGAGAACACTTTGGATTATTAGTTATATCTTATAAAATAATGTAAACATCTATTTCTAGTGGATTCAAAGCACAGAACGCAGAGTACATACATTACACAGAACACTATTACTCTATATAATATACTGACACCATAGACCACGAACACTAGGACACTGACACACAGAAGGATACATTGTCTTTGGAAGGATACTACATCCAAAGACTACAATCACAAAGTACATTTTAATGACCAAACTACCACAGAACACAATATACTCTCAGGGAGGTTCCATGACAGGAATAGTTTTCACTAGCGCCATCTACGATCGTCCCATGACATCTCTTTGAAGGCGGGAGATTCAAACGTGGCATTAATCTACTTATTAAGCAAACTATAATAGGACTACGCAAGCACTGTCCCCAACACACTGTGCCAGACGTGGGTGGCACTATATTGAATACTGCCTGATGCCCGCGACTTCGTCAATGTATCGTCGTCGTTTTTATGTATCATCAATAGTTTTCTCAGCACACGCTAAATAATGCATTTTATAGGCAAAATGTTGCTACTTTGGGTTATATACTGCAATTTTCTTAAGGATCTCTAATTTTTTTGAAAATAAATTATAGCCTACTAGCTGATGCCCGCGACTTCGTCCGCTTGGATTTAGTCTTTAAAGTCCCTCGAGAACTCTTTGATTTTCCGGGATGAAAAGTAAATCAAGTCACTCTCCAGGTGCTCAACTAATAATATAATATTAAAGCTTACTTTTTAATAAATAAATAAAAAAAAAAGCCTATGCCATTTTAAAACATTTTGTGAATTTAAAACTTAATTATGTACATTATTTTATCTCCTTAATTATTATTAACTCATAATCCTTTTAATTTTTAAATCCTTAATTATAACTTGTAATTAGCTGTAATTTTCTTTTGTTTACTTAATTAGTTGTAAGTTCACCTTGTGAAATAAAATAAGAGTAAATTTTTGTTTAAAAATATTTTTTTTTTATAAAATGTCCCTTAAAATGGAGTGCCTGTTGGCATAGGCCTCCTCCAACTCTATCCACTGTTGTCTGTCCAGTGCCACCCTGGTCCAATGTGGCCCCAGAGTTAGTCTGAGGTCATCCTCCCAGCCTCTAGCTTGTCAACCTTTTCTCCTTTTAGTATCTCTGGGATACCAATGTGTCACTAGCTTGCTCCACTTTTCTACCTTCCGTCTTAACATGTGACCAGTCCATCTCCACTTCTGCTGGTCAATTCGTGTCAATATGTCTGTGACCCTGGTTCTTGCTCTTATATCGCAGTTCAGAATTTTGTCCTTTGACTTCACACCCAGCATACTTCGTTCCATTGCGCGTTGACATTTCGCCAGGTTATCTCTATGATGAGAAGTTAGTGACGGTCTCACATCCATATGTTATGCATGGGAGAATGCATGTATCAAATGTTTTTTTCTTTATTCGTGTTCCTAACTCTTTACTCTTCATTATTTCTCTCAGAGACCAATATTTACCCCATCCATATGCTATTCTCTTGTCTACTTCTTTGGTCATTTGGTCTCTGGGGGATACAATTTGACCCAAGTACACATATTCATCTACAAACTAAAAACTGATGCCATCTATTTTTCATGACATTCACCTTTTCTGAGTTGGTCATCAATTTTGTCTTATTAGCATTCATCTCCACTTACGATTTGCGGATGATATCGTCATTTTCTCGGAGTCTCCTAAAACCCTTAATGACATGATATCGGAGTTAGCACGGGAAAGTCAGAAAGTAGGTCTAGCACTAAATAAATCAAAAACAAAAGTAATGACAAACTGTGACAAATCACTGCAGGTAATAGTAGATGGAGAAGAAATTGAAGTTGTCAATGAATATATTTACCTAGGACAGCTAATGTTATTCGGAGACCGCATGGAAAAAGAAATACAAAGACGAATCGCCTTAGCCTGGAAAAAATATTGGAGCCTAAAGGAAATAATGAAAAACAAGAATATACACATAAAGATAAAAGCAAAATTATTTGACGTCGCAATACTCCCATGCCTAATTTACGGATGCCAAACATGGGCACTCAGGATGGTAGATGAGGAAAGAATCGCGGTGTGCCAGCGAAGAATGGAAAGAAGCATGCTGGGCATAAAAATGATAGACAGAATCAGCAACCAAGCTATTCGTAAAAAAACAAGAGTTAGCGACGTCACCAGGCAGATAAGATTATTAAAATGGAAATGGGCTGGCCATATTAGCCGAGAGAGTAACACTAAATGGACAAAAATCTTGACAGAGTGGTTACCTCGCAACGCTAAAAGGAAAAGAGGAAGACCTTGGAGACGCTGGGCAGATGTGTTTGCTCAGGTCAATGGACCACTATGGATGAGAAGCGCGCAAAATAGACGGACATGGAAAGAGCTGGGGGAGGCCTACGCCAAACAGGCGACTTCTACCAATAACATACAACAACATTAAAATTAAATAGGTTATAAGCAATGACATTTTAAATATTGTTGGTAAAAAATAATAATAATAATTTTTGTATTCTAGTAATGTAACATAATTTATTATTTTGACCAAATGTATGGAAATTTTGTAAAAAATTGGTAGTTGAATAAAGGGCTATTTTATTTTATTTTATTTTTATAGCATTCATCTCCAGTCCCACAAGTCTACTCTCTTCCTTTAAATTTTGAATCATCAATTGGAGTTCTTTAGGGTCTTCTTCCAATAAAACTAGGTCATCTGCGAATCGAAGGTCATGGAGACGTCTGCCGTTAATATTAAGCCATACTCTTCCATTTTTCGGAAAACTGTCTCGAGCAGGTACAGCTGCAAGAGTTTAGGAGATATCGCCCTGTCTCACTCCCCTCTCTATCGGGAAAGAAATGCCTGTACTTTCTAACTTTATGCTTGCCTTACTTTTTAGGGTTCCGTACCCAAAGGGTGCCAACGGGACCCTATTACTAAGCCTCCGCTGTCCGTCCGTCCGTCTGTCAGCGGGCTGTATCTCGTAAACCGTAATAGATAGACAGTTGAAATTTTCACATATTTTGTATTTCTATTGCCGCTATAACAAAAAATAATAAAAATTAAATTTATTTTTTTTAACGGAACCTTAAAAGAGCGAGGCCCGACTCGCACTTGGCCGATTCTTTTGGTATATGTTTCGGAAGATGTGGATGTAAACCTCGTTAACTCCTTGCTCCTTTAAGCTCCGCCATATTATGTGTTTGTGGTATAAACTGTCGAAGGCTTCAGAATAGTCAATGAACGCCATGTATCTATAATGGTTTTAGGGTTCCGTACCAAAATGGTAAAAATGGAACCCTTATGGTGAAACTTTCTCCGTCCGTCCGTCCGTCCGTCTGTCACAGTCGATTATTTCAGTAACTATTAAAGCTATCGACATGCAATTTGGCATAGTTGTGTATAATAGTGGCCCAACATCAGTGCAATAAAGAAAAATCGAAAATTATTTTTATTTTTATCAAAAAAGGGTGAAAATCGGGGGTTTGAAATTTCAAAGTAAGATAACTATACCTACCGAGTGGGGTATCAAATAAACGGCCTTTAGTTGTGTATTCTAAAACAGTTTTTTATTTATTTCTATATATAATAGTTTTTGAGTAATTGGCCAAAATGTCGAAAAAAATACCGTTCCCCCCCCCCCCCCCCCTTAATCTCCGAAGTTTACCAATCGAAAAATCTGAAATAATTCAGTCCGACTCGCACTTGACCGGCTTTTTGGAATTCGTTGTACTTCTCCACTAGTTGCTTGATTGTGTGGATATGATCAATCGTGCTGAAATTTTTCCTAAAACCCGCTTGCTCAATTGGTTGGTTCTCCTCTAGGACAGTTGACACTCTATCCAATATTATTTTTGCAAACACCTTGTAAATGTTAGACATCAGACTTATTGGCCTGTAGTTTCCTGTGTCATCCATTGCCCCTTTTAAATCTGCCCAGACATAGTTGACCCCCCTGGCAACGCACAGACATGTGGCAGGTATACCTACTGCTGTATGTAATGTTAAGGACTTGCTAACTAAAACTGAAACCAGGGATTCAGAAGTTCGATCTGTACCCTCGTCGGTAACAGGGGGACAGATCGAACTTGTTATTCCTATCCGTTCCCCCGAGGGGACGGGCCAGGGGGACAGACAGAATCCCGTGATTCTGAGTTGAATTTCAGCGTTGGAACTTGGCAGTTTTCATCGACCTTATCATGACTTTGGCAATGTTTTTTTTTATTAATTACGACATGGAATCGACTATGAATCTATTTCAATTTTATTTAAATTGAAAAACAACAAACGGCGATATTTCAAACAGCAATGTATATTCAAACTTCCATACCCGCGCGATTAGCTGCTTATCACAAGTTCAAAGCACTCCGTGACTCGGTCAAAGCACAAACCGCCGCTCGCAGGGGCATCAGACATCAGTGTCACAGATCGCAGAGCGCTGTGACCGCATTGTGCGCGATACATTGCGTGCTCTAAACTACAACATCGGTGACCCACCATATTCAAAATGTGGTATTTGTAATTTCGTTAGGCATTAAGTGTAACCTCTTTACAAAGTTCTCGCTAGCAGGTCCCTTACACGTCTCCTTCATTTCGCGGTAGGCCTGAACATGTATCGACTAAGTAACTGCTGCTGTTTCGTGGAGGAAAACAAATAATAAATACTTTTGTTAATATATTATTGTGTTTAATATAGAATTATATACTCTTAATAATACTTTTACACAGTATTTATTGTATCAACTTAAACTAGCGGCACGCTATGATGGCCGGTTTGACACATTACAATAGTGATGTGGAATGTCAATTTATTCTCGAACAAAAAACAATTAAGTTTTGTTTTTGTACCTGATTAAATAGGTTTAATAAAACAAAAATGTATATGTTTATTTAATTTATTTGAACGAACTGAATATTTGAATGAAAATGAATATACATACTTTATATGCACACAAGAAACATATGAATACAAAAGATACCAAAAAAGGTGCCACAAAAGGCCATAATTAATCAGATTCGTCCATACTACTATTTTCACTGTCGTCACTGCTATCATCACCTACATTAATAATTATATGTTCGTTTTCTATAATATTATCTATTTTCACATCTCTTTCATAATCTTCCCTTATTAATTTAACAGTTCTATTCACAACCTTTTCCCAGTCTCCTTTAGTCACATGTTCACAAGCTTCTTCTAATAATTTTAGCATTTTTTTTGTGGTAAATGGGGGTTCTGTATTGTGTCTTGCAGCATATCCCTTAATTTGAGCCCACACCAACTCAATCGCATTATACTCACAATGGTAAGGCGGTAACCGTATAACTCTGTGCCCATGTTCTAATGCTATTTCGTCAATGACGTATCGGATCTTGGTTGGTTTGTTTTCTTTTAAAAGACGTACTAATTCCGCTTTTAACATATTCATGTTTGCATCTACGCCATTTTTACGAAGCCATGCGACGATATCAGCTTTCTTTTGGGATTGGGCAGGTGGCTTGTCAATTTGCATCGAGTGGTATGGGGCGTTGTCCATAATTATAATAGATGGTTCAGGGAGGCTACACAACATTGAGGTAAACCATTCAGTAAACTTTTCTCCATTCATGTCTTCATGATAGTCTCCAGTGGTTTTTGACGCAAAAGCCATGAGAGAACCTTCGACAAACCCGTTGATGGTTCCGGCGTGACAAATTATAAGTCGCGATCCTTTTCCTACAGGAACTTTGGAAGTAGATGCTGCTGTGTCATCGTTCCAAGAACGGCCTACAGTATGGTTAGCATTAAGCCATGTTTCATCCAAGAACACAACATTTTGCCAATTTTTGATTTCTTTCACTTGCCGTAAAAAAGTATACCTTGCCATCGCTATATCAAATCTTTCCATCAATATTTTGCGTTTGTTACATTTTTTGTATCGAAATCCAATGGTCTTCAAAATCTTCGTTAAAGAACTTTCCCCACCGAAGAATAATCCAGCTTCCTTCAGTGAATGCACCAACTTTTTTCTTGTTGGATACTCCTTCTGTAAATAGTAGCCGTAAACATGTCTTCGGATAGCATCGGCATCAAAGCTATCGATGCCTACGACTGGTTTTGCTCGTTTTCTCTTTTTTGGTGTGTGAAGTTTATTTTCTTCTGTGCCAGTCTCGCCATATTTTTTTTTAGTTATCCGTCTAACAGTTCGTTGTCCAATATTAAGCGCATCAGCTACGCGTTCAACCACTGACGTTATAGGTAAAATTGGCCCTCCATTTTGAGCTTCACGATCGAAATAGTTACGAAGGCGTATTACGAACTCACGTGTCTGACTATTTAGAACAGTTCTCTGCGTACGTTCGGTCATATCGACGAAATCCACAACAAAGGGCTTGAACAGAGTCCAAATTAACGAGCAAGGGTCAACAGTAATGCAGTATCAATATTTGAAATCCAAAGCCAGGTCAAAACTATATCACAATCGCATTGCACTGACAGTTTATACTTTTCGAAGCAACGTCAATTCGAAACTGCTTTGTTTTGCATTGAGCATTGACGCGAGTTTGCCGGAGATAGTAGTTGTGCTAGCCAGCGATCCTATGTGACGATCGTATTAGATTCCATTTTTAAAAATTTTCAATTTAGAAAACCAAATGCCGAGTTGTGGTATATATCATATAAAAATAAAAATTTTACCTTTTGTATGAAACAGCTGATATTTTTTTGCGATTTCAGAGGTTTGTCCACATAGTGAAAATTGTTCATATTCACAAGTACATTCACCCCTTAAATGGTGCAAACTGATTTTTCTACACTTGTATACATTTTAGAAATCAATTTAATAAATAAATTTTGAGTCCTAAACCTAAAACTACATTCGATAAAATTTATGAATCTCTGCACATCACTATCGTCAATAAAGTAATACAATTATTTCCTTCAAAGTCGTTATCAATTAATACGGAACTTCATGAGCGGACAAACGTCAAACCGGCCATCATAACGTGCCGCTAGTTTAGTTAATATTTTAGTAGGTAGTCAAAATGTTGATATTCGTTATTTATTACAGAAAATGTAACATGTAAGAATAACATATTCTGTAAAAACAGAAAATAAATCGATCCAAAAACAAATAAGTTATAGAGGTTTAAAGTTTCCTGATAGACAGAGAGAGCGCTACTGAAGTGTGATGTCACAATTCACCAGCTCCATAGACGCTCCATAGAAAATTTCATTTTAGAAAGAGACAGATACAGTCACAAAAAACAGCTTATAATACCAAGACTAGTAAAGATATTTAAAAAAGAGAAATAGTGTTACAATATTTAAAAACGTTATTTTAAATAAATAAAAAAATATCAGTCAAATACCTAATAACTTAAATTATACAGATAAATAAGCTAATTTGACACCCTAATAATACCTACTTAATACGATTTCACACATTGACATAATATTCACTAACACAGATTTAGGATTGGTAGTCGCTAGATACCTACCGCCCTTCCGGAACACAAAGCGGCAAAATGAAAACGACTAACAATTTGGAGGGTACGCGCATGGTACGCCAGTTCAGGCGTAATATGTATTGCCACAATTTACTTGTAGCCGACGGTATCTAATAGGTGCGCAGCGACTATCAATCCTAAACCTAAGTATGTTTACAAAATGCTTACAAAATGGTAATATGCAAATGTCAATTTTCACCTTTTTAGCCCAACAGATAAAGGTGAGCATTGAAAGGCCGCAGGTTCGGTCCTCACCCGAAACAATATAGTCGCACCTGCCTACTCCTAGCGCAAGAAGAGGACACTATTAGTCAAGTTCAGCTCGGTTAATACTCTTTTTAACAAAACAATAAATCAGGAAACTTGTTAAATATTTCATCAAAGCCTCTCTCATGCATACCTTAGATACCAAGGAAAAGTATGCTTGCTTGTATTCCCATTTATGCAGGGTGCGAGGGACACCCTAACGACAACTAAAGCCAGGGACTGGGTACATGACTCTGGGGCGCTCAGCTTTGGAATGTTTCATGGGTGTTTTCATGATTTTGACAATTCTTTTTCATTTTTTTAATTAATTACAACAATCTTTTATGTAACCTACTTTAACTTGATTTTATTGAAAAACAAGAAATGCTAATGTTTAACACACAACAGCGATGCAATACTCGCGCGATCAGCTGTTTATCAAAAGTTCAAAGCACTCGGCCTAAGTACCCACAAACCGCCGCTTGCGACGCGCCGTACCTAATGCGGGTGTAGGTATCGTTGCCCGTTGTTTGCGATACATTGCGTGCTCAAAAATGACAATATTGGTAACCAACATTTCCGAGGTGAGTTGCATTTGAAATTGCGTTACAGGCCTTACGTCCTGAAATCCACAAAAGAACGCGCTGGCTTAGATGCCTATTAACATTTTTTAATGCTAACTGATGCAATACTTTGCCGGAGAAGAATGTTGAGCGTCTTGGAATGAATTCCGGAGCACCGAGCCCACTCTCGAAGGACGTGTCCGGTCACGCGTCACGACGCGTTGATGTCTCGACTGAACGTCTAGTGCTCCGAGGACGAGTACAGGGCGCGAGGGCGTGCGGCAGATCGGCCGAGAGATGGACGGCCGAGTGCGGGCTGCGGCGGGTGTTGCCTTACATGAGTGCGCGAGGGAGGCAGCGTTAGAGGGAGACTGGTCCAAGATCCCAGTGCCGCCAGACCTAAGTTATTTTCTCAGCAATTATTTGTGTACGATAGAGTACTGTTCTAATGTCCTTTCAGTATATGCGTACCAGCTAGATTGTGCCGACGGCCAATTTCCAGATACCAGGTGCTAAAGGTAGGTAAAAACTAGAATAACTTATCTTAAATTCTCAGGGCTGATTTTCATATATGTTTTAAAGAATATTGTGAAAATTAATAAATTAATACTGCCAGACGCTTACCGCCGGCGGTTACTTTAGCCAGACGCTTTGAAGGTCCCAAAAAAATATATAATTTAAGTTAACTTGTATTCTCAGTTCTGATTTTTATACATGATACTCAGGGAACTATTGTGATATTATCTGTAAGCTGCCAGACCTATTGGAAGGATCAATCATCCCCCCAGACACACATTATGCGTCCCCATATGTATGAGCGCTAGAACATGATTCACTTGTTTAAGTGTGTGAGAGATAATATCATCATACTATAATATTATAAATGCGAAAGTGTGTTTGTTGGTTTGTCCTTCAATTACTCTGCAACAGAGCTACGGATCGACGTCATTTTTTGCCTGGGTATAGCTTGCAGAAGATATTGCAATAGTTCTCTCTCTCTAGATCCTAAGCTATACCCAGGCAAAAAATCACGTCGATCCATAGCTCTGTTGCAGAGTGATTGAAGGACAAACCAACAAACACACTTTCGCATTTATAATATTATAGTATGATGATATTATCTCTCACACACTTAAACAAGTGAATCATGTTCTAGCGCTCATACATATGGGGACGCATAATGTGTGTCTGGGGGGATGTTTGACCCTTCCAATAGGTCTGGCAGCTTACAGATAATATCGCAATAGTTCCCTGAGTATCATGTATAAAAATCAGAACTGAGAATATAAGTTAACTTAAATTATATATTTTTTTGGGACCTTCAAAGCGTCTGGCTAAAGTAACCGCCGGCGGTAAGCGTCTGGCAGTATTAATTTATTAATTTTTACAATATTCTTTAAAACATATATGAAAATCAGCCCTGAGAATTTAAGATAAGTTATTCTAGTTTTTACCTACCTTTAGCACCTGGTATCTGGAAATTGGCCGTCGGCACAATCTAGCTGGTACGCATATACTGAAAGAACATTCGAACAGTACTCTATCGTACACAAATAATTGCTGAGAAAATAACTTAGGTCTGGCGGCACTGGGATCTTGCTCTAGACGCGCAGTGCGACGCCGCCGGGCCATAGCTGCCGCCGGAACAATGATATGGGCCCGAGCGACGTGTGTAGAACAAAGAAAACGTAAAATGTGATCCGAACTTCTCATTGATGAGTGGACCATAATGAGTGCATGAGTGCGTCAGCCAAACCGGGAAGATACTAAAGACAATGTCATTACGTTGAAGTTCGCTTTTTAGAGTTAGGATTTCTCTTGTCGCCAGTGTGAGTTCTCATGTGACTTATTAAACTACTCTTTTGTGAACATTTATACTTACATAGCTCACAAGCATAAGGCTTGTCGCCAGTGTGAGTTGTCATGTGACTTATTAAATGACTCTTACGTGAACATTTATACTTGCATAGCTTACAAATATAAGGCTTTTCGCCAGTGTGAGTTCTCATGTGCCTTACTAAATCACTCTTTTGTGAACATTTAAACTTGCATAGCTCACAAGGAAAAGGATTTTCGCCAGTGTGAGCTCTCATGTGCCTTATTAAACAACCCTTTTGTGAACATTTATACTTACATAGCTCACAAGCAAAAGGCTTGTCGCCAGTGTGAGTTCTCATGTGCATTACTAAAGGACCCTTTTGTGAACATTTATACTTACATAGCTCACAAGCATAGGGCTTGTCGCCAGTGTGAGTTTTCATGTGTCTTAATAACTTACCCTTTTGTGAACATTTATACTTACATAGCTCACAAGCAAAAGGCTTGTCGCCAGTGTGAGTTCTCATGTGCATTACTAAAGGACCCTTTTGTGAACATTTATACTTACATAGCTCACAAGCATAGGGCTTGTCGCCAGTGTGAGTTTTCATGTGTCTTAATAACTTACCCTTTTGTGAACATTTATACTTACATAGTTCACAAGCATAAGGCTGGTCGCCCGTATGAGTTCTCATGTGACTTTTTAAACTACTCTTTTGTGAACATTTATACTTGCATAGCTTACAAATAAAAGGCTTGTCTCCAGTGTGAGTTCTCATATGTCTTACTAAATGATCCTTACGTGAACATTTATATTTACATAGCTCACAATCATAAGGCTTGTCGCCAGTGTGAGTTTTCATGTGTCTTAATAAATTACCCTTTTGTGAACATTTATACTTACATAGCTCACAAGCATAAGGCTTGTCGCCAGTGTGAACGTGCATATGCCTCATCAAAGCATTTTCATTTTTACATTTGTATTGGCTAACCTTGCAATTCAACTGCATCACTTCAGAATGAGTTTTTATGTGATTTATCAAGAAACGTTTTTGTTTGAACATTTTCTGGCAAACGTCACATGAAAACAATTTCCTCTCAACATTCGCTGGTGAACTATTATACGGTACATTAACGTCATTACTTGAATAAAATGTTTTACTTTGTAAATTTGAAAAGTTAGGGTTATTCAGTGTCGTAGGAACTTTATTCTGACTAGTCGCCTGACAGCTGACATCGTCCGCGGCAATACCACTCGCAGGCACGTCTTGTTCGTCGTGTGAGTCGTCTTCTTCAGCTGGAGGCACTTTCGTTTCGTTATTCGTCGCACGGCTCGCGGGCAGAGCGACTGAAGTACAGCCTATGTCACCTGGACCAGAACAACGAATCGATTGACATCTTCAAAATCGGCTCAGTACTTTAGGCGCTGCGGTGGAACATTCGTGAATACATACATACATAGACTGCTAAAATCACTACCCTTCCTTTTGTCTTTGCAGCAGTCGCCCGTCCGCGACTACCCTTAGAGGTGTTTATTTATCACATTTAAATGGGACCAACTTCGAGGGAGACCCTATCCAGTATAAAACAATCATCAAAACCGGAAAAAGTAATGCGTAATCATATTTAAAAAATATAATATACAAACATAATATATGGTGGAAAAAAAATTATGGGCCAGGGGAACTACTACTTGTACTTCATACAATATCTTAAAATAGCGGGTGTTTATTTTTGAATTTTCAACTGGTTCAACTCCCACGTGAAACAATGAATGAATGAATATATACTTTTATTGTACACCACTAATAAAATAATTAAATAATTATACATAACAAAAACAAGCATACAATTTGGGAAACAAGCTATTTTTCGAAAATCTTTGAATGCAGTTTTGTTTCTTTTTAAAATAAGAGCATATTTCCTTTAAGTAAAATTATCTAACTCAACGATTTAAGGTAGTTCCCCTCCAGGGCCCATAATTTTTTTCCATCCTGTCTATATAATTTAAAGCTTATAAAAATATATATTATAAAGCTGAAGAGTTTGTTTGTTTGTCTGAACGCGCTAATCTCAGGAACTACTGGTCCAGTTTGAAAAATTCTTTCAGTGTTAGATAGCCCATTTATCGAGGAAGGCTATAGGCTATATATCATCACGCTAAGACCAATAGAAACACAGCACCAATGAAGAATGTTTCAAAATCGGGGGTTTTTTCCGTTTCGAGAGCTTCCGCTGCGTGCGCTGCGTAAACGGTTAGTTTCGCAAAAATCATGTATGACAGAATTGTTCCCCGTTAAAAGTTCTAAAAAAAGTCCGCGACAACATATGTCTATCTTTATAGGTTGGCTCACTATAACCTTTTTTATGCTAACCAAATTTGTTCTAATTTGTTGTATTTTTATAAACATGATATTAATCCTTATCCAAATAAATACGTTATTCATCACAAGTATTTCATTTAAAACAAAATAGCCCTTTACATCATTCGATTTCAATGAATATCTTCGCAGTTTTAAAATAACATCGCAGCAAAATAATCATCATTCTTGCAGCGGGAAAATTTATCTTTTAATAAACTCATAGAAAATCAGAAATTCTACGCGGACGAAGTCGCCGGCGACCGCTAGTAATTATATAAATACCCATACGCGATAACTTGAGAGACGCCTTGTTTGGAGACGACTAACGGAGCTGTATCTCACCTGATGTGGGAGGCAAGAGTCCGGAAGGGCGAGGGTCGTCACTCAGCTCCTGAGGGTCGTCACTCCGCCGTCGAGCGGCCGGCCTGTGGAACACGACAGAATGTATCGAGAGTGCACCGAGCAGCGACCAGAAGCTAAGCAATACACTTATCAGGGCAGTTACAGAAGTTCCACTCCGCAAACACGTTCTAACACTGACCTCTGTAAGCAGTGTATGATGGACACTGGCCTGGCTGCTCCTATACAGGTGACGGCTTCATTGTGCTGATACCTGAAGCGCCACGGTTGACGTACGAGTGGCTCCGGAACTGATAATATTGCGAATTGCGCACCGACCTCCATAAAAGCTATGATTTCATGTGAAATCATAGAATATTTATTAAAGAGGTCGGTTAAGGAATCATAGATTAATTATATTATAGAGGTTGGTGCGCCATTTGCTATATTATTAGTTCCAGACACTCGTTTAACTGCTTACATCGCCAAAATGGCGTCAATCAACTACCTCCTAAAAATAATGTTGGCAGCCTCTCAAGTGTTAATCACAGAACAATTATAGAGCTCACTGCGCTCACACAACAGGCGCAATGAGCGATTTAGAGAAACTGTTGGACGATGTGCGGAAGTATCTATTATTTCGAAGAATTATCATTTCAGCAAAATAAAAAAAAAGTTCGGTAGAATTTTTTTTAAGTTTTAAAATTCACGCATCAACGCTCGACGGTGTCATGGCGTCGTTGTGACGTCACCTCTATGATTTTCATAGTACCGGTGGTAGACTCATCGACGATTTAAAAGCACTTGTAAAAAAGTTTATTTCAATAAAAAACATTTCTATAACAACTATAGAATAGAATTCTATAATTGTTTGTCAAAGTTTGAAGATAGATGTGACGTATCGCTCTGATTGGTGTTCAATCCAATATGGCTGAATTGCTGTATTTTTTTAGTTTTATTTTATCAAAGGAAATATAAATCTCGCTCGAAATAGAAAACTAAATACATACATTTTTTATAGTCCACAAATCCTATTTTATTGCATAAAGTCACAATGAGATTGATCGTTGGCGACTGCCACCATGCCTATCAACAACACAGGCAGGTATACTGACCTGCACAGGGACGCGCCACACTCGCCAGCAGCGGCGCCGATCTGTCGAATGCGAAACAAGCTCATTATACTTCCGTCTCCAGAACGCTTCAGAGGGCACAACAGTACAGGCGCAGAAGAATCACTACGCGAAATCATTTAAACAAGCTACAAGCTATAATTTTGGAAAAATTATATTGGATATATGGATAAATACAATAACTAAAAAAAGGCAAACTGTCCATATCTTCAAAACTGCTGAACAGATTTTTATAAAACCTTTACTGTTCCCTAGTTAAAGTAAAGGTAAATAAATTAAGAAAAGGATCGCAATCCGATTACATTTCGGAGAAATGGGTGGACAAACATACATACACCCATAAAAATGTATATTAATTGTTTGAAAGCCCTAATAGATTATCATAGGTGAATATTAGCATCAATTGTTTGAACTATGCGCCCCGCCCGTCGTCACTTCGGCTTCGCAACTCAATGAACTATGTCGGTAACTTTGTGCTCCTCCAGATCCAACCAGCTCATGGACTTGGCGAGTTGACTGAAGTGCTCAAACGTTGGAGTTTGAGGCAGAAACAGCAAATCCATCCACATGTCTTACCTGAAGATGCGTGCTCAAATGTTGCAAGTACGCATGCTCAACAACAAATTCCTCCAAACAAAGTGTACATTGGTAGGGGGCACTTTCACACTTGGACATATCCTGTGTTGCAGCCACTTGTGTACAAACTGCTGCTTTTCTGTTCAGAGCTTTGAGAATAGCATCATCCAATAGTTGTGTTTCTAACTTTATACTACTATCCGATAAGTATTCATCATTACGAGCAACATCTTCATGTATCACCTCCACGTCCTCATCTACCAACACTGACTCGTCGTTTGCTTCAGTTTTCACTACATCTGTGTCGATGGTGTCTTCTGATTCACTCTGCATGTCTTCTAGTAAGTGTAAATCACAATGATCAGGTGCCAATGCTGTCGCTACCAAATCATTTTTTAA
The DNA here is from genome assembly GCA_029955525.1 of Oeneis ivallda. Classification (NCBI taxonomy): domain Eukaryota; kingdom Metazoa; phylum Arthropoda; class Insecta; order Lepidoptera; family Nymphalidae; genus Oeneis; species Oeneis ivallda. Next base: position 7,064,369 of record JARPMR010000021.1, read on the forward strand.
TTGGTGTCTTGTGCGGTTTATCTGTTTGATGTGAAGCCTTGTTATCTGTGGACAAACAAGTTGACTATTAGACCAGTGCAGATACCTTTGAAAATGATGAAAAATTAATAAATATTATAGTAGGATGATATCCATTGGAAAAGGAAGAGAATGTAACAAAAATGAAAGGAAAAATAAATTATTTTTCCTTTCATTTTTGTATATATGTAACTAAAGAACAAGAATTAAGAAGATTTTAATTATCAATGTATGGGAAAACAAAAATTGAAAGCTTTGACACTTTTTGAAGAAAAAATAGATACATTTTTTTTTTTATATAAAACAGTGTCGCAGCACATGAGTTAGGTGACGTTTTCGCACAGGCGAATCGTCGCGCGATGCGTCGCTCGCCATGCGGCCATATCGCGTGACGGTTCGCGCGATACGCCGAACCGCGCATCGCGCGACACGCCTATGCGAAAACGTCGCCATATGTATTAAGCACTCACTAGTTCACGTTGTCGAACCAAGTCCATCAGCAGCCCTCGGGCTCTCAAGGCCTTGTCTCTAAATCTGCTAAAGTTTCTCAAGCTCTGAGTGCAATGCACACAAAGTGTCTGTTTCAGATTTCCCAGGTCACACGGCTGAAACAACATATTGCATAAACAATTGGGTATTCTTGTTTGTATGTTTGTTCTCCAATCACACAGCAATGGAGCAACATATTAATGCAATTTTCTTCATAGATTTTAAAAATGATTAAAAGCCAGGCTGAACTAGACTAACACTCCCCTCTCCCCTCAACATAAGCGACAAGCTTATGTTAGGAGTGCGTGTGACAATAGTGCAACAGGTGGGGATTGAACTGGCAACCTTTCAGTGTTCAGTCTGCATATTTAACTGTTGGGCCATTAAGGCCTAAGTTGAAGTCCTGAATCCTGCACAGGGTGTTCCTTTTAAAGACTAAGTTGATTACCTCCCTGGCGCAGTGGTCTGGGGTTCGATTCCCAGCTGTGGCAATTTGAGAATTTATAATTTCTGAATTCTCTGGTCTGGCCTGGTGGGAAGCTTTGGTCGTGGCTAGTTACCATCCTACTGTCAAGCACATGCTGCCAAACGATTTAGCATTCCAGCACGTGTAGAATCAGATTGGGGTTGAATGTACACTTGTCATACCCCTCCCAAGTCAGCCCGATACAAATCTTAGACTGCATTGTCACAACATCAGGTGAGATCACAGTCAAAAACTCTCTTGTCATCGAATTATATAGAAAGCTTACAGGATTTCCAGTTAAGTGTTGATATGCTTCTTCCAAGTTGTATTTGCTCATTAGATACAGCTTGCTCTCAGTCTCCAGGCAGATCATGCAGACCTGCAAAGATAATATATTCACTAATTCATCATCATCAGCATCCCATCAACAGCCAACAACTGAGCGCAGGCCTCCTCTCAGAGAAGGGTTATAGACCAAAGTCCACAACACTGGCCTTTAATAACCCTACGAAAACTATTCAAGATTGTCGTAACATGTATAAAATAACTAGCTGACCCAGCGGAGTATGTACCACCAACAAAAATATTTAGTGGTTGGTCACCCTTATCATTTAAGGGTATGAAAAATAGATGTTGGCCGATTCTCAGATCTACCCGATATGCACACAAAATTTCATAAAAATCGGTCCACCCGTTTCGGAGGAGTAAGGTTACATTGTGACACGAGAATTTTATATTATATTAGATTATTTAAAAGTTTGTTGACTGCATACTAACAACATAACAAGATATAATGCATATAATTACCTTGCAACTTAAACCCTAGCAAAGTTACCTGCACTGTTGAGGGAATCACACCAGCACAAATTTGTCTTGAGCCGAATTCTGTTTCATAAAATTCATCATTCAGGAAATGCTGCGAGCAGACCACAGCAGGGTCTGGGAGGGGAGTGTCTTGTCTGCCGAGGGCTCTGAGCCAGGCAGCACGGAGATGCGAGTCACTGGGGAACCTGCAGATTACACCAGTTCAACATTGAGTTGTAATGATGAGAGTAAATGTGTGTGTGTGTGTGTGTGTGTGTGTGTACAAACATAAACAAAGATTTCCATTTCTGCCCAGAGGGGACCTATCTACCTGAAAACACCTTTGGTTCCGACTTTCCTGTGGGTGAGAGTTCTAGCAATGGATACTAAGTTTGAAGTAATTAATGATAATGTCCTCACAATGTCCTGCGGCTAGCTTCCAGAGACAAGCCATCCATCCAGCCATCTGAGTTGAAGATATTACAGTTCCATACCTACACATACATACATAAACATTCATACATACGAGTATAGTACATTGCAGATAGTACTTTTGCCTTTTGAAGTTTTCCTTTCCAGAGAAGAGTTGCCTCGAAGAGAATCCTTTTGCAATAAGGCCACCTTTGCACCTATTATTTATTTCCTCTTTCTTGTGTATCAACCTTTATTTCTTATTGTGCAATACAGAATTTTCTATTCTAACTGTAACTGCGCACATGTGTGTGCGTAAACACAGGTGCATTCTCTATTTCCTCCCTCTAATGGCCAGATGGGACGGCAATCCGACATGATGTCTCTCTGGTCATTCATCTCACGACGGCTTTACGTGCTCTCCACAGCACGGGGTGACAAACCGCCAACTTCCTAACTCCGGCCTGACATACGCAGTTGAATATGTTAACATTGTTAACCATTCGACTTAAGTTAATTTGTAGTGCCTACGAAGACATCAAGCTTGTGGGCAAGACAAGCGGTGGACGAAATGAAAGGGCTCGCATGTATTCAATGATCGTCTTTTTATACAATTATAAATCATTGGTTCTACTGAGGTACTCACTCGTGGAGCGTGACCGCCGCGGATCCCGAGACTGTCTCCGCAGTGGTTTTACAGAAGGGCGCGTAGCACCGCATGTTGATTGTTTTTAACTATTAAGAAAATTAATAAAATCAAAAGAGAACACTTTGAATTTTATAGTCATGTTAATAATTCACTATACTAAAATCAACAAATAAACTATATTTTATTAACAAAAGTTCAAAAAGGCATTTCAAGCACAGAATACAAACTCACAGTAATAGCCATAGACTGATAAATAATTATACGCTATAGCACAGAACATTACTCCTTACGTACATCATATTACTACGCGTTCGCTTCAAGTTGAGCCCTGCACCATAGAGTAAAGTAATCGACGCAGTCGTAATTCCTAGTTCCATGTCGACAGTACGGACACAGTATAGGATAATATGCAGTAGTTTGACACCTTTGATCTAGATTCTAGTGGTACTACGCGTTACAAATTTCCCCTATCCTAGCGGCACGCTATGATGGCCGGTTTGACACATTACAATAGTGATGTGGAATGTCAATTTATTCTCGAACAAAAAACAATTAAGTTTTGTTTTTGTACCTGATTAAATAGGTTTAATAAAACAAAAATGTATATGTTTATTTAATTTATTTGAACGAACTGAATATTTGAATGAAAATGAATATACATACTTTATATGCACACAAGAAACATATGAATACAAAAGATACCAAAAAAGGTGCCACAAAAGGCCATAATTAATCAGATTCGTCCATACTACTATTTTCACTGTCGTCACTGCTATCATCACCTACATTAATAATTATATGTTCGTTTTCTATAATATTATCTATTTTCACATCTCTTTCATAATCTTCCCTTATTAATTTAACAGTTCTATTCACAACCTTTTCCCAGTCTCCTTTAGTCACATGTTCACAAGCTTCTTCTAATAATTTTAGCATTTTTTTTGTGGTAAATGGGGGTTCTGTATTGTGTCTTGCAGCATATCCCTTAATTTGAGCCCACACCAACTCAATCGCATTATACTCACAATGGTAAGGCGGTAACCGTATAACTCTGTGCCCATGTTCTAATGCTATTTCGTCAATGACGTATCGGATCTTGGTTGGTTTGTTTTCTTTTAAAAGACGTACTAATTCCGCTTTTAACATATTCATGTTTGCATCTACGCCATTTTTACGAAGCCATGCGACGATATCAGCTTTCTTTTGGGATTGGGCAGGTGGCTTGTCAATTTGCATCGAGTGGTATGGGGCGTTGTCCATAATTATAATAGATGGTTCAGGGAGGCTACACAACATTGAGGTAAACCATTCAGTAAACTTTTCTCCATTCATGTCTTCATGATAGTCTCCAGTGGTTTTTGACGCAAAAGCCATGAGAGAACCTTCGACAAACCCGTTGATGGTTCCGGCGTGACAAATTATAAGTCGCGATCCTTTTCCTACAGGAACTTTGGAAGTAGATGCTGCTGTGTCATCGTTCCAAGAACGGCCTACAGTATGGTTAGCATTAAGCCATGTTTCATCCAAGAACACAACATTTTGCCAATTTTTGATTTCTTTCACTTGCCGTAAAAAAGTATACCTTGCCATCGCTATATCAAATCTTTCCATCAATATTTTGCGTTTGTTACATTTTTTGTATCGAAATCCAATGGTCTTCAAAATCTTCGTTAAAGAACTTTCCCCACCGAAGAATAATCCAGCTTCCTTCAGTGAATGCACCAACTTTTTTCTTGTTGGATACTCCTTCTGTAAATAGTAGCCGTAAACATGTCTTCGGATAGCATCGGCATCAAAGCTATCGATGCCTACGACTGGTTTTGCTCGTTTTCTCTTTTTTGGTGTGTGAAGTTTATTTTCTTCTGTGCCAGTCTCGCCATATTTTTTTTTAGTTATCCGTCTAACAGTTCGTTGTCCAATATTAAGCGCATCAGCTACGCGTTCAACCACTGACGTTATAGGTAAAATTGGCCCTCCATTTTGAGCTTCACGATCGAAATAGTTACGAAGGCGTATTACGAACTCACGTGTCTGACTATTTAGAACAGTTCTCTGCGTACGTTCGGTCATATCGACGAAATCCACAACAAAGGGCTTGAACAGAGTCCAAATTAACGAGCAAGGGTCAACAGTAATGCAGTATCAATATTTGAAATCCAAAGCCAGGTCAAAACTATATCACAATCGCATTGCACTGACAGTTTATACTTTTCGAAGCAACGTCAATTCGAAACTGCTTTGTTTTGCATTGAGCATTGACGCGAGTTTGCCGGAGGTAGTAGTTGTGCTAGCCAGCGATCCTATGTGACGATCGTATTAGATTCCATTTTTAAAAATTTTCAATTTAGAAAACCAAATGCCGAGTTGTGGTATATATCATATAAAAATAAAAAATTTACCTTTTGTATGAAACAGCTGATATTTTTTTGCGATTTCAGAGGTTTGTCCACATAGTGAAAATTGTTCATATTCACAAGTACATTCACCCCTTAAATGGTGCAAACTGATTTTTCTACACTTGTATACATTTTAGAAATCAATTTAATAAATAAATTTTGAGTCCTAAACCTAAAACTACATTCGATAAAATTTATGAATCTCTGCACATCACTATCGTCAATAAAGTAATACAATTATTTCCTTCAAAGTCGTTATCAATTAATACGGAACTTCATGAGCGGACAAACGTCAAACCGACCATCATAGCGTGCCGCTAGTTTAGCTCTCTCGCGCTTCCCCGCACCGCACCTCAAGTCAGACCCACTTAGTAAACCGCTCGCGAAGCACCACTTATTAAAAATAAATTTCAAATTCAAATTATTTATTTGCACAGATTGGGTAGTACAATGGTGTTACATTATAACTAGTGGTTCGCCCCGAACTGAGACCTCCCGGTAACGGTATCCCATGATTATTCATTCAATCGATACATGACGACCAAACCTGACATTATTATTATGCCCGTTTTCACCAAACATACCTATATCATCCCCTAAATAGGAGTCTCTTTACGTAGGTAGCTCCTAAATACAATCCTAAGTCCTAACATCCGTCCCAATGTCCTTTTAGGTGTCCCGTACAGGATCGTGATAAAGAAGTTGACAGAAATCATCACCTAACTTATCATAGCCCGTAAGGTTAGGCAACGTTAATGAAAACATTGAATTAATAAGTACTAACGAGTGAAAACGGGTTACGGGCATCTGTACAAATCGTTATCTATCGACGCGAATAGAAAATATACAAAATGCAGTAATTAATAGTTTATTGAAGTTTGATATTTAACTAAACAATAATTTTAATTGAATAATAAGTTATTATTTTATGTAACTAAATAATAATGTTCGACAAAAAACTGTTTTTGGGATACCTAGTCGTAACTCCCTAGTTCCATGGAATAGTAAATGACTGCGCCATCTATTAGCATTATTGTGAAGCTATGTTAATGCTATATGAATTACTGATGCCCATTAAAAATTAAATAATCTCATTTCTTTATAATATTCATATAATTTTAGTATTTGTTGTTCAAGTACAGGATACAAGTAAAACAAAAAACTAAAATATGCTCGAAAATAGTAGTATTTCATAGTCAATTCTCCTAGCGAGCGTCTTCAAGAGAGCGTATTAAATCTCCACTTTGAAAGCCCCCCATTTCGTCAATTTTAAGGGAAAAATTAAAAAAAAAATATTTTTGTACTCGGTTCGAAATAATCTTTAACATGATATGTTACAATTTTATATAACGCGATAAAATTTTTTTTACTTCGCATTCACTTCTATGAGAGCCCCCCTGAAATAAAGGTTTTTAAAGTTCGGCCGTTCAGAGAATGCGTTCCTGACACGTGTCAGTTAGTCACGACAACTGTCACAAAATTATAACATTAATTGATTATTGATATAATAATGTTGTTTTAATGCTCATCAATTGTTAAAACGGTAAACAACCAGCAATAATATTTTTATCGTAACTGCAACGCCATTACAAAGTTACGTCGTCAGTTCAATCGCGACGTGTCAGAAACGCATTCTCTGAACGGCCGTAGTATATAATTTTGTATGCAATATTCGGCTGAAGGCCATCAGTTTACATATTATATCTAAATTTGAAGTAATTACGTTCAGTAATTCAAAAGTTATAAGGCTCTGACAGACGGACGGACGGACGGACAAGAGCAAATTCACCTAGTAGACTCAGAGACCTCGCTTCGCTCGGTCAATAAAAGTCCTTACAATCTACCGGATAGGCATGCAAAAATAATATTTAATAATAATTCTTATTCTAAGTTTACGTATTAAAATTTCAATTTATTAAATTGAACTTTGGATATTAGGAGTTTTGGTAGGTTTGGTAAAAAAAACTAAGAATGTTGTATCGTAAAGCATTAGAATAATAAACACTTTTTTTTAAATATTTTTTTATTATTTATACCAATTCGAATTCAATATTCATAGTTAAGACAAGTCAGCTAGTACTTAACAGATAAAACAATAGATAAACTATTATACTGTATCTTCTTATACTGTGTCTTTACTAGCTGTGGGTCTGACTTGAGGTGCGGTGCGGGGAAGCGCGAGGGGTGTAGATTTCTTTACTCTATGGTGCAGGGCTCAACTTGAAACGAACGCGTATCTGTACAGGAACGTATAAAAAAGTACTTATTTCTCCTTTATCTCTCGGATATAAAAAAAAGGAAATGTCCTTATTGTCTTTGGGTTTTATTAAGCAAACTGTGCAAGTGCTTGGCATTTTTACAATATTTACACAAATCAATCTAAATCACTCACTCAATCACTAAATTGTTCGTCTATTTATTTTCACTAAACGCACGACCGTCAGCCCTTACGTTCATACTAGTAGTGGGCGTTTTGTAACGTAATCGGTTCGAGAAACTAGTTGTGGGACTGATAATCGAATACGTAGTTTCGTGGTTCAGAATGTAACGATTATTTTACTTAAGCACTTCATAAACAACGCGTTGAAGTGACGCGGCGCGTAACCGAATCACAGACACTGGGTACTTCAACTCACATCACTTATCACATCCACTTAAACAAGTTACAAGTTACAACCACTTCAATTGATTGTATGCGTATGACACACTTAACATAAATATTTCGCCAACGTCTCGGGATATTTGAGCTAGCGAGCAGGTAGGTCGGCTGGTACATAATCCGTACAATAAAAAGAATGAGTTATAGTTTGTTTTACTACAAACTTTGACATGGCAAATAAAGATTATGCGAACTTGTGCGTTATATGCTTGCGACAAAGTTCATTATGTTTCTTTAATAATAGTTGTCGGGAGAAAACTTGACCTGGGATTGGGTTTTTTAGTTCCTTCTAATTTTAGACTTATTTTATTAGTTTACCTGTGTAATGGACTATTGATGAATGTTGCGTCACGTGCATATCTAACACACAGTTAACATTCTTACTAATATTATAAATGTGAAAGTGTGTTTGTTTGTTGGTTTGTTGGTGTTTTGGTTTGTTGGTTTCTTGGTTTGTCCTGCAATCACGCCGCAACAGGGCTACGGATCGACGTGATTTTTTGCATGGTTATATGGTATGGTTGGTATGGTTAAATGTAAAACTAGATCCAAATTGATTAAAATTTACTAAAAATTGCATATTTATGTACCTATTTTGTATACTTAAGTATACATAATAGACCTACTTTAAATAGTGTTGTGTAAAAAATAACTCATAACTATACATTAAATTTAATTAATCTAAAATATTAACTTCTAAATACGCCTGCATAACGTAAACAATAAAAAAATATATAAAATACTCAAATTTCTAATCCATAGATTTGCCAGTTCTAAGCCTGGATAGAGGAGGAAAGTTCATTCACTTACTAAATTTTTCATTCGTTTATTTACTATTGCCCGATTGGACAAAATTATTTAAAACTAGCTGATACCCGCGACTTCGTCCGCGTGGATTTAGTTTTTTAAATCCCTATCCCATCCCATGCATCCATACATCCCGTCCATCCATCCGTATGCTAAGTACATCTATCCATCCAATCCAATCCATCCTCACAAACTTTCACATTAATAATATTAGTGGGATAAGTAGCATAGGATATAGTTAATGTAGTTAAAGTTAGTAACAGGAGGATACAAACATACATACACACATACATACATACATGCATGCATACATACATACAAACATGCATACGTACATACATACATACATACATACATACATACATACATACATACATACATACATACATGTATGCATGCATGCATATTGGCGCATAATTTAAGAATAAATACGTGAAAAGTAGCATTTCGAATATCCCGCGGGAACTGTTTGTTTTCCCGGGATAAAAAGTAGCTGTTGTTACTTTTCCGGCCCTCTACTACATATGCCTATCCAAAAAATCACGTCAATCTGTAACTCCCTTGGCACATAATTGAATGATAAATATATGAAAAGTAGCATACAAATATCCCGCGGGAATTGTTTGTGTCCCGGGATTAAAAGTAGCCTTTGTCACTTTTAAAGTCCTCAACTATGCCTATCCAATAAACCACGTCAATCTGTAACTCCGTTGGCGCATAATTAAAGGATAAATATGTGAAAAGTAGCACACTAATATCCCGCGGGAACTGTTTGTTTTCCCGGGATAAAAAGTAGCCTTTATTACTTTTCCGGTCCTCAACTATGCCTATCCAAAAAACCCCCTTCAATCTATAACTCCGTTGGCGCATAATTGAAGGATAAATAAGTGAAAAGTAGCACACAAATATCCCGCGGGAACTGTTTGTTTTCCCGGGATAAAAAGTAGCCTTTGTCACTTTTCAAGTCATCAACTATGCATATCCAAAAACCCACGTCAATCTGTAACTCCGTTGGTGTATAATTGAAGGATAAATATGTGAAAAGTAGTATACTAATATCCCGCAGGAACCGTTTGTTTTCCCGGGATAAAAAGTAGCTTTTGTCATTTTTCAGGCCCTTAACTTTACCTGTGCAAAAAATCACGTCAATCTAAAACTCCATTGGGCGTATTTTGAAGGACAAATGCGTAAAAAATAGCGATGCTATCCCGCAGGAACTGTTTGCTTTTCCGGGATAAAAAGTAGCCTATGTGCTATTCCTGACTATAATCTATGTCGGTGCCAAATTTCAGCAAAATCGGTTCAGTAGTTACGGCGTGAAAGCGGAACAAACATACAAACAAACTCACTTTCCCATTTATAATAGTAAGGATTTAAAATAGGTAATAAATAAAACTGATAATTTTTAACTCGTAACAGTTTGTCTTGTAGATGATATATCGTCTCTATAGTCGTAAGCGTAACGATCATGTAAGTAGTAGGTGTACAAATCGTCGCTTTGTTTATGGATGTAACTAGTTACGAAAATAATCGTTACTGAAACAGATTACGCGTACCCGCGAAACTACGTACAACCGATTACGTGTAAAAGCGATTACGACCCACCGCTAGTTCATACTCGGCTTGGAGCAGGTTTGACTCGGACCGCGTGTCGGTGAGAGCTCACGCACACAGCGTTGCGCTATGCATGAGTGAGCCCGCCGCGAGCCGTTTGTATGTAGCTTCCACCTCTATTACCTACTTTACTCGTGTGGTGTAAGGGACCTGCTAGCGATAACTTTGTAAAGAGGTTACACTTAATGCCTAACGAAAAATTACCAACAAATACCTACCACATCTTTAAAATGGTGGGTCAAAGATATTACTAAGACCTAGTCGTAATTCCTAGTTCCATGGTTTGCCAGGTAGTAATTCCTAGTTCCAGGACATTAATTAGAATGTGAATTGTACCTAATCTGTGGTAATCTATGAATTATATACTCAGTGGTACTTTGATAGTGTTCGTGGTCTATGTTGTTAAATCCTCCTTGGTTCTGTCATCTGTGCTGTGGACTCTTTGGCTGTGGATCTTGTGATCTTGTTCCTTTTGCTTTGTATTTTCAATTTTGATGCTACTATCTCTATCTTGGATTTGATTTGGTGAAAGTATTTTAATTAACAATCAACATGCGGTGCTACGCACCCTTCTGCAAAACCACTGCGGAGACAATCTCGGGATCCGCGGCGGTCACCCTCCACGAGTGAGTACCTTAGTTACCTTAGTAGACCCAGTGATATAAAATTGTATAAAAGAGGTATCATTGAATATATGCGAGCCCTCTCATTTCCTTCACCGCTTGTCTTGCCCACAAGCTTGATGATGTCGTCGTAGGCACTACTAACTTTAGTCGAATGGTTAACAATGTCAACATATTCAACTGCGTATGTCAGGCCGGAGTTGGGAAGTTGGCGGTTCGTCACCCCGTGCTGCGGAGAGCACGTAAAGCCGCTGCGCCTGATGTCTCTGGTCATGTCGGATCGGCGTTCCGTCTGGCCATGAGAGTCAGGGAATAGAGAGTGCACCTGTGTGCACCACGCACACACCTGTGCACTGTAGGATAGAATAGAATAGAAAATTGTTAACAAGAAATACATTCAAATTCAAAATTATTTATTTCACGTAGACCAACCTGTGGCTCCTATGAGTCCTTTGACACGTCATGACCCTACCTCTAAAGGTTGATACAAAATAAATACAAGGCGCAAAGGCCTTGTTGCAAAAGCATTCTCTTCCAGGCAACCCTTGTCTGGAGAGGAAAACGTCAAAGAAGAAAATGTACGATCTACAATGTACTACATGTATGTATGTGTATGTATAGAACTGTAACATCTTCAGCTCAGGTAGCTTGTCTCTCTTAAAGCTAGCCGCAGTCGCGCGGAAATCATTAATTACTTCAAAATTGTGGGCTGCGGGTAAGAGTTCTAGGAATGGATACTAATTAATTTTGTCTGGTGGGAGGCTTTGGCCATGGCTAGTTACCACCCTACCGTCAAAGACGTGCCGCCAAGCGATTTAGCGTTCCGGCACGGTGGCGTGTAGAAACCAATTAGGGGTATGGGTTGAATGTTCACTGCCATACCCCTTCCAAGTTAGCCCGCTACCATCTTAGACTGCATCGTCACTTACCATCAGGTGAGATCGCAGTCAAGGACTAGCTCGTCATCGAATAAAAAAAAAAAAAAAAATTACTTCAAAATTAGTATCCATTCCTAGAACTCTTACCCGCAGCCCACAATTCAGAAAAAAAAGTGTTGACAGGTTATGTTTTATGTGTGTCACACACACACACATTCACACTCTCATCATTACAACTCAATGTTGAACTGGTGTAATCTGCAGGTTCCCCAGTGACTCGCATCTCCGTGCTGCCTGGCTCAGAGCCCTCGGCAGACAAGACACTCCCCTCCCAGACCCTGCTGTGGTCTGCTCACAGCATTTCCTGAGCGATGACATGTATGAAACGGAAAGTGGTTCAAGGCAAATTCGTGCTGGTGCGATTCCCTCAACAGTGCAGGTAACTTTGCTAGGGTTTAAGTTGCAACGTAATTATATGCATTATATCTTGTAATGTTGTTAGTATGCATGTTTAGCCAATCTTGAATAGTTTTTCGTAGGGTTATAAAAGGCCAGTTTTGTGGACTTTGGCCAATAACCCTTCTCGGAGAGGAGGCCTGTGCTCAGTTGTTGGCTGTTGATGGGTTGCTGATGATGATGAATTAGTAGAATATATTATCTTTACAGGTCTGCATGATCTGCCTGGAGACAGACAGCAAGCTGTATCTAATGAGCAGACGCAACTTGGATGAAGCATATCAACACTTAACTGGAAATCCTGTAAGCCTTTTTTTCGATGACAAGATAGTTTTTGACTGTGATCTCACCTGATGTTAAGTGACAATGCAGTCTAAGATAGTAGCAGGCTAACTTGGAAGGGGTATGGCAGTGAACATTCAACCCCTAATCTGTTTGTACATACTATCCTGAAGGAGCGCTAAATCACTTGGCAGCATATCCTTGACGGAAGGGTGGTAACTAGCCACAACCAAAGTCAGACCAGACCAGGGACAATTCAGAAATTATAAATTCCCAAATTGCCCCGCCGGGAATCGAACCCAAAACCTGCTAGTTACAAGTACAAGACCACAGCACTCACCAATGTGCCAGAGAGGTTGTCAAGTTGTTAATTTATCATCAACTAGCGTTTGCCCTGCGTTTCTGTCTGTTCTGTCTGTGTAGTCTTAGGAACCCCCTGTGCAGGATTCAGGACTTCAATTTAAGCCTTAATGGCCCAACAGTTAGATGTGCAGACTGAAACTGAAAGGTTGCCAGTTCAATCCCCACCTGTTGCACTATTGTCACACACACTCCGAACACAAGCTTTCCATTCATTTGTAGTCTAGTTCAGCTTGGCTTATATTCATTTTTAAAAGAAACCTATATGAAAAAAATTAACATTCAAATTCAAATTCAAAATTATTTATTTCACATAGGCCAACTTGTGGCTCTTATGACACGTCATGACTTAACCACCGGTTCTACAATAGGGTATTTGACTACTTTTAGAAAATCATCTTAAATTGTTAATAATGCTATGTTGAAGCTAACAAAACATATATTTCGGCATAATTTTCAGTATTTTTCATAAAAATCGAGAAATAAATTCAAAAAAATAAATTGCCGCCGAAACGTTCCATTTGCTCTCATGACGTCACAGTTCACATTTCAAACAATGACAATTCCACATCCCATAGGTGGTGTGGACTGTGACGTCATTCGAGATCACGGAACGTTTTCGATCACGTGACCATGACTGGAATTATAGCAATTTTATTTAATGTTTTCTAATTAAATAAAACTTTATTTTTTAGTTTTGTCGTATGGAATAATGTTTTTAGATAATAATCTTTTAGGATGACACCAAATGAAACGATATTTTTAATATAGTCAAATACCCTATTCAATTCATGTTTAGATGGGCAGACAGAAAGTAGCCCCATTCCAGTCATTAACATGTATTGCTCCATTGCTGCGTGATTGAAGAACAAATCTACAAACAAACACATCAAATGCCCAACAACTGGGCAACTGAAATCTAGTATATAAAATTCTCATGTCACAGTGTTTGTTACCAAACTCCTCCGAAACGGCTGGACCTATTTTTATGAAATTTTTGTGCATATAGGGTAGGTCCGAGAATCGGCCAACATCTATTTTTCATACCCCTAAATGATAAGGGTGACCAACCACTAAATATTTTTGTTGGCGGTACGAAGTTCGCTGGGTAAGCTAGTATTTTTATATAATTACTAGCTGATACCCGCGACTTCGTTCGCGTGGATTAAAGTTTTGTACTCCCGCGGGAACTCTCTTATTTCCCGGGATAAAAAGTAGCCTATGTGCTATTCCAGACTACAATCTATCTGTAACAAATGTCAGCCAAATCGGTTCAATCGTTGCGACATGATTGAGTAACAAACATACAAACTTTCACCTTTGTAATATTCTAGCTTCTGCCTGCGACTTCGTCTGCGTGGACTTCAGAATTGGATCCAAAAAAAAAAAGATAAATGTGAAAGTAATAAAAAATGGCATAAAATTTACACCCATGCTATCGCTTGCGCTGTAATAGAAAAAATAGCTGTATAATAGAAGAAATAGCGCAGATAGCTTTGAAATTATAGCGGATTATAGGGATAGTTTGTAGTCAGAAAAGTGGCAAAGGGTACTGTTTATCCCAGAAAAACATCTTATTCCTACGGGAAAACACGTTTAGAGCGTGTTAACCGAATTACACGCGGACGAAGTTGCGGGCGAAAAGCTAGAATGATATAAAAATGAATTACTGGTTCGCTTCGCTGGTTAACAATTTTTATTAATCTTACCGCAGGAACTATTTGAGAGATCGGTATAAAAGTATAGCCTTTTCAATAGCATAGGTGACATGCATACCAAATTTCAAAACTGTCTGCCCGCGGCTTAGCTCGTAAAAAAATTTCAATTTTCCCTCGGGAACTCCTTAAGGAATCGGGATAAAAAGTAGCCTATGTTCTTTTCCATGTCAAAGGCTACATGCATGCCAAATTTCATCCAAATCCGTTCAGCCGTTATTGCGTGATTGAGTAACAAACATCCAAACATCCACACTTTCACATTTATAATATTAGTAGGATTTTAAATAAAGTTGTTAAATATAAGTATGCTTTCTTTTTGAATATCATTACTGGTCCTGTAAATTAAAAGCTTTAAAGTTTCCTATAAGATAGAGTGCTACAGAAGTGTGAAATCACACAACTCCATACACTCCTTATTAAATGATATTATAATCCTTTATTTTTATTTATAATTATTAAATTAATATGTAAATTTCGTTTTAGAAAGAGACAGATACAGTGGCAGTAAAACAGCTTATGACTTATTTGTTTGTGGACCGATTTATTTTCTGTTTTTATAAATGTTATTCTTACATGTTACATTTTTGATTTTAATTATTAATGAATACTAGCTTTTGCCCGCGGCTTCGCTCACGTTAAGTTCGATTTTTGAACCCCCTATTTAAACCCCTTAGAGGTTAAATTTTCAAAAATTGTTTCTTAGCGGTTGGTTAGCTCACGTTAAGTTAGATTTTTATTGGTAATTAAAATCCAACTTAACGCGATTCGTATCTCCGTAAAAAGCCAACATACCAAGTTTCATGGTTATACCTAAGTTGAAAAACGACAGACTTAATAACAATCATTCACCCTAGTTGAACATTTAAAAACTGTCAAACGCGTACTTCTTTATTTTCAATTGAAAGCCAAAATACCAAGTTTGATGGATATTACTTGAAAATTAACTTAAAAATCATCTGGACTTTTATACAAATTTTCATCCCCTATTTGAAGTCTTTGGGGGTGGAATTTTCAAAATTTGCGAAACACGTATTTCTTATTGTTTTATTGAAAGCCCAAAAATTAAAGTTTCATAGAAATTACATGAAAATTATTTGATAAATGATGGACTTTTATACAAACTTTCAACCCCCATTTAACCCTCTTGGGGTTGGAATTTTCAAAAATCCTTTCTTAGCGGACGTCTTCGTCATAATAACTGTGTGCGAAATTTCAGCCCGATCCGTCCAGTGGTTAGAGCTGTGCGTTGATAGACCAGTCAGTCAGTCAGTCTTTTGCCTTTTATATATTTAGATTAACATTTTCACAACAGTCAGTTACTCAATTCTTTATTTACATATTTATATGTTGTTATTTTACATGTTGTTTCAGCCGTGTGACCTGGGAAACCTGAAACAAACACTTTGTGTGCATTGCGCTCAGAGGTTGAGAAACTTTAGCAGATTTAGAGACAAGAGCTTGAGAGCCCGAGGGCTGCTGATGGACTTGGTTCGACAACATGAACTAGTGAGTGCTTAATACTCAATAATACTAATAATACTTACTAATTAATACCTCATGTGCTGAAACACAGTTTTATCTTTTTTTTTTTTTCAAAAAATGTGTCAAAAGGCTTTCAAATCTTAGTCTGAGCACATGAAAATGAAATGAGGAAATGTTGATTTCCCATACATGGCTAGTTAAATTAGATTTTGAGTAGATTCAATTCTTCTTTATGTATCTTTAGGTAATTCTTAGATTAGTTCTTTAGTTAATCGTCAGTTAAACTTTTGATTGCAGCAAATGAATTATGATACTGTTTTTTTCTTGCTGTTATTAGTCAGATATGTATTTTCGGGATACGATGATATGGACGACAGTTTTAAGTAAATATAATTGACAGTAACAGCGTTTGTGCACGAGCCACGACACGACACTACTAGCGGTCACGACACACACGACACACTGCACACGACGTGCCGTTCGTAAGTTTTCCACGAGTGACGATTCTGCGACCAGGTTTGCGATGTGAGAGGTGTGATGCGTCGTCAGCAAGTGTATACTTGTTGCGTACATTCGCTTGTTCGTCACCGCGAAAACTAAAAGTATCACAGCGGCATGACGACATAGCCAACACGGCCAGCGCGGGGGACCATGGCCTATAACTCTCTCTGAGAGGAGACCTGCGCTCAGCTGTGAGCCGTTGACGGGTAGGTGATGATGATGATGATTATAATAATTGAGCTCTCACAATAGTCAACTTGTTTGTCCACAGATAACAAGACTTCATATTAAAAGGATAAACCGCACAAGACACCAATTAAAAAGTAATATGGTAGCGACAATGTTGGCACCTGATCATTGTGATTTATATATACTTGAAGACACACAGAGTGAATCAGAAGACACTATCAACGCAGATGTAGTGAAAACTGAAGCAAATGACGAGTCAATGTTGGTTGATGAAGACATGGAGGTGTTACATGAAGATGATCATGCTGATTGTGTCAAAGATGAGTTTGTTGCTCCTAATGAAGAATACTCATCGGATAGTAGTATAAAGTTAGAAACACAACTATTTGATGATGCTATTCTCAAAGCTCTAAACAGAAAAGCAGCAGTTTCTACACAAGGGGCTGTAACACAGGATAATATATTCAAGTGTGAAAGTGCCCCCTACCAATGTACACTTTGTTTCAAGGAATTTGTTCTTGAACATGCGTACTTGCAACATTTGAGCACACATCTTCAGGTAAGACATGTTGATGTATTTGCTGTTTCTGTTTCAAACTCGAACGTTTAAGCAGTTTTGTCAACTTGCTGAGTCCATGAGCTGGCTGGATCTGAGGAGAACAAAGTTAGCGACGTAACTCATCGAGTTGCGAGCTGAAGGGGCAATGGGCGGAGCACATAGTTCAAAGAATTGATGCTCGTGGAATTCTATTGTAGAACGTCACGCCCATTCCCACAAACGACTTTCGGACTTTCTTGCGGCTTAGTCGAGGAATCACGAGCCTATTTGTATTTCTCATTTGCCTATCGTGTAAATCACCCTTTTTAACCGACTTCCAAAAAGGAGGAGGTTCTCAATTCGGCCGGTATCTTTTTTTTTTTTCTTTTTTTTTCTATGCAATTGAAGACTATTTAGATGATAAAAAAGCGTGGACATAATACGTTCCAGCGATTCATGAGACAGTAGGTGGTAATTGAACTGTATAACTATTCTATTGAAAGTAAACTTATTTTGAAAAGAGCAACTGCCGAGTTTCTTGCTGGTTCTTCTCGGCAGGAAGGGCATTCCGAACCAGTGGTAGACTCATCGACGATTCATAAGCACTTGTAAAAAAGTTTATTTGAATAAAAAACATTTCTATTCTATTCTATTCTATGTATGTCCACTGATTTCTCCGGGATTACTGGACCGATTCGCGTGATTTTTTTTTTAATCGACATAGGATGTTTGCGAAATGGTCCCATAAAAATTTTCACCTTCAACTCCTCAAGCCTGATGCTGCAGGGATATTGCTCACCTAAAATAAAGAGATTTAGGTAATATGGATTACGAATTATTATTGTAGGTAACAAGTATGGACTACATCATGGAGCTCCAGGTCCTAGCTCCTCAATCATAGGATACTACACTTAAAAGCTTAAAATAAAAATTCTTTTCAAAAAACCGACTTCTAACGCCACTACAAAGTATAAAAATAATTTTAGTTTGTCCACGTTTGTTGAAGTCGGGCGGGCCTAAATACAAACTATGAAACCGACTCGCGATGCTCGCTCGACTTCTACAAACGAGTCTCTCATATTGTGTAGCGTCGCGCATCGGTTTCATAGTTTGTATTTAGGCCCGCCCGACTTCAACAAACGTGGACAAACTAAAATTATTTTTATACTTTGTAGTGGCGTTAGAAGTCGGTTTTTTGAAAAGAATTTTTTGTGACTGTACTCCGACTCGCTCAAGCTAGCTCAAGACGGAAGTATAATGAGCTTACTTTTCATTCGGCAGAGCGGCGCCGCTGCTGACGACCCTCAACAGCTGAGTGACGACCCTCAACAGCTGAGTGACGACCCTCAGCAGCTGAGTGACGACCCTCAGCAGCCGAGTGACGACTCTCGCCCTTCCGGACTCTTGCCTCCCACGTCAGGTGAGATACAGCTCCGTTAGTTAAATAACACTGAATATACATTCTATTTCAACTGAAAAAAAGAATGTGGTTCTCCATTGGTCGTCGCGTATGTACCTATATGTATAAGTCGCGCGCAGGTTCGCCGATGGCTGCCCCTCCCGCCTTCACCGGTGTATATTTATGTATAATATGTACATATTTTTTAAATATGAATATGCATTACTTTTTACAGAGTTGTTCGATTTTGATTATTGTTTTTTTATTGGATAGGTCGATCCTCGAAATTAGTCACATTTAAAGAAAATTACAATGTGTAGAGAAAGTCCGAGATAATACTGAAGGGTACACATAATATGTACCCTTCAGTATTATCTGGGACTTACACACTTACACATAATATTGTAGCTAATAAAGGATCATCTGTAAAAATATTGAATAGAAAGAAGCACATTTCTTCATTCGTACAAACTTATTCAATCGATACAATGCGCTTGCCCTACGACTGAACTGGAACAGGTCACAACGCGCGCGGCGCGCGGTCGTAGGGAGACCGACGCGTTATGTCTTCTAGGGTTGTGCTAAGATTGTTGTCGGTGAAAACTTTCAGTGTGGTTTACCCAAAAACTATAAGGGCTTCGAGTCCAATGCCTGTGCTGCAGAGTTCTGTATGAAGGGGACAAGTCTTGACCGTCCAGAGGTTTGAGCTGTGCGTTGATAGATCAGTCAGTCAGTCAGTCACCTTTCCTTTTATATATTTACTTACAGCTTACTTTACCTACTTCTGTATAAAATTACCTTTCGTCTGGTGAAATCTGATAAAGAGCTGTAGAAAAGTCCACTTGTGCGAGCCAGAGTTCCTTTAATTCCGTCCCAACTACTCGTTTAACATATGTTATCAAGCAAAGCCATAAGAAATATAATTAATAATGTTTGGTTGCAGTCGCTCTGCCCGCGAGCCGTGCGACGAATAACGAAACGAAAGTGCCTCCAGCTGAAGAAGACGACTCACACGACGAACAAGACGTGCCTGCGAGTGGTATTGCCGCAGACGATGTCAGCTGTCAGGCGACTAGTCAGAATAAAGTTCCCACGACACTGAATAACCCTAACTTATCAAGTTTACAAAGTAAAACATTTTGTTCAAGTAATGACGTTAATGTACAGTGTATTAGTTCACCAGCGAATGTTGAGAGGAAATTGTTTTCCTGTGACGTTTGCCCGAAAATGTTCAAACAAAAACGTTTCTTGATAAATCACATAAAAACTCATACTGAAGTGATGCAGTTGAATTGCAAGGTTTGCCAATACAAATGTAAATATGAAAGTACTTTGATGAGGCATATGCACGTTCACACTGGCGACAAGCCTTTTGCTTGTGAGCTATGTAAGTATAAATGTTCACTAAAAAATAGTTTAGTAAGACACATGAGAACTCACACTGGCGAAAAGCCTTATGCTTGTGAGCTATGTAAGTATAAATGTTCACAAAAGGGTCATTTAATAAAGCACATGAGAACTCACACTGGCGACAAGCCTTTCGCTTGTGAGTTATGCCAGTATAAATGTTCTCGTAAGGATACTTTGGTGAGTCACATGAGAACTCACACTGGCGACAAGCCTTTTATTTGTAAGCTGTGTAAGTATAAATTTTCACATAAGAGTCATTTAATAAGTCACATGAGAACTCACACTGGTGACAAGCCTTATATTTGTAAGCTATGCAAGTATAAATGTACACAAAAGAGTAGTTTAATAAGTCACATGAGAACTCACACTGGCGACAAGCCTTATGCTTGTGAGCTATGTAAGTTTAAATGTTCAGACAAGAGTAATTTAGTAAGGCACCTGAGAACTCACACTGGCGGGGTTCCTGTTTGTAACTGAGTACTGAGCGGGTCCGACCGAGCGACTTGAGGCGCAGTACGGGGAAGCGCGACGGGAGGCAACGGCCGACTTAAAGTGGACGGCCCGTAGTTGCAGCACGTTGTAGACAGAGTGCACGCTTCGCTGTGCCGTCGCTGGCTGCATGCGATTGAAAGAGATAGATATATTTGTGGCTAGTCCTATGCATTTGAGAGCGCGATACTGTGCAGACGCTGCAGGTCGCGAGCGAGACAACTGGTCGAGTCTCAGATCCGTGACTCGACCGCGATCGACACAGGTGTAGCCTGGACCGCTGCCGCGCGGGAGGCGCCGGGGCGGCCAAGAGAGACAAGAGAGCGGGGACAAGGGGACCTGACGAGCGCCTTGAAGCATTTCATTGAAAATATAATACATTTTTTGTCAAATTGCAAGTTTATTTTTAAGTACGCAAGCGTATTTAGTGGCAAAGTATATTTATTTTCTTTAAAAAAATTGGTCGTCTGTAAAGTCTGTTTACGGATGATAGTTTTACGTGATATAGTCTAGTCAACATGTGCCTTTTAGGTCTAAATTTTTAGCTCGCCTCGGAAAATTATGATCGAGATGTCATTCGATTCTTCATCGCATTTAGAAACTTTTTGAAAAGTTTGGAGTTTTGATTGCAAAAATTACAAATGTTATAAACAATTTAGTAAAAAAAAAGGGTGGTTTTGTTTTTTACGAATATCTCAAAAAGTATTCAAAATTTTCGAAATTTGAAAAAAGATCCATAAAGAGGAAGAAATTTCCTAAAAAAAAGTCCTACCTCCCGGAACTCTAGGACCAATATTAATAAGTTTTCTAGAGGGTTGAAAATACGGCCGAAAACGGGAACTCTCGCTTGCGTAAGCTCCGCCCACTTTGGACCTTTAATGAATAAATATTATTGAAACTTATTAAATATGAAAATTAAGAAATGAAGAAATTCAGGCACCTATAGGATAGATGAATGAACAATAATCCAGCGATCAAAAATTTTTATCGCGATTTTTCAATTAATTATCCATTAATTAATTAACAATTTTTTGTAGCACGAACATCAACATTGAAAGTACGATAGTTGTTAAACTATTAACCTGGGATTTTTTTCCTTTTATGGAGCTATCATACAAAGGCTATAGAAAAGATTCCCGTTGGAAAAATTAAAAAATTGTTAATTTTCACTTTGTTATTAACAATTTACTTAAGTTAAAAATTATCAACCTCAATTAAACATTAAACAATAAACAATTTGTTACAAACAATTAAATTTTTTTTAATATTTTTTTTTAACTAAAAAATACCGTAAAAACAGCCCAGTATCCGTTTTTGGGAAAAAAATGATTTTTCGATTTTTTATTTAATTTGAAGTTCTCTCTTATACTTAATACTTGATAATTTTTAACTTAAGTAAATTGTTAATAACAAAGTGAAAATTAACATTTTTTAAATTTTTCCAACGGGAATCTTTTCTATAGCCTTTGTATGATAGCTCCATAAGAGGAAAAAAATCCCAGGTTAATAGTTTAACAACTATCGTACTTTCAATGTTGATGTTCGTGCTACAAAAAATTGTTAATCACCCTATTGGTGAAAATCGATGGAAATCCGTTTGGTAGTTTTTGAGTTTAATCGCGAACAGACAGACGCGGTGGGGGACTTTGTTTTATAATATGTAGTGATTCCGAAGGAAATAATTTATTTGCCATTAAACAAACTCAAACAATGTGTAAAAACACATTTGTTAAGTCGAGGTTATTAACTTATTACAAACTTAGCTTTCTGAATGAAGAAGTTGTCATGGAAACAATCGGCTTGGCATCAGCTGACCACAAGAGACCACAACTTACTAAATTGCATTTTCTATGATATTGTATTATTTTGTTTTGAAAAGAACAACTGCTGAGCTTCTTGCCAGCTCTTCTCAGCAGAATCAGCTTTCCAAACCGTTGGTAGATTCATGAGTTGTCGTAAGTGCTAAAATTTGTCCAAGGTACATAAAATGATTTTGAATTTGAAACGAGTGTAATTCCACCTCACCTGCCTCATTGGTATAGTGGTGAGCGTGGTGGACTGCGGGCGACTCGGTCCCGGGGTCGATCCCAGGTCGGGCAAAAAAATGAAATGTTTAGGATTTCATGTGTAACATTAAACTTTAAACTCTGTTTAAATGTACGCAATAGCTGTATAAATCTAAGGTTTAAATAATAAAAATAAAAATAAATGGGCAGTGTTAGAACAAAAACCTGTTGTTTTATTATCCCTCACTGAAACCTTATTGATAAGGTATTTTGACTCGATAGGACACTGTAAAATGCCAAGTTCTCTTTCGAGTCAAAATACCTAAACTAATAATAATAGGGTATTTGACTACTTTTAGAAAATCATCTTAAATTGTTAATAATGCTATGCTGAAGCTAACAAAACGTACATTTCGGTATAATTTTCAGTATTTTTCATAAAAATCGAGAAATAAATTCAAAAAATAAATTGCCGCCGAAACGTTCCATTTGCTCTCATGACGTCACAGTTCACATTTCAAACAATGACAATTCTACAGCCCATAGGTGGTGTGGACTGTGACGTCATTCGAGATCACGGAACGTTTTCGATCACGTGACCATGGCCGGAATTATAGCAATTTTATTTAATGTTTTCTAATTTAATAAAACTTTATTTTTTAGTTTTGTCGTATGGAATAATGTTTTTAGATAATAATCTTTTAGGATGACACCAAATGAAACGATATTTTTAATATAGTCAAATACCCTAATAGCTTGGATAAGTAGATTATTTCCACATTTGAATCTCCCGCCTTCAAATTTTTTTATTGGTTTTTGTTTCTGTAGTTTGGTTATGCACTCTGTGATCAAATCAGAAATAGAAAGACTAGTCGCAATTACAATTCCTAGTTCCATGGATCAAATGTAATTGCTGTAGATTGTTATACTCTTTGACCCTTCCCATGGTCTGTGCTCTTTGGCTTTATGCCTATGTTTCCACCACAGACCAGGAACAACGCAGGAAATCAAAGAATTTCTTCACAGAATAGAGGATACTAAATTTCTTTGAAAGAACCAAAGTCCAAACGTAGTTCAGTGCATAGAGAAAGATATATATATCTACTATTATATGTGTTTCCAAAACACACAGCATTGGTTGAAGAAGAAGAAGAAGCATCCATAGATTCTACCTTTATAGTACATGCTAAGCTTTCTTTACCTGTACTCTTCAACTATCTGTCACCTTCACGCACCAGCAGAGCGCGACAAATCTGTCAACGCGCACCTGTCAATGTCAACTCATAGCCACAGATTAATGATTATGTATACCAGATACAGATAGGACACGCAAGAAGAAAAGCGTGTACCCGTATAGAACTTCTAGCCCCCAAGCGTACTGACACTGACAGCTTATCGAGTAGCGACCTTTTTTTTTATAAATCTAAATAGTTTCAGTTTAGTACCTACCAAAGAGAATGTAATCAATACGATACCTACCTACTTGCACGTTATTTATTGTACTATTTTTTTCATTTCAATAAAAATAAATTACAAGAAAACACAAAATTAGCAATTAAAAAGATTTATTTTATATTAAACAAACATGTTAAACTATTTAATTACAGGTGTGAATTTTCCCAAATGACAATGTACAATAATATTTCTAGGATTAATTTCAGCCGTATTTTTGTATTTTTCTTTGATTTTTGTATTTTTCTTTGATCGTCTGCTTCTTCCCCAAATCTCCTTTTATCTGAAAAAAAAAGGTGATGACAAATGTTATATACATATAATATGTATAATGTAAACTGGGTGCTTTTGGAATCCTCGAAGCTTAAGTGCAATTTATTATATTGAAGTTGTAGGAGTGATTCATGACTAATTAATTATATTAATCTATATTACTAGAAAAAAGCTGAGCTTTGTGAGAGCTCGCGTACACTAGCGGCACGCTATGATGGCCGGTTTGACACATTACAATAGTGATGTGGAATGTCAATTTATTCTCGAACAAAAAACAATTAAGTTTTGTTTTTGTACCTGATTAAATAGGTTTAATAAAACAAAAATGTATATGTTTATTTAATTTATTTGAACGAACTGAATATTTGAATGAAAATGAATATACATACTTTATATGCACACAAGAAACATATGAATACAAAAGATACCAAAAAAGGTGCCACAAAAGGCCATAATTAATCAGATTCGTCCATACTACTATTTTCACTGTCGTCACTGCTATCATCACCTACATTAATAATTATATGTTCGTTTTCTATAATATTATCTATTTTCACATCTCTTTCATAATCTTCCCTTATTAATTTAACAGTTCTATTCACAACCTTTTCCCAGTCTCCTTTAGTCACATGTTCACAAGCTTCTTCTAATAATTTTAGCATTTTTTTTGTGGTAAATGGGGGTTCTGTATTGTGTCTTGCAGCATATCCCTTAATTTGAGCCCACACCAACTCAATCGCATTATACTCACAATGGTAAGGCGGTAACCGTATAACTCTGTGCCCATGTTCTAATGCTATTTCGTCAATGACGTATCGGATCTTGGTTGGTTTGTTTTCTTTTAAAAGACGTACTAATTCCGCTTTTAACATATTCATGTTTGCATCTACGCCATTTTTACGAAGCCATGCGACGATATCAGCTTTCTTTTGGGATTGGGCAGGTGGCTTGTCAATTTGCATCGAGTGGTATGGGGCGTTGTCCATAATTATAATAGATGGTTCAGGGAGGCTACACAACATTGAGGTAAACCATTCAGTAAACTTTTCTCCATTCATGTCTTCATGATAGTCTCCAGTGGTTTTTGACGCAAAAGCCATGAGAGAACCTTCGACAAACCCGTTGATGGTTCCGGCGTGACAAATTATAAGTCGCGATCCTTTTCCTACAGGAACTTTGGAAGTAGATGCTGCTGTGTCATCGTTCCAAGAACGGCCTACAGTATGGTTAGCATTAAGCCATGTTTCATCCAAGAACACAACATTTTGTCAATTTTTGATTTCTTTCACTTGCCGTAAAAAAGTATACCTTGCCATCGCTATATCAAATCTTTCCATCAATATTTTGCGTTTGTTACATTTTTTGTATCGAAATCCAATGGTCTTCAAAATCTTCGTTAAAGAACTTTCCCCACCGAAGAATAATCCAGCTTCCTTCAGTGAATGCACCAACTTTTTTCTTGTTGGATACTCCTTCTGTAAATAGTAGCCGTAAACATGTCTTCGGATAGCATCGGCATCAAAGCTATCGATGCCTACGACTGGTTTTGCTCGTTTTCTCTTTTTTGGTGTGTGAAGTTTATTTTCTTCTGTGCCAGTCTCGCCATATTTTTTTTTAGTTATCCGTCTAACAGTTCGTTGTCCAATATTAAGCGCATCAGCTACGCGTTCAACCACTGACGTTATAGGTAAAATTGGCCCTCCATTTTGAGCTTCACGATCGAAATAGTTACGAAGGCGTATTACGAACTCACGTGTCTGACTATTTAGAACAGTTCTCTGCGTACGTTCGGTCATATCGACGAAATCCACAACAAAGGGCTTGAACAGAGTCCAAATTAACGAGCAAGGGTCAACAGTAATGCAGTATCAATATTTGAAATCCAAAGCCAGGTCAAAACTATATCACAATCGCATTGCACTGACAGTTTATACTTTTCGAAGCAACGTCAATTCGAAACTGCTTTGTTTTGCATTGAGCATTGACGCGAGTTTGCCGGAGGTAGTAGTTGTGCTAGCCAGCGATCCTATGTGACGATCGTATTAGATTCCATTTTTAAAAATTTTCAATTTAGAAAACCAAATGCCGAGTTGTGGTATATATCATATAAAAATAAAAATTTTACCTTTTGTATGAAACAGCTGATATTTTTTTGCGATTTCAGAGGTTTGTCCACATAGTGAAAATTGTTCATATTCACAAGTACATTCACCCCTTAAATGGTGCAAACTGATTTTTCTACACTTGTATACATTTTAGAAATCAATTTAATAAATAAAGTTTGAGTCCTAAACCTAAAACTACATTCGATAAAATTTATGAATCTCTGCACATCACTATCGTCAATAAAGTAATACAATTATTTCCTTCAAAGTCGTTATCAATTAATACGGAACTTCATGAGCGGACAAACGTCAAACCGGCCATCATAGCGTGCCGCTAGTGTAGTTTTTCTATATATATATTTTTAACTTCTTGACTCTTCCCATTCGGGAATATGGCGCCACAGTCAGTGTACTTTACTTGTACTACTATGATGTATTTCAATATTTATTATTTCGATTTTTTTTTCAAATACAAAAATATACCTATTTTAAAAACAAAAAAACAAGTGGACTTGATAGTAATGCTTAAGGATGATTATACGAGTCTGCCCGCGAAATTCAAATTTAATTTGGTTTTTCGCAATTTGTAAACTAATACGACAAAGTAGGCTAATGGCATTCTAATTGCGCCAGTAGAATTATTATCTTCACAGGTTTACATAGAAATCTTTACTTGAAAGTGACCAGTTTAAGAAATTAATCAAAATACTGAGTTGGACGTGAGTTACTCACAAATTAGTCGATATTTTGATTAATTTCTTAAACTGGACACTTTCAAGTAAAGATTTTTATATAAACCTGTGAAGATGATACTGCCATTGTCGCAATTAGAATGCCATAAGCCTTCTTTGTCGTATTAGTTTACAAATTGCGAAAAACCAAATTAAATTTGAATTTCGCGGGCAGAACGGTGTCTTCCACCTTAAGGTGGTTCAACTCGCGATGGCTGTATAACCACTAATTTTTCACCGTGTTTAGTAATATTTAATGGATCAAATTAATATTTACCACATTTCCACTGCCAAATTAAAGCTTTATAAACACTCTCGCTGAGCACTCTGCAACAGTTTGAAACTTTCATTTTTTTCATTTTCTGCTCATTGATACAGTCTTCTGTCAATTTGGGAAGCATTCGCACCTCTCCAATTTCACTGTCTAGATTATATATTTCAACAATATCTTTCCATGTAGCCACTTTGCCTTCATTTAAAATGTCCTTTGTTAGAAAGCTGTTTCTAATTCCCTTGAGCAAATGAGGAGATCATATAAAACATGTAATGTTTTATCAGATAAAGTGATGGTACCATCTGTAAAATCGAGAACACAATTATTTAATTTAGCATTACCTACTACAAAACGACAAACTAAATTTATTTCAGGGGTTGATCTCTTTCTCGAAATTGGACCTACCTAGCTGGACTGTGTGTCCCAGGTATATATACTCGTCCACAATTTCGAGTGCAGAGTTCTCAACGATTACTGGGTGGAGCGGAGCAATGAGCATGAGCATTGGACATGATTTTCGTCTTGCTCATGTTCATTTTCAGGCCCACCTGTTGAGAAACCCTGCTGAGATTGTTGAGCATTGTATTGAGGTCTCTCAGAGTCTCTGCCATGACTACTATGTCATCGGCAAATCGCAGGTGAGTGATGTACTCGCCGTTTATGTTGATGCCAAGTCCGTTCCAATCCAGAAGCTTAAAGACGTCCTCCAACGCAGCGGTAAAGAGCTTCGGGGAGATTTCGTCTCCCTGTCGCACTCCACGCTGCAAGTGGATTGGCCTCGTAGTCTGGTCCTGTATACGTACTGACATAGTGGTGTTTTCGTACAAGCACTTGGATATACCGGTAGTCGATCCGGCATCTCTGTAGCGACCTCAATACAAATGCTAAAGCTAAAAAAACGTATAATTCGGCATATTTTTCAGTATTTTTCATAAAAATTGAGAAAAAGTAAATTGCCGCCGAAACGTTCCATTTGCTCTAATGACGTCACAGTTCACATTTCAAACAATGACAATTCCACAGCCCATAGGTGGTGTGAACTGTGACGTCATTCGAGATCACGGACGTTTTCGATCTCGTGAAGATGGCCGGAATTATAGCAATTTTAATTAATGTTTTCTAATTAAATAAAACTTTATTTTTTAGTTTTGTCGTATAGAATAATGTTTTTAGATAATAATCTTTTAGGATGACATGGGCATATGTATAAAGAAGAAATTAATTAGACAGTACTACAACAGTAATGAAAAATCAAACTATTTGCTATAAAGAAACTGTAGGTACATACCATGAAACTGTTCCATTTTTTGAGTGGGAACTCCAGTCGAAATCTCTGCAGAAGTAAATAAACTCGGACATCGTTTCCTTTGTCCACTTAAATATTTATTTTCGAAATGCTTCTCACAGACATGGCTACGAAAATGACTTGGCTTTATATGTGATAGTTGAGGAGCATGGGGCATTAAATTGATCTTCCACATCTCACGATATTTTTCACTCCGCGGTACCCGGAATAATCGCTTGCCTTCACTCGAAGTAGCTCGGCAAGTCGGAATTAAACAGATTTTGCAAGGCATTTTGATAACAAACGATCACAAAATTGAAAAAATTTTGCTGAATAGTCTTCCAACGTAACGTCAAATGCAAAGAGTATAATAATATATTATGTCAACAAACGTCGCAAACACATTATACACAGGAAAAGAGTCCGTCCTCAGCAATTCTATGTTTGTCAATGCTTCATTTCCTGCCTACGTAACATTTCCGGTGCTAAGTTTAAAATTATCCGTGGCTTTAAATCTTTAAGTTTCTAATATTAAAATTTACTGTATAAAAATAGGAATTAATTTCTTACTTAAGGTGTGTATAAAATAATGTAGTTTTTAACAAAAGAAATCTCAAGTTAACTATTGACAAAGCTTAATATTTTCTTTACTTTCACTATCGTAAAAGTTATGATTAATGAACGAAAATAATACTATTATCCGATTCCGTTTTGTAGGTTCTTCCCGGTATTTCCAATTTTTTTGCCCTAAGTACTTACCTATTCTTTTCTAAAACGAAAATTCTCGACAAATGGCGGCGGCGGATCGGTGTTAAATTTTATCAGGATAAACTTTTATTACCTATACTATCCCCTATTTCTATTCTCAATTTTAAGTTCCTTAATCAATAATTATTGTGTTTCATCTAGATAGTTAAATGGTCTGATTTGTGCTGTGCCTTTATCACAGGTTATTTTGTGCAAATAAAATGTGCCTTCAAGTTCAGTGCGAGTGGTAAACTTTTTCATCCAGGAACCAGGATGCGTTCATGTGTTATAGCAAAGTAAATTTACATAGAATACCGTTTAATTGTCTCGACAGATGGAAGGTATGTATGGTTGGTTATGTATGGTTGGTTGGTCCCGGAACTTCTAAATGAGAAAATATTAGAATTTGTTGTAGTCATTTCAAACCAGAGAACATTAATAATAATTTAAGATTAACTTTAGATGCAATTCCTTCCTTAATCCACCTTCTAATGAAAAATCACTTCATAATCTATCGTCAAATCTTAAATATCTTGAGATATCTTCGCTTGTTCCCAAGGGACCTCTCGATGTTAAAGTTACCAGCCATATCCCAATTGCGTCTAGGCATATAGACCAAGTTACACATGAAGATTCATCTTGCTCTTCGGTTTTGACTTCTACTAATGTATCAATCGTCGTTGGGGTCCCAAGGTGCGGGAGTGGCGACCCCGTACCGAGAAGAGCAGTGTTGGCAGACTCCCACCAGGTGGGCCGACGACATCAAACGAGTCGCAGGGAGCCGCTGGATTCAGGCGGCGCACGACCGAGGCCTGTGGAAGTCCATGCAAGAGACCTTTGTCCAGCAGTGGACGTCTATCAGTTGA
Organism: Oeneis ivallda; assembly: GCA_029955525.1. Lineage (NCBI taxonomy): Eukaryota > Metazoa > Arthropoda > Insecta > Lepidoptera > Nymphalidae > Oeneis > Oeneis ivallda. The sequence goes on from JARPMR010000021.1 coordinate 7,094,746, forward strand.
TAAAGAAGAAGAAGAGAATTATGTAGAACTTCCCTCAACAATAAATATCATTCAGAACTCCCAGCCAAGCCCAAACTCATGCAATGCTATGCTCATTGATGATGATATCCTCAGTACATCTTGTAACTTACTACTGAGTCCCACTGATGGTATCCCAATTACATCTTGTAACTCGCAATAGAGTCCCATTCCATCAAAAACCATGCCTTTCAATGAGACATCTTGTCTGGATCAGACCACCCCAAAGCTGAAATCATTAAGTAACTATTAAATATAAAAAATTGAAATCAAAGTTTCAGTCATTTCATTATAAGTAAATATAAAATGTTTATTAAAAAGTATCCACTTTTAAGTAACTTTGGCAAATTATTAGTAGATTCACAGTTGAGATTGTCAGGTGCAGTCTAAAGCAGTGAGATACACATACTTTTTGCACTCTCACTGTATAAATTAAGTCCAAAATGTTATAGATTTTTGCAGAAGTGTAATGTTAAATTACCAGCTAAATCTACCATATCTTCTATATTAACCAATATTAATATTTTCCATATTAACCACTAAGACCAGGTATTGATTTTATATTCCAACATTTGGCAGATGTTGTGAAGACCAAAAATACTATGGGCTTGCAATGTACGTTACTCTTTGATGAAATGGCCATTAATAAAAACTTGTTTTTCTATTTCCATACTGGTGTTATTTAAGGTTTCGAGTGTGGTCAACACACTCATAATGTTGCTGACAAAGCTTTAGTTTTCATGCTGTGTGGAATATTTTTATCTTGGAAAATACCCATTGCATTTTATTTTGTTTGTGATGGTATTAAAACCATGTCTCTAAAAAAGATACTTAAAGAGATTATTGCTGAAGTTCTTAAAACTGGGTTTGTTTTGAGAGTAACTGTGTCTGATCAAGGCTCTGCCAATGTTGCTGCAATAAATTCGTTAATATCTGAGACATGTGAAAATTTACTTAGAACTGGTCATAATGATCCTCACATTATTCATTATGAAATCAATAATAAGAAAATTTATCACATGTATGATGCACCCCACTTACTGAAATGTTTTTGAAACAATTTTCAGAAAAAGGATCTGCTCATCGGCAACAAGCGAGCTCAGTGGGATTACGTTGAGAAGCTGTATGCTATTGATGGGATCCATGGTGTTGCCAAGTCTAACCAAACTTACCCACAAACACATAAAACCTTCTTATGACAAGATGAAGGTAAGTGTACACTTTATAAAATATAATAATAATATCCTCCCGACTGAATCCAGTCACGGTGGCCAACCTCGCTCAGAGAGTAGCTATATACGCAGGAGATATTATAGTACAAGTGTGTGCACAAAAACAGTCACACTCTCTATTCCCTCACTCTCATAGTCTTAGTCCAATGGGATGGAAAGCCTGAAACAACCAGAGAGAGACCAGGTGCAGGATCGACAGCTTTACGTTCTCTCTGAGGCACGGGGTGACTCACCGCCAACTTTCTTCCTCCAGGCTAGTACCTACTATAAGAATTTCTTGACAGAAAAATCCAATACATTTTTTTTGGCCTGACCCAGGAATCGAGCCCAGGACCTGGTCATACTTAGTTACCCACTGGACCAACGAGGCAGCTATTTAAATTTTATAATAAGTACATATTAATACATCAGCTATAAGTACTTATAAAAAGACTTTTCCTGCCTTACTGAATGACTGACTGATCTATCAACGCACAGCCAAACCCACTGAAGTTAGAAACTTGAAATTTTGACAGTAGGTTCATTTTATGACGTAGGTGAGCACTAAAAAGGATCTTTTGAAATTCCACCCCCAAGGGGGTTAAATGGGGGGGTTAAAGTGTATATGAAAGTCCGTCATTTTTCAAGTAATACTCATGAAACTCGGTATTTGGGCTTTACATTAAAAATAAAAAAGTACGTGTTTCATAGATTTTGTAAAATCTACCCCCAAAGGGGTTAAATAGGGAATGGAAATTTGTATGAAAGTCCATCAGTTTTTAAGTTCTATCTATGAAACTTTGTATTTGGGCTTTCAATTAAAAACAAAGAAGTAAATCTTTCACAGTTTCTTAAAATTCAAGCCCTAAAGGGATTATAGGGGTTGAATGTTTGTATCATAGTGATAGTCCTTCAAATTCAAGTTGTTTTTCAAGTTATGTGTATGAAACTTGGTATTTTGGCTCTAGATTCAAAATAAAGAAGTAGGTATATCACATTTATTCTGTAAAAATGACTAGCAATTTGAATTTTTCAGGTTGTGTATGCTGCGCAAGTTTTCAGCAGGGCGGTTTCGGGAGTTTTACACAACCAGATGAAGACATATGAACATACGCAAAACGGGCGGACACGCCTACTTGCGGAGAAAATTCCCAGGAGTAAAAGAAGAAGAAGACATATGAACATCTTCAAATAGTTCATAATTATAGTGTACCATTTGTGAACATTGATAATGGCTATTTCACTGCCGAGATCTTTTTGTTCATTAATGATTTGTTTGACAGCTTGAATTGTTCTGGTCATTCAAGTGTTAATTTACGTAATGCTTTGTCTTTAAATTCAGTCCACTTAGAGTTTTGGAACGAAGCCTTGAAGAAGCTAGAATCAATGAAATTTGATGCTTCAGACTCAAGAGAATGTAAGCCACTGTCGTTACGTAACTTTATTCATGACATTAAAACCATTAAACACCTTTGGTCGGAACTAAGATTGATTCCGGGCGTTTAAACCAGGATCCCCTGGAAAACTTTTTGAACAGATTCGAGGACAGGGTGGATGTAGCACATATCCAGACTGTCAACTTCCCAGGTGGTCCCATATAAATTTTATCAAAATCGGTCGAGCAGTTTTTAAAATATCAACAATAAATAATATACTTTGTATAGTGGCGCGAGAGTTTGAGTCGGTTATTTAAAAAGAATTTCTTATATTAAATTATAATCACTGTTTGTGATTTGATGTTTGCATTTCTGTGTGCATCTCATTTATTTTCACTGTGTAAGAAGTATTGTGTTCTCTGTATCAACATAATATTTGAGTTTGAAGCGTTTAAACCAGGATCCCCTGGAAATCTTTTTTGGACAGATTCGAGGACAGGGTGGATGTAGCACACATCCAGACTGTCAACAATTTGTTGCCTTGTATAAGAAATTGCTCATTAATGAGATATCTACTGGTAAATCTTTATATGCAAATTGCACCCCTGGTGATGATAAAATGTAGGGAACTCTAAAAAATGTAATTATCAAGCGAAATCGAAATATCAATGATATTCTCCATAGTTCGGATGCTCAAAACGTTATTTTCATTGAAGAAAGTATTCCATCCGAAAATACTTTCCAAACCTATGCTGTGTCATACATTACTGGTGTAGTTTGGCGTTATTTATTTCCCAGACTAGATTGTGTGCAATGTCAACATTGTAAAAATGCACTGTTATCCAATGAAATTGAATCATTTCATTCTTTAATATCAATTAAATAATATGATGATAGTAAGATAAAATTGTATTATCCATCAGGTAATCTGTCGGCTTTAGTATGGCACTATATGTATATTATCGAACAGACCTTGCCAAAACTCTGTAAAGTTTACATATGTACAGATATTATTAAACAATTTGACAATCTCGATACATCTTGGTATGACTTGTCGTGAACAAAAATCTGTTTTTTGAAGGCGTTTGGATTGTTAGACAATGGTGCATTAATTTTAATAGACGAATTCACAATGTAGATTCAAGGAAATGGAAAATTTGATTGCAACCAAAGTTACCAAAGGTGGTAGTTATTGATCAGTGCGACGTCAAAGTAGTTAACATTGTTGTAACCTAAAATAGGTGAAAGTAAGAAACATTAATTTTCTTTTTAGTAACCGACTTCAAAAAAGGAGAAGGTTCTCAATTCGTCAGAATCTTTTTTTATTGTTTTTTTATGTATGTAGAGAATATTTTATGTATGAAGACACCTGAACCAATTTGAAAAATTCTTTTATTGTTTCAAAGGGTATACTTCCCAGGTGGTCCCATATAAATTTTATCAAAATCGGTCGAGTGGTTTTTAAAATATCAGCAATAAATAATATACTTTGTATAGTGGCGCGAGAGTTTGAGTCGGTTATTTAAAAAGAATTTCTTATATTAAATTATAATCACTGTTTGTGATTTGATGTTTGCATTTCTGTGCTCATCTCATTTATTTTCACTGTGTAAGAAGTATTGTGTTCTCTGTATCAACATAATATTTGTTTTTGTTATGTTTAGATAATAACACTACTTGACCCAGCTTTTTCAAAGGTTTCTCAAAATCAGTACAGATTTGACAAAATTATGGGTTACCTACGTCGACAAAAATGTTCATCCCCTATGGCGCGCTAACCCTACTGTTTTTCAGGATATCAAAGTCAATGTTTTAGTCCTGTTTTGTCCCGGGGACAAATTATTACACTTTTTAATTGCATACATTTTTAAGCAAAACTTTACAATTTTGTCGATAGATGGCGCTGTCACCAAAACTAGTCATTACTTTAACATTAATTTATTAAAAAATTACTAACATAAATAAGCATTAGAAATAAATCCTTGGCATATTTTATTGAAATCGATTCAGTGGTTTTAGACAACGGAGTATCAGACAGCCAGACAGACTTCAACTGGGTGTTATTCATTATGAATACCTACTACAATAAAATTTTATAGTAGTTTCCAATTTTTAATCATGTTATCGTAGGGGTGTATAAAGATAATTAACATTAAATAGTTTGGTTAAAACTTGTAGATAATATAATAATGAATGAAGAGTAGGTTTTGAATATACATTTGAAGAAAATATACGCCGTACCTACCTATTTGGTGAACTATCGTTAAACAAAAACCGTTTAATCAAATTATTATTTTATCAAACGTTTCTATGAAATCAATTGTTTTACTAATAATAATTAAAATTATTAAATAAACAATAGCTTGTGTAATACTTTCATGAAATTAAATTATGTCTGTTTAGTATTTTTTCTCACTCATAACCACCTATGAATAATAATATCTAGATAAAGTTGTAAACTTATCTACACAACTTATATGATCTAGCTTTTAAATATAATCGCTTCATATTGTCTGTAACCTATAATAATATAAGAACTAAATCAATGGTGAGAACATACATTTTTGTCAAATACATACCTTATTAATTTATTACTTAAATATAAATATATTTAAATTACTTATTGAATTTAAGTGAAAGTGAAACTAATATAATATTAAGATGTTTTTTTAAATGTTATATTAGTATTTTCTTAGTTTTCTCTTGCGATCATCAATGAGAATGAATTATTGATCACAGTTTTCATCAATTGAATCAATAAATAGTAGGCAATCTTTTTTATTTAATTGGTGCAAGAGCCACAACGGAAATTTATTTCATGATTTTTTCATTAATAATTACTACGTGTGATATGTTAAATTGTAATTTAGTTGTGCTATATTGTATGATGCATTGTAATCTAGTTGTAAAAAAGATTTAGAGAAAACTTTTACGAGTACTTTGCAAAAGGCATGATGACTGATTGAAAAACTGTTGGATGGTGTTCGGAAATATCTATTTCGAAAGAATAAAGATAATCTTATTTCAGCAAAATAGATAAAATATGTTTTGTCATTGTAATAATAATAATAATAATAATAAAGCCTTTATTGCTAAATTTTACATAATAACTTAAGTATATAAATATAGTAATACATAGTTGGAAAATTTAGCGCCCCGAGAGGGTATAGGCCTCCTCCAAACTCTCCCATAGTTTCCTGTCTAGTGCTTTCTTTTCCCACTCTGGGCCTGCCGTCGCCACGATGTCGTCAGCCCAGCGCTTCAACGGCCTGCCTGTCGTGCGTTGCCCGAAGTGCGGTCCTCTCCACCGAGTAGCGATCTTGCTCCACCTTCCGTCTGCCATACGCATACAGTGACCTGCCCATCGCCATTTCATTCTTCTTACATGCTCTAGTACGTCTATGATTTTTGTTCTTTTTCGTATGTCTTCGCTTTTTATTTTGTCAAGGAGTTTTATACCCAGCATGCTTCTTTCCATTGATTTTTGACAGCGAGACAATTTTTGTGAGTTTTTGACAGTCAAAGTCCATGTTTGGCACGCATATGTCAAAGTGGGTAGGATTGTAGAGTCCATCACTTTCTTTTTTATCCGGAGCGGCATATTGCTTTTAAATATTTCTTTCATGGACCAATATTTTTTCCAAGAACTTACAATCCTGCGATCAATCTCCTCACTGTGAACATCCCTGAAGGACAGCAATTTTCCTAAGTAGATATACTCTTCGACATAGGATATTGTACAATCACCTAGTCGTATAGGGTTTTTCGTAAAATTAGTCATCAATTTTGTTTTTTCGAGATTCATTTCGAGTCCTGCTTTTAAACTTTGTGCTTTTAGTTCCTCCATCATGATTTGCAGTTTTCCAGCTGAGTTAGCAAACATGACTATGTCATCTGCAAACCTTAAATGGGTTAATTTTTCATCATTAAGGGTGATACCGCCATTTCTCCAATTCAGCTGGCTAATTATCAGCTCTAGCACAGCTATAAAAAGCTTTGGCGACATAGGGTCTCCCTGTTTTACGCCTCTATCAATATTAAAGCTCGGTCCTGACTTATCTAGTTTAACTTTGCTTTTACTATGTTTATAAATGCTTTTGATAACTTCAATATAACTGTCGTTGACTTGGTGGTATTTTAAAGCATGCCAGATAGAGTCATGAGAAATTGTGTCAAATGCTTTTTGATAGTCAATGAATGCCATGTAGAGCGGGGTATTGTACTCTTTAAATTTCTCTACGACTTGAGTTACCACTTGAAGATGGTCAATTGTGCTGTATCCTGGACGAAATCCAGCTTGCTCTACGGGTTGTTTCTTGTCTATGGTGCTGCTTATCTTTTTAAGAAGGCAGAATGAAAAAAGTTTATATATGGAAGACATTAGGCTTATAGGTCTGTAGTTGCTAACGTTAGTGGGGTCCCCCTTTTTATATAAAAGTATGATTTCGGACACCGTCCATTGATGTGGTATTACTTTTTTTTCTAGAATAAGGTTAAAGAGCATACATAGATGTGCAGTGAGATATATTTCGCCTACTTTGAGAACTTCGTTTACAATTTTATCTGGGCCCGGGCTTTTTTCTTTTTGTAAGTGTTTTATTCCGTGAGTTATTTCTGTGCGAGTAAAATTATGACTTTGTGACTCTATCATACTTGAGAAATCATACTCCCAGTGAGTATTGATATTAGATTTGTTCTGATATAGATCCTGGTAGAAGTTAGTTGCTATTTGTATAATTGTGTCTCTGTTTTCCGTGCAGTTCCCATTGATGCTTAACTTTGGTATCCAATCTCGCTTAGTTGTTAGTATTTTATTAGCTTTTTTAACTCCGCCCGTCTTATCAATCCATTCTTCGTAAGTTCCTGCTTTGTATGCATGGTACTCTTTATAGAGCTGCTTATTGATCTTTTTGTAGAGAAAGGCCAATCTGTTCTTTTCGAAATCCTGTAGAGTTTTATTTTTATGCAACTGATGTCTCTCAAGTATTAATGTTTGTAATTCATGTGACATTTGGAATTTATTTTTAGTTTTTTTGTCAAAACTCCGGACCTTTGTTAGTGTTTTTGTGATAGCTAACTCTATAGAGTCATAATATTCTTGCACAGATGATGAATAAATAATGTTTTCTAATTGTGACGATAGAGTTTCCAGGAACAATTTCTTTTCCTCTACCGATTGTAGAGCGGGTATTTTTTGGCCATAATTTTTTCTACTTTTTTTCTTTTTCTCTAGTGTTAGGGTGCCTCTCAACAACCTGTGGTCAGATGGAAACTGTACATTTTTTATTACTTCTATGTCCGTAAAAAAATTTCTTTTATTAGTGAGAATGTAGTCTATTTCATTTGTCGTGAACCCATCTGGAGACTTCCATGTCCATCTTTGAGATATCTTTTTTTTGAAATATGTATTCATTATGAAGAGGTCTTGTTCCAGAGCGAACTGAATGAGGCTCTCTCCTCTCTCGTTTCGTATACCGGATCCGTACTGACCTAGTTTTAGGCATTCGTTTTGTCTAGATGTACCAATTTTCGCATTGAAGTCTCCCATTAGGATTATATGTTCATACGATTTTTTTCTTGCTCGCCTTATATCTTCATAGAACTTTTTTAACTCTTCATCACTTGATTTTTCAGTAGGGGCGTATGCTTGAATACATGAGATGTGCGTATTGTTTAATTGGATGTTTAATAATGCGACTCTATCAGAAAATCCTATAAATTCTTTTATCATAGTCTTGTATTCTTTTTTAATTAAGAAACCTACTCCATTCGTACCTTGTGTTTTTCCAGAGTTGCATAGTATGCACCAGTCACGTTCTTCGATGAAACAGTCAGCTTTTCTTGTTTCCCCTAGCCCCAGTAAGTCCCAGGCTATTGTTTTAAGTGAGTATTCTAGTTTAATTATCCTTTCTTCTGATAGCAGAGATCTTACATTATATGTTCCTATAATAATTTTTTGTTTCTTATTAGTTACCCGTGAAGTTTGGAGGGTTTTGGTCTGAGCTCCCCGCGGTGACCGGCCGTGTTGGGGAGTTATGGTAGGGGGGGCGCTCACAGTTAGTTTTTTTGAAAATATTGCGTAATTGGTGTATTATGCTTCGGTATCAGACGTTTGGGATTTTTTGGTGACTCGTTTGGTGATGTTGATAAAATTCGTTTCTTCTTTTGAAAATTTTCTTGCTCTATATTTTTACTTTCATCGCCAGTCTTTGTATTCTTCTTATCAATTACTATTAACTTATCATACTTTATCAAGACTCTATTACCTTTTTCCTCTTCTATTTTTGCTTGTTCTTTTAACTTTCTTCTTAGTAGTAAAATTTTTTCCGGGAAGTCTTCTTTTATGTAATAGTTTGTATTCTTTAAGTTATTTTTCTTGCGTAAGATTTTTATTTTAGTTCCCAATGATGTCAATGTTACAATGACAGGCCTGACTCTATCAGATTTTTTCCCTATTCTTTTTACTTGCTCTATTTCAATGTTGCCACATTTTACTCCAATGTTATCGTTTATTATGTTAAGTATGTTGTCTTCGAGGTCCTCATACCTTTTTTCGTGCTCTTCTACGCCAAAAAACACTAAATTTCTGCGTCTAATTTCTCTCTCTAGAAAGTCCAATCTTGTTTCTTGCCTTTCCATTTTTTCCTGCATCTCTTTTTGTCGGTCTTCTATTTGGTTCATTTTCTGACCAATTTTTTCAATAACCAGGTCAGCTATGCTTCCAGCCATTTCTTTTAGTTGATTTTCGTGTCTTTTTTGTTCTTCTTGCATTTTCTGTAAAATTTCCTTAATTTCCTCCATGTTTTCTCTTTGGATTTTGTAACCGAAAGTAAAACTGAAAGATTTTGTTGACTTATTATTATTTATGCTAGGTAGGTAATAGGTATATATCAATTAATATCGCGCCCTCAATAAAAAACAGTATCGGTCATATAAGCTATTATTACTGTTGCACACTAGATGGGGCTGTATGAACTTTGGAATAGACGTACTATGGTCATGCGTGAATTGAAACGGTAATATTATCCGCTTTGGGCTGTTCTACCTCTGGTCACTAGATGTCGCTGTACCAAATTTGCCTCTACTCGTACACAGATGGCGTTAGTTGTATGCGTATGATTTGCTATGAAGACAGTTCGAGAACTTCTAAGCGTCCGTTATATAAATGTGTCTTGCCTCTCGACAATAGATGGCGCTGGCAATTTTTCAGGTATACAAATGGTATTGTAAACTTTTATTTTGAGGTTATGATGATTTGCCAGAAACGCTAACTATTGAATCTGGAGTTTCTCTTACTTGCTTTTTAATCCTCTGTGCTTCCGGTTAAATGTCCGTAGTGAAAGAAAACTCCACACGTTGGTTTCCACACGCAATTTAACACTTGTTCCTCCCGCGTCCTTTGGGGTTCTTTTCACTAAATCACTGTTATTAACTGTTGGTTTTGTTTGTAAACACCGGAGCGCTTCACTTTTGATTTTATTTTAGTAATCTAATAGTTTTATAAGCATTTTATGACGTTTCACTAATTTTAAAAAGGGAAATAATCGCAGCTAGATGTTAGTCGCCCGATGGTGGCGCCACCCACTCACGTTTTGTCATTGTAGTTTGTCAAAATTTCAAGATATGTGACATACCTTTCGCTCTGATCTGAATTGAACACAATTCAATATGGCGGATTGCTGTATTTTATAGTTTTATTTTATCAAAATAAATATCAATCTCGGACAAAATAGATAAATAAATAAATTTTTTATATTCCATGAATCCTATTTTCATAGATATATTCATAATTTCATTGATTCTTCACAACTGTCATCATGCCTATTCATGTTCTTAAATATGCTGATTTTTTAATTCAAACAACAGATTTTTACTTATCTAACTTATCGTATTTTTTAATGATGTTTAGAGCTATTATTTAAGTAAATTTAAGACCCACTTATCAATCGCCAAGGGAAATTTAATCAACGAATAAATTTGACGTTTAGACAGATTTTCATTACGAAAAACTGCTCAGCAAAAGACATTGTAGGCAATAGGCTTGTCTTGATTAAAAAAAATGCATTTAGTATAGTATGGATTGTGATCGTTACAGTTGATAGAACTGGAAGCACTACCGCCTTTCCAAAAATATCACGATCGCGATGACTGTCAATAGTAGATCATCATTTTTATTATAGGTTATTTAAATTAAACATCTGGAAAACCTATCTATATACCTATAAATATTATTTAAAAGCGAAGTCCAATTTATTCCGCGTTTAAATGGAACTCTGCGATGGTCATAAATTAATATAATGTACCAGACAATATTTTAAAAGAGTAACTGTTGAGTTTCTTACCGGATTCTTCTCAAAAGTAAACTACATTCAGAACCGGTGGTAGTTTAAGAAATGAAAATGAATAAATCAGCTATTCAAAGTTAAAATTTCTTTTATTTCACAACCTTTTTTAAATTAGAATTTAGTAAGGAAGAAAATCGGTAAATATTAAAAAAACCGGTACTCGAAAACCGATAAGTACATCACTATAATTATAAGGTTACGGTTCACTCCGATGGGCCAATCCCATCCCTAACTAAAATAAAAAGTAACCGCTTCCGGTTCCGCTATGACGTAATTCTGCTTAAGCGATGGACCAATAAGCATCGAGTTCCGCTATTGCTATACATCGTGTTAGAGCAGGACATGCTGGGTTATCAATGAAATTTGCATTAAACATGAATGGATAGAGTCGTTAAATCACGAGAGAGTGAGATGCAAGATTGAAAATGTATAGATGTACCATAGTGAAGGAACACTCACACTAGAATCCTGTTAAGATTCTATTTTAGGCTCTATGGAGTTTGACGTCTATATCCTAGTGTTCGTGGTCTATGGTCAATGCCATGATCATAGAATAGACAACAGTCTATTCTATGGGTAATCTTCTTGGGGGTCATCCGCCATCTTGAATATTTAACGGTACAACCAATTGTAGGCGAGTGTCAGGGGCCTGCTCATAGCGTTTGTAGATTTTGCCGCAAAAGCATGCAAAATTTTAGAATAAAAAGAAAGTCGAATTGAATTGAACTTTTTATAGTGAGTGAGTGTTGCGCAGTTATTTCTGGGCTGTGCTTAGTGTATACGAGGATGAGCGTTGATCGGTCTGTGCGGAATGAGCAGGGTAAGTCCGACGTCAGTGACCGGTCGGATGCCGCTATTTCGGATGAAGAGCGCCCATCTCGACGTCGCTCTGGTAATTCCAGTAGTGCAAGCGACTGTATCATCTTCGGAAGATGAACAAGGGTATGCTACACCGCCGCCCAATAAGCGCCGTAGATTTGATAAGCACTCGTTACTCGTGAATCTCATGACCACCAAATTAATTCTTAAGTTAACCAGGTTAACTTTATTTTGGGTTATTTGTCGCAGCTACCCCATTACATCGTAGCTGCTAATCAGGACACGCAAAGCCAGAGTAAACCAGGCCCCAGTAGCAGGGAAAAACTTAGTTCAGTCTCAATTTTTGATTAATCCTTGTACAAGTTCTGATAAGATGGTTCAGTTAGGTGATTTAAAAACTGACTGATGAAAGGAAGGTAATTCTTCATTCTAAGAAGGCTTAATAAGTTAGATCATCTTCAGCATTTTGAAACGCAGGCCTGGAAGGGCATGTGATACAGGTCAACATTAGCAGGTTATTCTGCAAATTTAGGTTTTGTTACTTAGAGTTAATGAAGAATATGTCATTTTAACAAAACGAAAGACTATCTAGCTTCTACTGAAAATATGTTAGCAGGTTTGACTAATGCCGAATTAGAGTGGCAGGAACTATTGAAACAGGGTTTGCAGGATCTACTTGTGGGTTGCGGGGAACCTTGTTGATTTAAATATGTCAAGTCTTTTTGAGGAGGAGAAAGAATTTTAAAGAATTTAACAGTCCTATGCTCATTCCCCTTAGTGCTGAATAAATACGTCTTTAGTAGACAAGCTTAGCAGCTAGTTATTCAGTCGCTGGGAGGTTTACAAACATGACTGAATAGACCAGAATACATAAAAAAAGAAGGGACTGTATCGCTCAAAACTCATTTCAAACTCTAGATCAGGGAAGAGACCTACTCGCAATGCCTTTATTATCAAGAACATTACTGGAGCAGACCAGACAGGTAAGAATAATAATTTTCAAGCCCCTCTCAAACACCATTGCTTTTGTCGAGGCTACACCAGGAGGAATAGTGTAGAGCAGATTAGAGAACAGAAATAACTATGTTCAGGGAGAGAAAATTCAGGGAGGGGGATACGGAAGGAGCTTGGTGCAAACCAATTTATTTTGGACATAATAAGCAGAGAGAAGAATACTGTTCAGATTAAGGCCCCCCACTACTTCATTTATCACCGCATTTACTGAGGAAAGTCAACACGAGGATTTCTCTTGAGATTACAACAATAATTCAGGTTTTTTAAGAGAGGAATTTTGGAAGTGCCTCCAATTTTCATTCATTCATTCATATATTTAAAAAAAAAAAATCAAGGTGGGACATACGTCCTGAGAGGACTGCATAAACATGTAGCACACAAGCATTTTCAATTGGTTTCTCAGATGTTGCAGAGTTCCTACGAAAAATCGATTGGATGTCGAAAGTAGATAGGTAGGCCTATTTTCATGTGTCTATTGCAATGTCACCGTTGCTTTCTAAGGATTCACTATGACAACCAGGTACTTCAGTTGACAGCTCCCCTTCGGCCTTTCATCCACCCCCGAGCTATTGCTGCTTTGTCCAATTGAAAGCAGAGATCTGGCTTGCAGGGGGGGGGGGGGGCGTTCAGGGGGTCTTGGTTTATTTGAACAATGACATCATAGTGAACCAGGACAGAAAAATATTGCAGCATCAGGTCTCGGGGACCACCAAAAGTCTGTGACAGCACCCCTCAGGAACTGGGATATTAAGGTCTTTTGTGGAATACAAGGAACAGTATCATGGCCTGACCTCCAAAGAGGGCAGTAATGATAAAAGATTTTTTATCAAGGATCATAAGAAGGGGTTGTAGTACACTACGAGAGATTCAGAGGGTGATAGGACTCCTGATTTTCGCAAACTTTACCGCTACAAAGTTTGGTTTCACTGCACAAGTGAGAGGTGACCCACTTCTTGAACACAGACGCAGCGGATGCGGGCTGGGGCGCTCACCTCAACAGGAAATATCTAAGCAGGTCGTTAGTGCACCAGAGGTCCTGGCACTCAAAGACGTAAATGAGTTTGTTTGTAGTGTATGGTGCAATAAGTCACCACCAAAACTTCTTAAGAAATGCACACATATAGTTTCAGTCGAACAACGAATTGTGACGTATACAGCCCTACTCGAATTAGCTAACTACACGGTTGAACGTCACTCTCGGCGGCGTACCTCCCGGGGAGGTACAGCGGCATAGCCGACCGCCTGTCATGGAATCGACTAGTGCCGGAATGGCACTTGTTGAGCAACAATGCTCCGGGAGCTGACTACATGGTTGAACATCACACTCTCGGCGGCGTGCCTCCCGGGGAGGTACAACGGCATAGCCGACCGCCTGCCAGGGAATCGACCAGTGCCGGAATGGCACTTGTTGCCCCCGGCCTCGGAGGCCGTATTCAGGCTTTGGGGCGTAACAGAAGTCGCCTTGTTCGCTTCAAAAGAACGCCGTAACGTACGCCGTAGTAGATCGCTACGTAACATGGGACTCCAGAGATGGGTCAGAATTATTATTATTATTTGCGACTCAGCACCCAATCTGTATTTCCACCACCCAATCTGATTCCGCAGGTGTTACGCCGACTCAATACAACGAGAGGTATTTATATAGTGATAGTGCCCCATTGGACACAGTGCTTTGGCTAGCAGACCTGAGGGCGCGAGCCCTAGCAGAACCGGTATCAATAGAGTGCCTGCAGAAGAACCTGATAGGTCTCATGAGAGGCAGGTTCCGCCCCCGGGTGGAGAGACTGGAGCGTCTAGCAATTAGCATGGTTGGTTTGGGGTGGAAAGATAGGGTAGTACATTGGTCTTCACAGGAGAAGGATCTCTTGAAAAAGAACCTGGCGATATTTAACATAGGCTACATATAAAGCTCCAATTAGATGTTGGGTAACTTGGTGTGAGTTTAACAAGATTCCTAAGTCTCCACTGGGTAGTGATGTAAGTGGCTAGATATTTGGCTAGGTTGTGTCGGGAGGACAAACTTGCTTGGCATACTATCCTTCTATATGAGTCTATAATCACCACCTAGTACATATACATATATATATATATATATATATATATATACATATACATATATATATACAGCAACTAGTGTAGAACCACCTATACAGCAACAATATCAATTGTTAAGCTCCAAAGATGAGGACACCCATTTGGCATACAGAGTTACTTTTAATTGGCTTAGGGAGACTCAGATTGTAGAATAATTAATGATTAAACGAACTTACCTGTACGTGAAGTTCTATCATAATTATACGAAGCGCTACGTCCGAGCTAGAAAAACAGCTGTTATATTGTTATTAGCTTCTGGTCATCATATTCATGACCTGACTTTGTTGGAGGTGGCTAGGGATAACTTTGTTGTGAATAACAGCAGTAATGACTAACAGCAGTAATGAATAACATCAGTAATGAAGTGGACTTGTGGCCAAGATGTGTGGCAAGGACGGACAGTGTAGATAGAAGAAGCTGCTAGGTAAGCAGCATCCTGATGCACGCTAATGTCTAGAGACAAGAGACATCTAAAGAAATTAGACACAGAGTAGACATTCATAGGAAATCAATATAACTAGTCTGTTTAAATATGAACAACTAGCATGATTAAACCAGCTCATCAACCCATGATAGCAAATTGGGTGAGAACAATTTAAAAAAAAAACAAAAAAAAAAAAAAAAGATTGGAATAGATGCATTTCCAGGCAGTGTGCGCTGAGCAGCTGCTTCAAGAAGCTTTTTGAAAATAGACCTGTAGAGGAGATTCTAGAAAGAAGTAACTGGAGGAGTTCCCAGACCTTCAGAAAATTCTATTGTCTGCAGAGAATCTGTCTGATTCTATTCTAGACAAAGAGTCTAGTCTAACTAGAACAAATAGCCATTAGATAGTTTTGCAATCATTTATTTTTCTTTCTTTCAAGAATCAATGTTGATTCAGAGGAAGAAGAGGTGAAAGTTAATTCAGAGAATAATTTTGATTTATCCGTGTTTATTATAATTTAAATTTTTGATCTAATAATGTGATTGCTACAAGAGAGTCTTTATTTTTAGTTTGTAATATTCTTTAGTGGGTCTGTAAGTACCTAGAGGTACATACAGAATTTTTGACCTCAAAGTATTTGTAGAGAATTAATAGTAAAAATTAGTGTCTTTTAGATTAATTCTTGATCTCATAATGTGCCTTATTAGAGGAATAGTGATCTCCTTTTATAATAATTTTTGGTCACACAATATGTCATATGAGTTGTGACTATTTCCCTGTGTTTTCAGTTGATTGATTCTTATGATTAATAGTAGATTTAAAATTATGAAGAGATAGGTGTAACAGGATTTAAAAATTTTGTTTTTCAGTGATAATACAGGAGTGATATTTTTATATTTTGATTTTATCATCACATAGCGTTTGTAGTACTCTTTCACCAGCAGATATCAAACAGGTCTTCAACCAATGCTGTGTGTTTTGGAAACACATATAATATGACTGTTTTGCATTCCAACAAAACAGTTATTATGTGTGTGAAAAAACACACAGCATTGGAGCAAGATGCTTGCTGGTGGCTAATTGAAGACTATGAGTTGACATTGACAGGTGCGCGTTGACAGGAGATTTGTCGCGCTCTGCTGGTGCGTGAAGGTGACAGATAGTTGAAGAGTACAGGTAAAGAAAGCTTAGCATGTACTATAAAGGTAGAATCTATGGATGCTTCTTCTTCTTCTTCAACCAATGCTGTGTGTTTTTTCACACACATAATAACTGTTTTGTTGGAATGCAAAACAGTCATATTTTAAGCTTTGATCCTAGTGTTCGTGCCTCGTGGTCTATGTTGTTAAGTTGTTAAATCCTCCTTGGTCTGTGCTGTGGATCTTGTGAATGTGATCTTGTTCCTTTTGCTTTGTATTTTCAATTTTGATGCTCTTAATCTATCTTGGATTTGATTTGGTGAAAGCATTTTAATTAACAATCAACATGCAGTGCTACGCACCCTTCTGCAAAACCACTGCGGAGACAATCTCGGGATCCGCGGGTGTCACGCTCCATGAGTGAGTACCTTAGTAGACCCAGTGATATAAAATTGTATAAAAAGAGGTATCATTGAATAGATGCGAGCCCTTTCATTTCGTCCACCGCTTGTCTTGCCCACAAGCTTGATGATGTCGTCGCAGGCACTACAAATTAACTTTAGTCGAATGGTTAACAATGTTAACATATTCAACTGCGAGTGTCAAGCCGGAGTTAGGAAGTTGGCGATTTGTCATTCCATGCTGCGGAGAGCACGTAAAGCCGTCGGTGCTGTGCCTGATGTCTCTCTGGTCATGTCGGATTGCCGTCCCATCTGGCCATGGGAGTGAAGAAATACAGAGTGCACCTGTGCACTGTAATATCTTCAGCTCAGATGGCTAGTCTCGCTGGAAGCTAGCCGCAGTCGTGAGGACATTATCATTAAGTAATTACTTCAAACAGTATCCATTCCTAGAACTCTTACCCGCAGCCCACAATTCGGAACCAAAAGTGCTTACATGTAGATAGGTGCCCTCTGGGCAGAAATAAGAGATCTTTGTGACAAAGATGGTGTAATCTGCAGGTTCCCCAGTGACTCGCATCTCCATGCTGCCTGGCTCAGAGCCCTCGGCAGACAAGACACTCCCCTCCCAGACCCTGCTGTGGTCTGCTCGCAGCATTTCCTGAGCGATGATATGTATGAAACGGAAAGTGGTGCAAGGCAAATTTGTGCTGGTGCGATTCCCTCAACAGTGCAGGTAACTTTGCTAGGGGTTTAAGTTGCAAGGTAATTATATGCATTAATATATCTTGTTATGTTGTCAGTATGTAGTCAACAAACTTTTAAATAAGTATTTTAAACATGTTTAGACAATCTTGAATAGTTTTTCGTAGGGTTATTAAAGGCCAGTGTTGTGGACTTTGGCCTATAACCCTTCTTGGAGAGGAGGCCTGCGCTCAGTTGTTGGCTGTTGATGGGTTGCTGATGATGATGAATTAGTAGAATATATTATCTTTACAGGTCTGCATGATCTGCCTGGAGACAGACAGCAAGCTGTATCTAATGAGTATCTGATTTTAGTAATGTCATTACATACTAAAATTTTAAATAGAATAAACCTATTGTCAGGTATGTAGGTAGTCAAATTATACAGAGCAATGTCGGTACTTTGTTTTCAAGCACTGTAAATAAACCATTCTGCGATAGTCCGTTGTTTCATTAAGTACACCACATTTGGCGCAGTTCGGTTTTGTTTAGTTTTTTTTGGTTAAAATCATGCCTTTTGGCAAAATAGAACCATTTGACGTCAGTTCCCACAACTGGGATGCTTATTGCCGCCGGGTAAAGCAATTTATTGCTTTAAATAACATAAGTGAAGAGTTACACGTGGCCACGCTGGTCACGCACGTCGGCATTACATGTTACGAACTAATGTGTGACTTGTGCTCACCGGATTTACCTGAAGACAAGACTTTCGAACAACTAGTGAAAATCGTCAAAGATCATTTAGAGCCACAGAGGTTGGAGATCGCAGAGAGGCATATGTTCCGGCAAAGGAAACAATCACAAGGGGAAGCAGTGAGTGATTATTTGAAAAGTTTGAAGCATCTAGCGAAACACTGCAATTTTCGAGATTCTCTCGAGGTTAATTTGAGAGACCAGTTTGTTTCTGGTCTTCATAGTGAAGACATGAGGTCGAGATTGTTTGCCGAGCGGAACATCGATTATAAGCGAGCGGTGGAACTCGCTTTGGCGCTCGAGGCGGCGGAGAGGCACGCGGCGGAGGCGGCTACCGGGTTGAGCTCCAGCGCTGAACCGGAAGGGCTGCACCGCATCAGACCCTCGACGGCGCGCGGGGAGCGCGGCCGCACGGAGCGGTGCAGAGACTCAGGAGACACGCAGCCCGATGCAGCTGGATCCAAGGCAGGCGCCGCGAGCGCAGAGGGGCAGCGCTCGTGCTGGCGGTGCGGGCGCGGGAGGCACGCCCCGTCCCGTTGCAGGTTTAAGTCGTACGTTTGTGATACATGTGGTAAGAGGGGCCATTTAAAGGCCGCTTGTGTTGTTAATAGTGACAAGTGCAGTGATTCGGCGAACCAGAAGAATTCCAAAGGTCAGTTTTTTTTAAATGATTCCGATGAGAGCGAGTCAGAATTTTATAATTTAATTAGCGAGGGCAATGACGGCCCGTATTACCTCAAATTAAATGTAGAAAACTCAGTAATTAAATTCGAAATAGATACTGGTAGTAAGATTTCTGCAATTTCAAAATATTATTATGATAAACATTTCTCTAATGTTTGTTTACAACATAAGAACTTAAAGTTAAAGTCTTACACAGGTAATGTTATCGAACCTCTCGGATACATCATGGTAAATGTCAAATATCACTCTTGTTCGCACAAGTTACCGCTTTTTATAATTGAAAATGGAGGCCCTCCTTTACTAGGCCGAACCTGGATAAGACTTTTACAAATAGATATCACGAGCTGTCATAACTTGTCTGTAAAGAGTGACAATAGTGATACCATCGAGTCATTGAGAAAGGAATTTTCTGAGGTTTTTGCTGATGGGCTCGGGACCTTTAAAACTCGTATGCAGTTACACTTAGCCGATAAGACTCCAGTTTTTGTAAAATCGCGGCCGCTTCCCCTCGCGCTCCGCGCCCCGGTCGAGCGCGAGCTCGAGCGGTTGCAGCGCGATGACGTCATATATAAGGTAGACCGATCTGATTACGGTACACCTATTGTGCCTATTATTAAAAAAAATGGAGATATTCGTATATGTGGAGACTATAAGATAACAATTAATCCGTTATTAAAAGATTTTCATTATCCTCTGCCACGAATTGAAGATATATTTGCCTCGCTCGGGGGAGGCGAACAGTTTTCGAAATTGGATTTGTCCCACGCCTATCAGCAAGTGTTGTTAACGGAGGACTCTCAGCCTATTACCGCTATAACGACACATGTAGGTACTTTTGTTTACAAGCGAGTTCCCTTCGGAATAAAATGTGTTCCTGAATATTTTGAAAAGTTGATAGAAGAAACTTTATGTGGGCTATCGTCTACCGTAGCTTTTCAAGACGATATTTGTGTAACCGGTAAAGATAGAAAAACACATTGTAAAAACTTACGCGCAGTTCTAGCTAGATTAAAAGAAGCTGGTTTGCGAGTAAATTGGTCCAAGTGTGAGTTCTTTAAAGATAGTGTAACATACTTAGGGTATAAAATTGATAAAGAAGGCTTACACACTGATGTAAATAAGATAGAAGCGATTGTGTCAGCGCCATCGCCAAAAGATGTAACGCAATTGAAAAGTTTTCTAGGGCTTGTTAACTTTTACAATAAATTTTGCGTTAACATGAGTTCTGTATTGAAACCTTTGTATGACTTGCTTAAGAAAAATGCCAAATGGATTTGGAGTCCAGGATGTGAAAGTGCCTTTAATAGAATTAAACAAATACTCAGTAGTTCGCCGGTGCTAGCTCACTACGACCCGAAGTTGCCGCTGTTGTTGTCGGTCGACAGCAGCGCGTACGGGCTCGGCGCGGTGCTGTCGCACCGCTACCCCGACGGCTCGGAACGTCTTATCAGTTGCGCCTCGCGCACACTCAATGATGCCGAGCGGAATTATTCACAGTTAGACAAAGAAGCTTTAGCCATTATCTTTGGAGTTAGCAGGCATCATAGGTATATTTTCGGTCGGCATTTCATTTTGCGCAGTGATCACCGGGCTTTAAGTTACATTTTTGGTAAAAACAAAGGCATACCGCAAACGGCGGCAGGCCGTTTGCAGAGATATGCGATACGCTTGGCCGCTTACAATTTTGACATCGAATTTATTTCTTCATCGAGAAATCGTTTCGCAGACGTTTTGTCTCGTCTGCCATTGGGAGAAAACCAACGTATCGCACATAATGATAATAACAGGGACAAAAGCTATTTGTTTTTTATAGAAGACAAATTACCTATAACATTTAATGAAATTAAGAGTGAAACAGCTAAAGACACCACTCTTAACAAGATAGTAAGTTATGTTAAGTTCGGTTGGCCCGAACGAACAGATGATAATATTATTAAACAATATCACATCAGACGGGAAAATATATTCTTAGAACAGGGATGTTTAGTTTGGGGTTACAGAGTAATAATTCCCGCCAGCTTGCATGACGCCGTGTTAGATGAATTACACTCAGGGCATATTGGTGTCGTTAAGATGAAGCAACTGGCACGAAACTATGTTTGGTGGAGTGGTTTGGACGCGGACATCGAGCGCTTGTGCCGCGAGTGCGCGGCGTGCAGTGCGCAGCGCGCGCAGCCGCCGCCTGCGCCACTGCACACCTGGGAGTGGCCGACTGAGCCTTGGTCGAGGTTGAACGTTGACTTTCTAGGTCCATTTCGAAATCAATATTATTTAGTTATATTAGATGCTCATTCTAAATGGCTGGAAGTAGAACCGGTTTCAAGTACCTCAGCAGCAACTGTTATAGCTTGTCTGCGCAAGCTATTTGCTCGCTGGGGTTTGTGCAAAGTCATCGTCAGTGACAGAGGGCCGCCATTTTCTTCGTCTGAATATTTGTCATACTTGAATAAAAATGGTATTAAGCGCATTTTAGTAGCCCCATACCATCCATCTAGCAACGGCGCGGCTGAAAATGTAGTTAAAACCGTAAAACTAGTACTAAAAAAGGCCGTAATCGAAAACGAAAATATAAATAAGGCATTATGTAAATTTTTATTCACATACCGAAACACAGAGCATTGTACTACCCAAAAAGAACCTTCAGTGGCACTTTTAGGGCATAGGTTACGCGGTCGGTTAGACCTATTACGACCGAATACTCGAGATGTAGTTCGCAATAAACAATTAAATCAAGAAGAACGTCGCGGCGGCCCATTGCGCGAAATGACTACGGGAGACCGCGTGCTTGTCCGAAACTATAATGATAATTTGATCAAATGGAAAGAAGGTGTAGTTATGGATAGAACAGGACCCGTCTCTTACGTGGTCAAAACTAATGATGACAATCGCACATGTAAGAGACACGTTGATCAGATTATCAACAAAAGCATCAGAAAATCTAGGTACTCATTAATAGGTGTGGAAAACGATAACTCGGGAGAAAGTGAGACTAGTAACGAGCTCAACAAAAGTTCTGAGAACTCAGTGGTCGCTTCGACACCTGAAGAAACGCATAGTAATAATAAAAAGGCGCCTTCACCTTCGCAAGTGACCACCAACAGTCCACTTCGCATGACGTTAAGACCGCGCATTAAAAAAATTATAAAATGAATACGATTGTTACTATAATTTTAAGTTTAAATTTTTTTTTTAATTATACTTTAAGTTAATTTAAGAGAGGAGCAGTGTCAGGTATGTAGGTAGTCAAATTATACAGAGCAATGTCGGTACTTTGTTTTCAAGCACTGTAAATAAACCATTCTGCGATAGTCCGTTGTTTCATTAAGTACACCACACCTATTATCATAGGATATGCATTTTATTACAATTTATTCTATTTAAATTAACAAATTAAAATGGAAAAATACTTAAAACCAGAGCGGTTCAATGTGGAACCAACTTCCAATACTGCTAGAATAGAATGGGAACACTGGAAGATAACGTTTATAAATTTCCTTAAGAGGAAGGACTTCACGATCAAGGAACTATCCGATTCGCAAGTAAAATTGCAATTACTAATAAATAATTTATCGGCATCAGTATATGCGTATATTGCAGATGTTGACTCATTCGATGAGGCAATAACTACATTAGATAAAATTTATATTAAACCTTTAAATGTTGTATAATATGCTAGACATATTCTTGCTACCAGAAAACAGAGTACGAACGAGAGTATTGATACATATATGCAGGCTTTAAAACTTTTATCTAAAGATTGTGAATATACGGCCGTTGATGCTGATACGAACAAAAATGATAGTATTCGTGATGCCTTTATAGCAGGAATACAATCCGATAAAATACGGCAACGATTGTTAGAAAATTATTCCCTTTCCCTTGATCAAGCACACAATCAAGCGGTCTCTATGGAAAGAGCAGAAATTAATAATCTAAGCTTTCAATCTCCAACAGTAAATCCTGTATCAAATTCACGACAAGATGAAACTGTCAATTCCATTAATGAAAATGTAGCAAAAATGAAATGCAAGCGTAAATGCTATTTCTGCGGGGAGAAAATTCACGCCCAACGGAAAAATTGTCCTGCTTTTAACGCTGATTGTCAATTATGTCACAAAAAAGGCCATTTTTCGAATGTCTGTAGAAGTAAAAATAAGACAGTGAATACCATCGTTTATGAAAATACTGATGATGATGAAATAAGCGCTGCTTCACCCTCCTCTTTAAAAAAAGCAACAGTATCTGCTATAATTAATAATACAAAAGCTGAAGCGTTATTGGATACCGGAAGTTCAATTAGTTTCATCAATGACTCTTTTGCAAAATTATGTAGAATGAAAATTACTCCTTGTAGACAAACAATTTCCATGGCTTCCTTAAATTACACCTCTCAAGTAGAAGGTCAAGGTTTTGAAGATATAAAAATAGGAAAATACATGTATAGAAATATACGACTACTAGTTGTAAAAAATTTGTGTGCAGATTTAGTAATCGGTCATGATGTTCTAAAGCAACACTCAGTTGTAGTATTTTCATTTGGTGGTTCCAAAGAACCATTCAAAGTATGTGGCGTAACTGAAGCTTCCGTACCTGCTGTATCATTATTTTCAAATGTTGGGAACGACTGCAAGCCTATCTCAATTAAATCTCGAAAGTTTTCAGAAGATGATAAATCATTTATAGAAAATGAGATTGCCCAACTTCTGTCTGATGAAGTAATAGAAGAAAGTAAATCACCTTGGCGAGCACAAGTATTAATAACTAGTACAGCAAACCACAGGAAACGTCTAGTTATTGATTATTCACAAACAATAAATAAGTACACAGAATTAGATGCTTATCCTTTACCTAACATAGAAGACATAGTGACTAAAATATCTAAATATAATAATTTCAGCACTATCGATTTAAAAAACGCCTATCATCAAGTGCCAATTTTAGTAAATGAAAGACCATATACAGCTTTTGAAGCGATTGGTAATTTGTATCAGTATAAAAGAATTCCTTTTGGTGTAACTAATGGAGTATCAAGTTTTCAACGAACAATTGATTGGATTATAAGGCAGGAGAATTTGAAAGGAACATTTGCCTATCTTGATGATATCACTATATGTGGTAAATCAGTTGAAGAACATGATAAAAATTTAGAAAATTTTATGAATGCTGTTAATAAATATAAACTAACAATAAATAAAAACAAATGTCAATTTTCACAGAAATCAATTAATATTTTAGGATATACCATTACTGATAATACTATTAAACCAGATAATGATAGATTGCAGCCATTTATAAACTTACCTCCGCCGCATGATAAACAATCACTAAAGCGGACCTTGGGAATGTTTGCACACTATGCTAAATGGATTCCAAAATTTTCAGAGAAAATTTACGATTTGTCAAAAGCAGAAAGATTTCCTTTATCAAATGATTTAGTCAAATCATTTGAAAGACTTAAATCAGATATTTTGAAATCGATGGTACATGCTATTCAAGATAACATTCCATTTACTGTAGAAACGGATGCTTCAGAACACTCTATAGCAGCTACTTTAGCGCAAGATTCTAGACCAATAGCATTCTTTTCAAGAACACTTTCATAGTGAAGTTCGTCACTCGGCTATTGAGAAAGAAGCATATGCAATCTTCGAATCTCTAAGAAAATGGCGCCATTTTTTAATAGGGTATTTGACTATAATAAAAATATCGTTTCAACTGGTGTCATCCTAAAAGATTATTATCTAAAAACATTATTCCATACGACAAAACTAAAAAATAAAGCTTTATTTAATTAGAAAACATTAAATAAAATTGCTATAATTCTGGCCATGGTCACGTGATCGAAAACGTTCCGTGATCTCGAATGACGTCACAGTCCACACCACCTATGGAATTCTCATTTTGTCAATACATTTCGACGTGTTTGTGCGGCGTATTAGGCTAATTTCGTCTGTTTTTCATCGTTACTATTTTATTAAATACCAAATAGTATGCGACACGCGGCCTAAACACATATTATAAAATTGTCATTGTTTGAAATGTGAACTGTTAAGTCATGAGAGCAACTGGAACGTTTCGGCGGCAATTTATTTTTTTGAATTTATTTCTCGATTTTTATGAAAAATAATGAAAATTATGCCGAAATATATGTTTTGTTAGCTTCAGCATAGCATTATTAACAATTTAAGATGATTTTCTAAAAGTAGTCAAATAGCCTATTGGAAGACCATTTCAATTAATTACTGATCAAAGATCAGTGTCTTTCATGTTTGACAGAAAGCATTCAAGCAAAATAAAGAATGAAAGGATACAAAGATGGCGTTTAGAATCAGCCGCATATAAATACGAAATTATTTACAGACCAGGAAAAGAAAATTATGCGGCAGATGCCTTATCTAGAGTTTGTGCTTATATGGATGCAAAGAAATCTAATTTAATTACCCATCATGAATCTCTTTGTCACCCAGGAGTGACAAGAATGTATCATTGGGTTAGATCTAAAAATTTGCCATACTCTATAGATGATATACGTACAATGACAAGTAATTGTAAAATATGTTCCGAAATAAAACCTCGATTCTATAAAAACGATGTAGAAAAGCCAAAATTGATAAAAGCGACTGCCCCTTTTGAAAGATTAAGCGTTGACTTTAAAGGCCCATTGCCGTCAAATACTCAAAATAAATATATGCTAACAGTAATTGATGAATATTCACGGTTTCCTTTCGCTTTTCCGTGTTCTGATATCAGTGCCTAAACTGTAACCATGTAACGAAGCCACGCGCCCAGGACTTCACTGGCAGGTGACTTCGTACATAAAGGGATAGGGGTTACTCGACAATTAAACACGAATCACACACGACGTGGGCTCTCGGCCTTTATTTACAAGCACATTCGTTACTTAAGGGCTAGACCTTACGACTACACTTATTCTATTACGGTACGACTCGGATGGAGTCGTCGGACAGTCTTTGTACACTCGCGTAGCACTTCACGATTCCGATGGTATACCGACGGCAAGGTTACGATATCGGTAACGCGAGGATCGCGAGCGCGGAGGGAAGAGGTGACGCGGGGGGGAACCGGGGGTTACGGCGGTGTTGGGCGTTTCTGGCCGGAGCCTGGATTCGACCAACACCTCCGGCGTTCAAGTGCTGACCCTTTCGCCCGTCGAGCCCGAAGTGCCACGAACCGACGTACGACCAGGTAGCAGGCGAACTGGATGACGGCGGACGCCGGCCGGGCTGTATATATAGGCCGGCGGGCGGAGGTGGCAGGTGACGGGGGGACGGTCGACGGTACGCGCCTTCCTGCGCGCTGATTGGTGCGTTGGTATCACGCCACTCGTATGTTGTCTCGAAGCTCGTCGAATGTTCTAGAAGGCCGCGCGTTGAACCACGTGCGCGCCTCGCTTTTCGGGTTTGTGACGTCTTCGTCACATTCCCCTCCCCCGTGTGAAGATTTTTACCTGTAAAAATCACCGTATTACTCACTGTTGTTAAAAAAAATGCTAGTTTACTTGTTATTTGTTTTTAGTTCTTGTATTTTTTTATATCTTTTATATGCGCTGTGAATATCTTTCCTCCTTCCCGCGCTTTTAAGAGGAATATTACCGGTGACTTTTGTTCTATTATACTGTATGGACCCGAGAACTTTGGTGCTAATTTTGCACAAAAATGTTTGTTTGCGTTTGATAGTGGATATTCTCTCTTTAGTACTAGATCTTGAATCTTCGGAGCCCAGTCACGTTTCGTTCTATCGAAGTATTTCTTTTGTTGGTTCGATGCTTGGTTTTGGTGATTTCTTACTATTTCGTAAATCTCTTTTAGTTTTTGTTTTTCTTTTAAAGCCGGTGTGGGGAATTGGTTTTCGTCGTGGACGTTCCTTAATTCCCTACCGAATAGTAAGAAAGCTAGAGAATATCTTGTGGATTCCTGGACGGACGTGTTTAGCGCGAAGTTAAATTCACTTAAGTATTCGTCCCATTTCTTATGGTTTTTCTCGATGAATGCTGATATCATTGTTTCGAGCGTTCTGTTGACTCGTTCGGTCGGGTTACACTGCGGGGTGTACGGAGCGGTTAGTTTTTGTTCTATCCCGTATCTTTTTAAAGTTTCTTTGAATAGTTTACTCGTAAATGTTTTTGCATTGTCACTTATCAGGATCTTCATTCCCCCATACCTCATGACTAATTCCTTAAGAGCGCTTGTGACGGAATTCGTGGTCGCGGTTCTTAACGGTTTTATTTCTGACCATTTGGTGAACTTGTCGTGAAATACGATGATCCACTGGAATCCTTTTGCCGTTCGGGGTAGCGGTCCTATAAGGTCCGTTGTTACTACCTGCCATGGTTCTTCTGCGTTATTTATGTGCATTAGGCCTGATTTTTTTCTTGTGATGTTTTGTGCTTTTGACATACTTCACATCGGTTAACGTATTTTGATACGTCTCGGAAGATTCCTGGCCAATAATACCGTGTCGCGATTTTGTTAAATGTTTTTGAAGTTCCTAAATGTCCTGCATCGGGTTCGTTATGGTATTGATGTAATATTTTATCTTTGTCTTCTTTTCTGACGCACAGCTTCCACTCTGTTGCAGGGTCTAGCTTCGCTCCATACCTTGGGTTGACTAGTCTTCTGTATAGTTTCCCTTCACGTATGCAGTAGTCGGTTTCTAGTTCGGGATGTTCGGATACGTTGGCGTATTTTTTTGAGTACCAATCGCTTTCCTCTACTGATGTAGTGTACAGTGGGTTCTGTGGAAGCTCATTTGCTATGACGTTAATTTTTCCCGCTTTGTATAGGATGTTGCCGTTATCCTTCTTGGCCCTTACAATTGGTGAACTGGCTGGGCTGTTCGATTTCTCGATGATACCGTTTGCTGTTTTTTCGCACTTTTTGGTGTTTCTTTGTTCACGTGTCTTGTGTGCCAACTTGATCGTGAATCCTATTTTTTATGGTATTATGGTTGTGGATGATAGATAGATGGCTTGGTGTGTTAATGTTTTCCCATTTACTTCTAGCTCGAGGTTTATTGCTATGTCCGTATTTATCCTCGATCCATCTGCGAGTTTAATCGTGGTTTTCTTCCGTATCATTTTGCTGCTGTCCCCTTTTATCTGGTCCATGATTTCCTTGTTGATGTAGGTGTTTGTTGAACCTGTGTCTATGAGGGCTTTGCACGGTTTTCCATTTATTTTTACTTCGGTAAAGATTCTGTTATCTTTTTCTATGTGTGATTCTAAAGTATATGCTTGTTTTGTTTTTCTCGGATACTTTTTATCGTCGCAGCAGTCTCTCGTCAGTTTTCCGAGTAGGCCGCATCGGCTGCAGAATAAGACTTGTTTACTCCTGCATTCCCTGGATGAGTGGTTTCTCCTTCCACATTTCCAACAGCAGGACTCTGGATCGTAGTGCGGGCTTATTGGTTTTCTCTCTGTTTTGAGTTCTTCGGTTTTCCATCTTTCATGTTTTTCCCTTGGCTGCACTGTTTGATTTTCTTTTCTTTGGTACATCGGTTTTCTATACCTCTCTTTGCTTCTATCC
Organism: Oeneis ivallda; assembly: GCA_029955525.1. Classification (NCBI taxonomy): domain Eukaryota; kingdom Metazoa; phylum Arthropoda; class Insecta; order Lepidoptera; family Nymphalidae; genus Oeneis; species Oeneis ivallda. Next base: position 7,123,253 of record JARPMR010000021.1, read on the forward strand.
GCGTTTATTTTCTCGTAATCGCCCGTCAACTGAATGAGTTCCGATATTGTATTAAAATCCTTCCTTTTTATGTAGTACTGATAGTTATATCTCATATTGTCGTATATTCTATCCAGTTGTTCTTCTGTAGGTAACCTTTTATACCTTCTCATTAGTGATTGTATTTCCGTCAGGTATGAAACGAAGTTTTCGTTGACTTTTTGGCGTCTGTTTATTATAGACTCTAGAAGATATTTTTCATAATGCCTGGGATAGTAGAACAGCTTGAAGTTTTCCGTGAAGTCTTCCCATGTTTTCCACTGGTGGCTGTTGTTTCTATACCAGAGTGATGCTGATCCGGTAAGGCATCTCGGTATAACGTGTATAATTCTGTCTTTATTTACGTTCAACGTGTCCGCTAACTCCTCTAGATGCGCGACGGACTAAAATTTATTTATTTATTTATACGCGAAAGACTAAAATTTATTTATTTATTTATTTATACGCGACGGACTAAAATTTATTTATTTATTTATTTATCTTATGGAATTACGGTCTACGGACTATGTTTATCCTATTCTTGGGTTATGTCCTATTATTTATTTATACGGAACGGATTATTTATTTGTTTACGGTTAGCGCGTTGTGGCTATATCTTCTTTTTTTTATGAGGTTCCCTTTGTCTTCCTCCCCTTAGCTCTGTGTCGGTGTGTGTGTGTGTGTTATGTACTTCCTAATTTTTGATAATATCTTTCGTTCGGATGCTTCTCCTTGAATCTATTAGCCCGAAGTTCCACGAACCGACTGATTCAGAAGTAGCATGCGTTTCGCGTTGTTACCAAAAAACTATTCTTGCTTCTACTTTTATCCCGCTCAAATACTCTGCTTTCCAGTCGAATCCGAATTGCCACGGACCGACTTCTCAGAAAACCTTGTATTTGTTCATACACAAAAGAAAAAAAATTTTGACGGTTGTTACAAAAAACTTTTCTACTTACTGTGTGAATTGTGAGTATGCCTACCCTTCTAGTATGAAAGACAGAACGGATGGTAGCCACTGCGATTTGGCAGGGCGTACCAATTATCGGACGCGACGCGGACGGTTTGCGACCGGACGGACGGACGGTTTTCCGCGACGCTAACCCGGAACGGCCGGGTCTGTTTTTCAGTTGAGTGCTAATGTAACGGATTACTCGGACGCGACGCGGACGGTTTTACGGCCGGACGGACGGACGGACGGACGGATTTCCGCGACGCGAACCCGGGACAGCCGGGTGGGTTTTTTTTTATGGTGCGCGCCGATGTAACGACGCCACGAACGCGACGCGGACGGTTTTACGGACGGACGGACGGATTTCCGCGACGCGAACCCGGAACAGCCGCCGGGTGGGTTTTTCACGTGGGCGCCAATGTAACGACGCCACGAACGCGACGCGGACGGTTTTACGGACGGATGGACGGACGGACGGATTTCCGCGACGCGAACCCGGGACAGCCGGGTGGGTTTTTCACGTGGGCGCCAATGTAACGAAGCCACGCGCCCAGGACTTCACTGGCAGGTGACTTCGTACATAAAGGGATAGGGGTTACTCGACAATTAAACACGAATCACACACGACGTGGGCTCTCGGCCTTTATTTACAAGCACATTCGTTACTTAAGGGCTAGACCTTACGACTACACTTATCTTATTACGGTACGACTCGGATGGAGTCGTCGGACAGTCTTTGTACACTCGCGTAGCACTTCACGATTCCGATGGTATACCGACGGCAAGGTTCGATATCGGTGACGCGAGGATCGCGAGCGCGGAGGGAAGAGGTGACGCGGGGGGGAACCGGGGGTTACGGCGGTGTTGGGCGTTTCTGGCCGGAGCCTAGATTCGACCAACACCTCCGGCGTTCAAGTGCTGACCCTTTCGCCCGTCGAGCCCGAAGTGCCACGAACCGACGTACGACCAGGTAGCAGGCGAACTGGATGGCGGCGGACGCCGGCCGGGCTGTATATATAGGCCGGTGGGCGGAGGTGGCAGGTGACGGGGGGACGGTCGACGGTACGCGCCTTCCTGCGCGCTGATTGGTTGGTTGTATCGGCGTTGGTATCACGCCACTCGTATGTTGTCTCGAAGCTCGTCGAATGTTCTAGAAGGCCGCGCGTTGAACCACGTGCGCGCCTCGCTTTTCGGGTTTGTGACGTCTTCGTCACAACCAAACATCTTCATAGTATTTTCACAACATTTGGTATGCCAAATTATATTCATTCTGATCGTGGGACTGCATTCATATCAGAAGAACTAAAGTTTTTCAGAAGAAGTCAGTTTTTTGAGTTCCCGTGGCATTGCAACAAGCAGAACAACGCCATATAATCCACAAGGCAATGGCCAGGTAGAAAGACTTAATTCTACACTTTGGAAAGCAATTCAGTTGGCATTGAAAACTCAAAATTATGCTATAGAAAATTGGGAGAAAGTTTTGCCTCAAGCATTACATGCGATAAGATCACTTTTGTGTACATCAACGAATTGTACTCCACATGAGAGAATCTTTACATACAAAAGACGATCAGCTAACGGGATGTCGTTACCAACTTGGTTAAATAATCCAGGAACAACAGTACTAATGAAGAAATTTAATCGCTCTAATAAATACCAACCCCTGGTAGAAGAGGTGACTCTACTAGAACCAAACAATGACTATTCATATGTTCGACTCTCTGATGGTAGAGAAACTACAATATCTAATAAATATCTTGCCCCTAAACCAATATAAATACAAAGTAAATCTTTTGATGAAGAAACTGATGACGAGGAAGAAGATGAAACTCAAGAAGATAATAATAGAAACCAAAATCAAGAAGATGAAGAAATATTAAATAATGACGAATTTATGACTCCAGAATCGGAGCCCCGAAGATCGACAAGGGCGCGTAGGGAAGAATGTGGTGATATTGAAACTTCTTAGTTTTAATATTCAATTTAATTTTTGGTTATGGCGCACAGGTGCACCCAGAGGGCGCGATTTACTTCGCCAATGACCTGTGGGATGGAGGAGACACGTTTGAGAATTGCTGGTATCTGTTATTATTCCAACTTGCAATTTTGAAGCATCTATAAGAAGCAGGATTTTTAAAAAGCAAATTATTTAAAAAATAAATATATATACCTACACATACCTAGAACAACACAAAATTTCAATTATATACTACATAAATAATTACAGCTTAATATTATTATATTTAATATATTTACAAAGAAATTTACACTGAGGACTATACACAGACATTATCAAACATTCAACATTTAAAGGACGGGGGATTTGGGGCGGGAGAACATCATACAGAGGATGAAGAAGCTTAGGACAAGAGAAGATAATATGGGAAACAGTACCTTCGTCCAGGCCACATTCACACAGGGAGAGGTCTTTAACTCTGATCTTGTGTAGGTGAACAGGTGTGCAGGAATGACCAAGACGTAAGCGGCATATTGTGGAAGTTACCCACCTACCTGCATATCTATGGGAGAAAAACCAGGGCCGTCTTGGTATATCTGGTTGTACTGAGGCATAGAATTTACCTTTAACCGATTTTGATTCCATCCAATACGAATTCCAGGACTTACCCAGGTAAGATTTGGCGAGGCTAGTAAGATCTTGGGAATTGTTTTTAAAATGTTCAAGTGAGCCTAACTGTACAGCAGCTTTAGCACAAGAGTCAGCTGTTTCGTTTCCTGAAATACCAGAGTGACCTGGGATCCACACAAGAGATATAGCTAATCCATTTTTATGACAGGAGAACAAAGCCTCTCTAATCTCTAGGATAACAGAAAATCTTGATTTACTACGGAATGGATTTTCCTTTATAAGTCAGTAAAAATTACAGTATGTTTTATGTTATGGGATAGTGTAAACAGGATTGCTTCTAATAAGGCAATGGCCTCTCCTGTGAACACAGAGGACTCGGGAGGACATTTGAACTGCAAAATAATTTTATACCTGGGAACCCAGCAGGCTGCACCGATGCAAATTTCCGGAGACAACTTCGAAGCGTCGGTGAAAATAAGTAAGTGATTTGACCAATTTTGATGAACTAAGCTTTGAAATTTGGAATTAGTATCTGGGGCTCCTTTAATCAGACCAAGATCAGTAACCACAGGAGGATTGAATACCAGGGCTTTGTAAGAAGTTGAGTAAAGAGGATTGATTGGAAAAGATAGTGATGGATGAGGGAGATCGGAAAATTTACGAAAGCTATCCAAGAGGTAAGATGAAGGGATGCTTGAACTGAGAACTTGGGATAAATTGGTTAGCTTGGGCCATAAAGGGTGGGAGAGCTGTAACATTTTGCTGACATAGCGGTCACACAAGTATTGGCGACGAAGGTGTAATGGTGGATCAACACATTCAACCTGTAGAGCATTAGTGGGGGAGGACTTCATTGCACCCAGAATAATTCTGAGGCATCTGTATTGAATCTTATTTAACTTTTCAGACACCTTGTTCGACGCAAAGTGACTGCCTAAGCAGTGCACGCATGAAGCATTTTCTACGGTAACAGCACAAGATTCACCGGTATGGGCCTGAGCACACCTGAAACACCTAGGTTTTGACCTACACTGTGATTTAACGTGACCGAAACGGCAGCAATTGAGGCACTGAATGGTGGGATATCTATAAGATTCCACAGGTAGGGATGTATAAAATGAAAATACTCTCTTTGGAAGAATCTGTCCTCTAAAAGTTACAACTACCGACTGGGTGGGGACCCACTCAATAGTGCCTTCGTTTGAAGATTTACGATTGAGTCGGCGGGCTTTTAAAACCGCACCACAGCCGGTCGGCAACACAATAGACTCCACGAGCTCCTCCATAGACCAATCTACGGGGACCCCACGTATCAAACCCATCCTCGTAATATTAAAAGTTGGGATTATTGCTTGGTATTTTGCCACAGATAAAATTGGGCTAGTAAGAAAATCATTAGCCGCTTGGGCAGTCGCAAACTCCACACTTATTTTGTTTCTTTCGATGCTTTTAACTCCGTCTTTAATTATGCTCGAAAATTTGTTGTTATGAAGAAACTGACCAAACTTGAGCGCACGGATCGAAACTCCCGCGGATGGGTCAGATACTTCCCTCGAAACATGGACTATGAAGGGACCCTTGTCATCCGCTGTGTAGCCTTTAGAGCCCTCCGTAAAAGAAGGATGGATATAAACAGATTGCACAGACGGAACCGATTTTGATGAATTTGCAAATTTTTTGCTGTTATCTGCAGCAACATCGTCTACTTCCACATGACGCTTCCGAGAGGAAGCCGACTGTCTTGACGAGCAAGACGCGTCTTGACTTTGTAACCCATCAGGGTCAGGGGGCTTCGGGGGGGAGTCCACCTCCATCCTGCCACATTCGCTTTACACCACCACCAAAAAACAGTAGTTATTCACAATAAAACACACAAAAATCGGCTACTTTTCCACAAAAAAACAACTTCCAAAAAACACCTGACCGCACGTGTGTCGACCAAAGCCAACGAGCGAAGTCCTTAGTTTTAATAAAAATGATGACTATATTACGTACATCATATTAATGTCATTACCATGGACGTATAAAAAAGGCGGACTCCATCTCTCTATACACCATAGTGAAGCATTCAGATATGCCTGCTCGCGTGTAGGTACAAACGATCACGCACACATTCACAAAAGGATATGCCTGTCGCCGCCATTCGCGGCCTTTGTTTCCTGGTCGGTGATTCGCCGTTCGCGGCAAAGCGTCGCCCACGAGTAGTTGTTTTCGTAAATGTAAACAAAAAGAAATATGCCGTCTTGTGTCGTGAAATTTTGCAAAAATCACAGTAGTTTTATGAACAAACATCAAGGAATCACTTTTCATAATAAGAAGTCAATCATAAAATCACTTATTTTCGAATTTCTTGTCATAAATCAAATTGCTATTTTTGGAACACAAAACATGAGTCACGTGACGAGTGTTGCAGTTATCATTTCTAGGGAAAATTACCCAAAATTATGGGAAATTGCTATTTTTAGGGTTCCGTACCCAAAGAGTGCCAACGGGATCCTATTACTAAGCCTCCGCTATCCATCTGTCCGTCCGTCCGTCCATCCATCTGTCCGTCTGTCAGCGGGCTATATCTCATATACCGTAATAGGTAGACATTTGAAATTTTCACAGTGTGTATCTATTGCCGCTATAAAAACAAAATTAAATTAAAAATAAAGGGTGCTCCCATACATGGAAAAGGAGTCGAAATAAAATTTTATTTTTTATTATTTTATGACTCGCATTTGGCCGGTTTTTTTTTACTTTTTAGCTACAAAAATAAAGAATTACGGGGTTTATCTCAAAAACTAAACAAAAAAACTTTTTTCTTATTTTTACTGAATCAACAGTATATTATATTAGTTTATTTTATAAATATAATATTGTTTTATTTATTTGTTTATTATTGGTTATCTATTAGTATGTAGTTATTTGTATGTACGTCTTTTATAGGAAATGAACACCTGCAGTTCAATTTTTCTCATTTATTTATTTTCCTTTCCTAAGGTTGCCTGGTAGAGATCGCATCTAAGCGATAAGGCCGCCTTTTGTGTCACATTTTTTGTCTTTGTTTCTTTTGTATGGTTTTTGTGGCACAAATAAAGAATATATAATAATAATAAATAGTTAGGAATTTTCAATTTCTTTAAGTAGTACTATCTAAGATATCTAAATATCTAGGGTTAAAAAAGTTATTTGGTTATATGTACGGAACGCTAAAAGAATGATGCCCGTCTCGCACTTGGCCGATTTTTTTATGTCATGTATTACTTAGTATATAAAAGAACTATGCTTTTAAGGTTTCATAAAACTAATGAAGTATGGAGAAAATACTTAATTAATATAATTAGAGAGAGTAGAAACGAATGATTGGCTCCCGTCCAATTCGAGTGTAATTTGCAGTGTACATTTTGATACTGAAGATTTATACACAACAAAAGGAGGCACACTTCGTGTTGCTACTTATACAGTACCAAAAAAGTAAGTAAAAGATAAAACATGCAACTCGCCCTATTTGCCCTCGGTGAACAATGTACCGTTTGGTATGATAATACCGTATAATTTATAATGATTTATATTAAAGTTACATAGTAATAGTTGTATTATGTGTCAAAGTTTTGTTATGTTTTGATAGATTGTATTATAATAAAATGGGGAATTTTTTTTCCACATGGCAACCCTTTATGCCACTCACACAAACTCGCGCAGCCGCCATTGCAGTGCTTCAGTTCTTTCTTAGCGAGACTCCGTCCGCCTTTTTTATACGTCCATAGTCATTACATACTAAAATTTTAAATAGAATAAACCTATTATCATAGGATATGCATTTTATTACAATAGTGTTCTGTGTTCTGTGTAGGGAACGTTCAATTATTTGTATCACAGATTATCCTAGTTCCATGGAAAAAAGCTACGCCCACAGCGTAATTGTTTTCCTAGTTCCATGGACCACAGAATACCGAATGAGAACTTCTATTAAGTACATATAAAATGTAATTAATTATTTAAATAAAATTATAAAATGGGGATAGTTTTCACGAGCGCCATCTACGTTCTTCCCATGACATCTCTGATGGCGGGAGATTCAAATGTGGCAATAATCTATTTATTAAGCAAACCATACTAACTTCTATTAACTGCCTCATTATACCCGTTAGTGTAAGGATCTGCATATTTCATGCGGATGACGAGGCCTAGGGTTCGATTCCCGGGCAGGGTCAACACATATTGGGTTTTTCTTTATGAATTTCTCAGTATAGCCCGGAGTCGAGTAGTAGGTAAATAGTGTGTCACCACTCACAAAGCCGTCGGTCCGGCGCCTCATTTCTCTCCGGTGTCGGGTCGGATTTCCGTCCCATTCTGCTATGAGGAGAGAATAGAGTGCATCTGTGGGGTTTTTTATATTCGATTACTCTCAAGTCGGCCTTTGACTGTGATCTCACTTGATGGTAAGTGACGCTGTAGTCTAAGATGGTAGTGAGTTTACTTGGAAGGGAACTCGGTATGGGTTGAATATTCATTCTATCCGTGCCCCTAATCGGTTTCTACACACCATCGTGCCGCAACTCTAATTCGCTTGGCGGCACGTCTTTGATAGTAGGGTGGTAACTAGCCTCGGCCAAAGCTTCCCACCAGACCAAACCAGAGACAATTCAGAAATAATAATAAATTCCAAATCCCGAATCGAGCCCCAGACCTCCCAGTCATAAGACCACAGCGCTCACCAATGCGTCAAGTGCGAGTTGGGTCTCGCTCTTTTAGGGTTCCGTACATATGACCGAATCAATTTTTTAAAACTAGATACACAGGTATTTATATATCTGCGGACTGATATAATGTGTAAAGAGCTGCTACCGAGCTCGTTGCCCCAGCTGCTGCCCGTCGACCAACAACTGCCGCACGCTCACACCCCGCACCCCGCACCCCGCCGCCGCCCGCGGCCCGCCATCGTGGACTATCATATCTATACGTAATATAGATTATTGGGACGTCTATGAAAACTTATACTTAACCATTTTCAATTCGTAAATAAAAAAGGGTTTTTTAAATACAAAAAATGTACGCACACTGAAGTACGCGCCGCATGCAGGCGACGAAAGGGCGGGAGGTGGTACGGCGTTCCCACGAGACGAATTTTGTTGAATGGCGCCCTAGCCGTCTCTGTCTCCTGTATTACAAGAGATACCAACTTCCGTCGACGGTGTTCCCGCTTAATTACAACATGGCGTTATTCAAGGGGCGGACCAACAATTCCTGAAAACCCGGCAACGCATTGGTGGTGCCTCTGGTGCTACAGATATTCATGGGCGGCGATAATCACTTAACATCAGGTGACCCGCCTGCTCGTTTGCTCGCTATTCATATTAAAAAAAAGATAGAGACGACTATGCCTATGCATTCGCATAAAAGGATATAGTTACTGAAATAAAATCGACTGTGACGGACAGACGGACGGAGAAAGTCGGGAAAGGGTTCGATTTTTACCATTTTGGTACGAAACCCTAACAAAACACACGAGTCTTGTCTCCATGAAACAAAAGTCAATATAGCAAATATACGAATAGCTCTGCACTTTAAAATATATATTTTCAAGTGCAAGTATTATAATTAAAACTTAAATCTGCCCAGACGTAGTTGACCCGCTGGCAACGCACAGACTACTATGTCCTTAACATTACATACAGGTATACCTACTCCTGTATGTAATGTTAAGGACTTGCTAACGAAAACTGAAACCAGGGATTCAGAAGTTCGATCTGTACCCTCGTCGGTAACAGGGGGACAGATCGAACTTGTTATTCCTATCCGTTCCCCCGAGGGGCCGGGCCAGGGGGACAGACAGAATCCCATGATACTGAGTTGAGTTCAGCGTTGGAACTTGGCAGTTTTCATCGACCTTATCATGATTTTGGCAATGTGTTTTTTATTAATTACAACATGGAATCGACTATGTATCTAACCTATTTAGATTGAAAAACAACAAATTACGATATTTCAAACAGCAATGTACATTCAAACTTCTAAACCCGCGGGATTAGCTGCTTCTCATAAGGTCAAAGCACAAACCGCCGCTCGCAGAGGCATCAGTGTCACAGATCGCAGAGCGCTGTGACCGCATTGTACGCGACACATTGCGTGCTCTAAACTACAATATCGGTGACCCACCATTTTCAAGATAAGTAAGTTGTATTTGTAATTTCGTTAGGCATAAGTGTAACCTCTTTACAAAGTTCTCGCTAGCAGTAGCAGGTCCCTTACACGTCTCCTTCATTTCGCGTTAGGCCTGAACATGTATCGACTAAGTACCTGCTGCTGTTTCGTGGAGGAAAATAAATAATAACACTTTTGTAATTTTGTTAATTACATTATTGTTTTATTATAGAATGTACTCGTATAGATACACAATATTAGGTATTTATTGTACCAAGTTAGTAATATTTTGTTCTAACAGTACATTAATAATAATTTTTAAAATTATACAGATGAATAAGTTTATTTGACACCCTATTAATACCTACTTAATACGATTTTACACATTGACATATTCACTAACACAGATTTAGGATTGCTAGTCGCTAGATACCTAACGCACTTCCAGAACAAAACGTCAAAACGAAAACAACAAACGTGGATACGCGCACGGCGCATAGTACGCCAGTTCAGGCGTACTATGTATTGCCACAATTTACTAGACCGCCGACGGTATCTTGTAGGTGCGAAGCGACTACCAACCCTAAACCTAAGTATGTTCACAAAATGCTTACAAAATGGTAATATGCAATTGTCAATTTTCACCTTTTCAGCCCAACAGATAAAGGTGAGGATTGAAAGGTCGCAGGTTCGGACCTCACCCGGAACAACCTACCTACTCCTAGCACAAGTCTTACCTGCCTACTCCTAGCACAAGAAGAGGACACTATTAGTCAAGTTATGCTCGGTTAATTCTCTTTTTAACAAAAAAATAAATCAGGAAACTTGTTAAATATTTCATCAAAGCCTCTCTCATGCATACCTTAGGTACCAAGGAAAAGTATGCTTGCTTGTATTCCCATTTATGCAGGGTGCGAGGAACACCCTAATGACAACTGAAGCGAGGGACTGGGTACATGACTCTAGTTTATGTAAATTAATTTATAACTACTTACTCGTAATATTCAGAGGCAAGTAACAAAGTGCGTTTGTGTGTATTAAAAACAAGTTAACCTTAACCTATGATTTCAGCTAGACAAGTAAAGATTTCGACTTTCCATAAATACAACTAAATAACGTACTTACTAATCTGGTAAAGTGTTTGTTTTCTGAACAGTTTTCGGCTCTTTTGGAACTTGTGGAAAGGTAAAATATGAAATTTTTCAATACATATTATTATTAAGTTTACGAAAGTTTAAACCCTATACACTCGGTCGAATGGCACTCGTATAGTACAAACAATGACGTGATTAACAATACGATATCGTAAGTATAGGCAATATAGGGCTCTTCGTCAACTCATATTCCGGCCGCGGCGCCTCGTCGGAGCCTCCGCTGGCGCCCAAGGCCGCACCGGCGCCGAGCGCGTTTGTGGCGGGAGTTACCAGATCCCCTTAACTCAGTTGGCGGTGGGGCAAATAACACTCCACACAGACTTATATATACTTTGAGCTTTATACATATTTTATAGCTTAAATTCCAAATAGTTCAATTGAAACTGCTAATAGAGTACAGGCTCTAAAAGCTATTAATGGGGCTACTTTATGTCTGCCCATCTTAAGATAGAAGTTAGTCGGTATGCATTTTTGGAACTTTCCTCATTGTGGAAACACTGCATATATAGCATAGTATTTACTGTATTGTAAATCTGTTTTGAAAAGAGCAACCGCCGAGTTTCTTGCTGGTTCTTCTCGGCAGGAAAGGCATTCCGAACCAGTGGTAGATTCATTGACTATTCAAAAGCACTTGTAAAAGTTTATTTGAATAAAAAATATTTCTATTCTATTCTATTCTATTTAGAGATAAGGCTGTTAGGAACTCGTTTCTGCTACTATGTTTTCCAAAATCTAAAGTTAGGTTAGGTTGGGGGTCGATATGAACACTTAGGATCCAGATGGTATAATCAGATATGAGAGCATACTGCACTTAGGTACATTGACCCTTAGGATCCATTTGGTATAATCAGATATGAGTGCATACTTATTAATTTTTTATTTATTAATTAAGACATCTAGGGTCCACAGGTGTTAGTACAATTGAACTTAAAATTATGTTAGTATTTAATAACTAAAAGAGATTTAGCCCTCTATGTGAGTTTCCACAGCAGAGGGCTATCCATTTTCCCTGCTATCATGCGCAGTATGCTGTTGCCGCTTTCCCGGACCCTCAGGAGTAGTGACGCTGTCTTTTTACGCCAAATGGCATCGAAGCAGTCTGTTCGCTCCTTGGCAAACATATCAGAAGCACTACAGAAACGCGGTTGCCGCAACAACACCCTGAACGCATTATTATATTGGATCCGCAGAGCATTGTATACTTAGGTATATTGAGCAAATGGAACTTAAGTGCACCCGACTGTTCATGTCGAACCCCAACCTAACCTAACTTTAGATTTTGGCAAACGTAGTACTTGTATACGAAGAACTAGCTTAGCCTAGGCAACCAGTTGTGCAAATCAAATGTACACTTCTACAACCATTTTACTAGATTAGTCTAGTCAGATAGCCATATTACTAGATCACGTTCGTATTATTGCTATATTCCTAGTAAGATAGCTTTGAATCGCTTTTGTATAGCTATATTCCGGTATATAACTATAAACCTAGGTTTATCGCTATGACACGGCTTCAACTATCTTACTACGACATATAGATACAATATTATCTATTTTATCAACTTGGTCAAACTATTTTATTTTAACAGAACTGAATTAAATACATATGTGTTTAATAAATAAACAGTTAAAGGAATTTATATGTCACATTAATGATACTACGACATACGACTATATGTAGTTACAGACATGTGCACAAAATGGCATACAGGCTGTAAGGGAATAGGTTAACGACAACTGATACGGGTACTGATACCTACCTACCCCTGTACCATGTACCTACATGATTCAGAGTCGCTCAGCGTTGGAACTTTCCACCGATCATTTCATGACTTTGACAGTGCTTTTATTATTAATCACAACATGAAATCGTCTATGTAATCTGTCTAAACTTGTTTTTAATTAACAAAACAACAAATGACGATATTTAACACAAAACAGCAATGTACATTTAAAACTCCACATACGCGCGATCAGCTGTTTTCCAAAATTTCAAGCAGCTCAAGACTCGGTATAAGTATTAAGTATCTACGGCAAGGTATAAACATCTACGGCGCTTCGCGAGCACGAAGGCTCTTCGCCAGTGTGAGTTCTCATGTGACGTACTAAATAAATATTTCGTGAACATTTAAACTTGCATAATTTACAAGAGTAAGACTTTTTGCTAGTGTGAGTTATCATGTGACTTACTAAATTGCTCTTATCTGAACATTTATACTCGCATAATTCACAACAGTAAGGCTTTTCGCCAGTGTGAATTCTCATGTGACGTACTAAACTACTCTTTTCTGAACATTTATACTTGCATAATTTACAAGAATAAGACTTTTCGCCAGTGTGAGTTCTCATGTGACATACTAAATTACTCTTTTGTGAACATTTATACTTGCATAATTCACAACAGTAAGGCTTTTCGCCAGTGTGAGTTCTCATGTGACTTACTAAAGAACTCTTTTCTGAACATTTATACTTGCATAATTCACAACAGTAAGGCTTTTCGCCAGTGTGATTTCTCATGTGACTCATTAAATGACTCTTGTGTGAACTTTTATACTTGCATAATTCACAACAGTAAGGCTTGTCGCCAGTGTGAGTTCTCATGTGACGTACTAAACCACTCTTTTGTGAACATTTATACTTGCATAATTTACAACAGTAAGGCTTGTCGCCAGTGTGAGTTCTCATGTGACGTACTAAACTATTATTTTGTGAACATTTATACTTGCATAATTCACAACAGTAAGGCTTGTCGCCAGTGTGAGTTTTCATGTGACTTACTAAATTACTCTTGTTTGAACATTTATACTTGCATAATTTGCAAGAATAAGGCTTTTCGCCAGTGTGACTTCTCATGTGACTTACTAAATCAGTTTTTCGTGAACATTTATACTTGCATAAATCACAACAGTAAGGCTTCTCGCCAGTGTGAGTTCTCATGTGACTTACTAAACTACTCTTTTGTGAACATTTATACTTGCATAATTCACAAGAGTAAGGCTTTTCGCCAGTGTGAGTTCTCATGTGACTTACTAAATCACTCTTTTGTGAACATTTATACTTGCATAATTTACAAGAATAAGGTTTTTCGCCAGTATGAGTTCTCATGTGTCTTACTAAATGACTCTTATTTGAAAATTTATAGTTGCATAATTTACAAGAATAAGGTTTTTCGCCAGTGTGAGTTCTCGTGTGACTTACTAAATCACTTTTTTGTGAACATTTATACTTGCATAATTCACAACAGTAAGGTTTTTCGCCGGTGTGAGTTCTCATGTGCTTTATTAAATTACTCTTTCGTGAACATTTATACTTACATAGCTTACAAATATAAGGCTTTTCACCAGTGTGAGTTCTCATGTGAAGTACTAAATTACTCTTTAGTGAACATGTAAACTTATTTTCGCCAGTAGGGCTACTCAGCGTCGCAGCAGCTTTGCTCCGACTAGTCGCCTGACAGCTGACATCGTCGGCGGCAATACCACTCGCAGGCACGTCTTGTTCGTCGTGTGAGTGGTCCTCTTCAGCTGGAGGCACTTTCGTTTCGTTATTCGTCGCACGGCTCGCGGGCAGAGCGACTGCAACCAAACATTGTCTCTATTTCCTTATACCTACTTACTTATCTGAAGTGAAAACCTTAATGAAACGAAATATTATGTAAAAAAATATATGGATTTTGTTTGTATGAAATACAGCCTATGTCGCCCGGAGCAGAACAACGAATCGATTGGCATCATCAAAACCGGCTCAGTAGTTGAGGCGCCACGGTGGAACATTCGTGAATAGTGACATACACACATACATACATAGACTGCTAGTCATAACCCTTCCTTTTGTCTTTGCTGTTGTCGGGTCACAGGAAACGGATAGCCCGGTACAGAGTGGTGCGTGACAGAATCGGTTCACGGGACTCCGCTCGTGACTACCCTTAGAGGTGGAATTTTTATTTCAAATGTAAATGGGACCAACTTCGAGGTAGACCTTATGAAAAGGATCATCAAAACTGGATATTCTGTAAAAGTAATGCGTAATCATATTTCAATAATTTAATATAATTTTTTTTAGTAAACCGACATGAAACACCAGTACAAAGTATATAAATTATTGTTCATATGTTAAAAACCGCTAGACCGATTTCGATAAAATTTTAATGGGACCACCTGGAAAGCATACCCTTTAAAACAAAAAAAAAGAATTTTCTAAACCGATTCAGGCGTCTTTGTGTAATCGGTGAACATAATTACATAAAAAAAGTTTCCGTCGATTTGAGAATCGGTTAAAAAATATAATATACATATATATACAGGGTTAATTGTAAAATACCAACAACCTACTACAGGCTACTTCTATTCATCAAAGTGAATAACTTTTGTTCCACGACTTTTAAAAACTGCTTAAAAAAATATTTTTTTCATACAAAAATAAATAAAATTAGAAAAACTCTACGCGGCGCGTGTCAAAGGCAATGGGCGGCGTATTTGACGCGCCCTCGCTCGAAATTCGCAGAAATTCTGTTCTGTGCTCACTGCTTAGTTCAATATCATGCATAGAAGTTACATTTGGGAGGTTGTTGGTAAATTAACCCTGTATATACATATACTCGATAACTTGAGAGACGCCTTTTTTGGAGACGACTAACGGAGCTGTATCTCACCTGATGTGGGAGGCAAGAGTCCGGAAGGGCGAGGGTCGTCACTCAGCTGTTGAGGGTCGTCACTCCGCCGACGAGCGGCCGGCCTGTGGAACACGACAGAATGTATCGAGAGTGCGCCGGGCAGCCACCAGAAGCTAAGCAAAACACTTAACAAGGCAGTTACAGAAGTTCCACTCCGCAAACACGTTCTAACACTGACCTCTGTAATTAGTGTATGATGGACACTGGCCTGGCTGCCCCTATACAGGTGACGGCTTCATTGTGGTGATACCTGAAGCGCCACGGTTGACGTACGAGTGGCTCTGGAACTGATAATATTGCGAATGGCGCACCGAATTCCATAATTAATTATAATTAGTTCCAGCCACTCGTTTAACTGCTTACATCGCCAAAATGGCGTCAATCAAGTACCTCCAAAAAATATGACGGCAGCCTCTCAAGTGTTAGTCACAGAACAATTATAGAGCTCACTGCGCTCACACAACAGGCGCGATGAGCGATTTAGAGAAACTGTTGGACGATGTTCGGAAGTATCTACTGTTTCGAAGAATTATCTTATTTCAGCAAAATAATAAAAAAAGTTCGGTAGAAATTTTTTTAAGTTTTAAAATTCACGCATCAACGCTCGACGGTGTCATGGCGTCGTTGTGACGTCACCTCTGTTTTTCATAATTGTTGTCAAAGTTTAAAGATAGATGTGACGTCTCGCTCTGATTGGTGTTCAATCCAATATGGCGGAATTACTGTATTTTTTTAAGTTTTATTTATATCAAAGTTAATATCAATCTCGCACGAAATAGAAACTAAATACGTTTTTTAAAGAACCACGAATCCTATTTCATTGCATAAAGTCACAATTGGATTGATCGTTGGCGACTGCCACCATGTCTATCAACAACACGGGCAGGTATACTGACCTGCACAGGGACGCGCCACACTCGCCAGCAGCGGCGCCGATCTGCCGAATGCGAAACAAGCTCATTATACTTCCGTCTTCAGAACGCTTCAGAGGGTCGGAGTACAGGCGCAGAATACACAACAGTACAGGCGCAGAAGATTCACTCCGCGAAATCATTTAAACAAGCTACAAGCTATAATTTAAGAAAAATTCAACAATTTTTAATATTATACCGAAATAAAGAATAACTGAAAAGGGAAAAGTGTCCATATCTTCAAATTTTGAAACGATTTTGATGAAACCTTTACTGTGCCTTAGTTGAAGTAAATGAAAACAAATAGAAAAAAGAATGATCACAATCCCATTAATAGTTTCGGAAAAATATGTGGACATACATACATACACCTATAAAATTTTATATATTAATTGTTTGGAAGCCCTAATAGAATATCATAGGTGAATATTAGCATCAATTGTTTGAACTATGCGCCCCGCCCGTCGTCACTTCGGCTTCGCAACTCAATGAACTATGTCGGTAACTTTGTGCTCCTCCAGATCCAACCAGCTCATGGACTTGGCGAGTTGACTGAAGTGCTCAAAGGTTGGAGTTTGAGGCAGAAACAGCAAATCCATCCACATGTCTTACCTGAAGATGCGTGCTCAAATGTTGCAAGTACGCATGCTCAACAACAAATTCCTCCAAACAAAGTGTACATTGGTAGGGGGCACTTTCACACTTGGACATATCCTGTGTTGCAGCCACTTGTGTACAAACTGCTGCTTTTCTGTTTAGAGCTTTGAGAATAGCATCATCCAATAGTTGTGTTTCTAACTTTATACTACTATCCGATAAGTATTCATCATTACGAGCAACATCTTCATGTATCACCTCCACGTCCTCATCTACCAACACTGACTCGTCGTTTGCTTCAGTTTTCACTACATCTGTGTCGATGGTGTCTTCTGATTCATTCTGCATGTCTTCTAGTACGTGTAAATCACAATGATCAGATGCCAACGTTGTCGCTACCAAATCATTTTTTAATTGGTGTCTTGTGCGGTTTATCTGTTTGATGTGAAGCCTTGTTATCTGTGGACAAACAAGTTGACTATTAGACCCAGTGCAGATACCTTTGAAAATGATGAAAAATTAAAAAAAATTATAGTAGGATGAAATCCATTGGAAAAGGAAGAGAATGTAACAAAAATGAAAGGAAAAATAAATTACGGGCGATGTGAGGTCGGGAAGTGGGGGGAGAAGGGGTTTAAGGGTAAAAAACGGTTTATCTCAATTTCTGGAAAAACTACAAGTCCTATGGAAAAAAGTTAAATGGCAAAGTTGTAGGTAATAAAAAGATCTACAACTTTTGTATTTAAACTTTTTTCACATAACCTCAAAATGTATCTGAAAAATTCAAATAACCAAGATTTTAGTTTTTAGGGTTCCGTACCCAAAGGGTACCAACGGGCCCCTATTACTAAGTATACGCTGTCCGTCCGTCCGTCCGTCTGTCAGCGGGCTGTATCTCGTAAACCGTGATAGATATTCAGATGAAATTTTCACATATTATGTATTTCTATTGCCGCTATAACAACAAATAATAAAAATTAAATTAAATTAAAAAAATTAAATAATAAAAAAATATTAAATTTTTTTTAACGGAACCCTAAAAGAGCGAGGCCCGACTCGCACTTGGCCGATGTTTTTATTTTTATCTTTTACAAAAAAAAAATTTTTTTCACGAAATTTGGTGAAAACTTACCTTAATATGTCCCAAACACACTGTGTAATTTTTGTGATTTAAAATATTTATTTTTCACCTTTTTTTTTGACTTAATATTGAAAAAGCACCTAATTTTCAATCGAAAATTCTCCCGTCAAAATATCTGCTTTTTTAAAAAAGTCGGTGCGCTTTTTGTTCGTTGAAATGTCTACTTTCTAATGGTGTAAAAAATTATACATTACTATGGTAAATGCTCTCAGAAAATGCAGTAACGAAATACGAAATAACAGGTAGTAAGGCCCAGACCCTCCTAGCCCCTATGAAATACCTTTTAAATAACATGTGTAGATGGCTATTTATTGCTATTTTAAGATAACTTTATACCTGAGTGACCTACGCAAAATTTTAGCCCATCAAAAGGTACTTATTTCATAGAGAAGAGGGGAAGGGGCTAGGAGGGTCTGGGCCTTTCTACTTGTTAAGTTAAGTTAGTTAAGCACTCACTAGTTCACGTTGTCGAACCAAGTCCATCAGCAGCCCTCGGGCTCTCAAGGCCTTGTCTCTAAATCTGCTAAAGTTTCTCAAGCTCTGAGCGCAATGCACACAAAGTGTCTGTTTCAGATTTCCCAGGTCACACGGCTGAAACAACATATTGCATAAACAATTGGGTATTCTTGTTTGTAGGTTTGTTCTCCAATCACACAGCAATGGAGCAACATATTAATACAATTTTCTTCATAGATTTTAAAAATGATTAAAATCCAGGCTGAACTAGACTAACACTCCCCTCTCCCCTCAACATAAGCGGCAAGCTTATGTTAGGAGTGCGTGTGACAATAGTGCAACAGGTGGGGATTGAACGGGCAACCTTTCAGTGTTCAGTCTGCATATTTAACTGTTGGGCCATTAAGGCCTAAGTTGAAGTCCTGAATCCTGCACAGGGTGTTCCTTTTAAAGACTAAGTTGATTACCTCCCTGGCGCAGTGGTATGGGGTTCGATTCCCAGCGGTGGCAATTTGAGAATTTATAATTTCTGAATTCTCTGGTCTGGCCTGGTGGGAAGCTTTGGTCGTGGCTAGTTACCACCCTACTGTCAAGCACATGCCACCAAACAATTTAGCATTCCAGCACAATGTGTAGAATCAGATTGGGGTTGAATGTACACTTGTCATACCCCTTCCAAGTAAGCCCGATACAATCTTAGACTGCATTGTCACTTAACATCAGGTGAGATCACAGTCAAGAACTCTCTTGTCATCGTATTATATAGAAAGCTTACAGGATTTCCAGTTAAGTGTTGATATGCTTCTTCCAAGTTGTATTTGCTCATTAGATACAGCTTGCTCTCAGTCTCCAGGCAGATCATGCAGACCTGCAAAGATAATATATTCACTAATTCATCATCATCAGCATCCCATCAACAGCCAACAACTGAGCACAGGCCTCCTCTCAGAGAAGGGTTATAGGCCAAAGTCCACAACACTGGCCTTTAATAACCCTACGAAAACTATTCAAGATTGTCGTAACATGTATAAAATAACTAGCTGACCCAGCGGAGTATGTACCACCAACAAAAATATTCACTGGTTGGTCACCCTTATCATTTAAGGGTATGAAAAATAGATGTTGGCCGATTCTCAGACCTACCCGATATGCACACAAAATTTCATAAAAATCGGTCCACCCGTTTCGGAGGAGTAAGGTAACTAACATTGTGACACGAGAATTTTATATATTAGATTATTTAAAAGTTTGTTGACTGCATACTAACAAGATATAATGCATATAATTACCTTGCAACTTAAACCCTAGCAAAGTTACCTGCACTGTTGAGGGAATCACACCAGCACAAATTTGTCTTGAGCCAAATTCTGTTTCATAAAATTCATCATTCAGGAAATGCTGAGAACAGACCACAGCAGGGTCTGGGAGGGGAGTGTCTTGTCTGCCGAGGGCTCTGAGCCAGGCAGCACGGAGATGCGAGTCACTGGGGAACCTGCAGATTACACCAGTTCAACATTGAGTTTAAATAGTTTTTTTTTTCTCTTTTCTCCAATCTGCGACGCTCACTCTGACGAAGTTTAAATAGTGGGAGTGTGTTTGTGTGCGTGTGAGACATGTAAGCAAAGATCTCTCATTTCTGCCCAGAGGGGACCTATCTACCCGTATACACCTTTGGTTCTGAATTGTGGATGGCTGTGGGTATGAGTTCTAGGAATGGATACTAGGATTTTGAAGTAATTTCTTAATGATAATGTCCTCACGACTGCGGCTAGCTTCCAGAGAGACTAGCCATCTGAGCTGAAGATATTACAGTTCCATACCTACACATACATATATAAACATTCATTCATATAGTACATTGTAGATAGTACTTTTTCTTTTTGAAGTTTTCCTTCCAGAGAAGAGTTGCCTGGAAGAGAATCCTTTTGCAATAAGGCCACCTTTGCACCTATTATTTATTTCCTCATTCTTGTGTATCAACCTTTATTTCTTATTGTGCAATTGTATTGAAAAATTTTGAATTTTCTATTCTATTCTAACTGTAACTGCGCACAGGTGTGTGCGTAAACACAGGTGCATTCTCTATTTCCTCCCTCTCATGGCCAGATGGGACGGCAATCCGACATGACCAGAGACATCAGGCACAGTCCTGTGCCTGTTGTCTCTCTTCTGGTCATTCATCTCACGACGGCTTTACGTGCTCTACGCAGCACGGGGTGACAAACCGCAAACTTCCTAACTCCGGCCTGACATACGCAGTTGAATATGTTAACTTTGTTAACCATTCGACTAAAGTTAATTTGTAGTGCCTGCGACGACATCATCAAGCTTGTGAGCAAGATAAGCGGTGGACGAAATGAAAGGGCTCGCATCTATTCAATGATCCTCTTTTTATACAAATCTATTAAGGTCTACTAAGGTACTCACTCGTGGAGCGTGACCGCCGCGGATCCCGAGACTGTCTCCGCAGTGGTTTTACAGAAGGGCGCGTAGCACCGCATGTTGATTGTTTTAAAATTATTATTTTAATAAAATTAATTAAATCCAACAGGAATTTTTATTTATTTATGTAATATTTTATTTCAATCTAGTTCTTCTCTAGTTATATAGTGTTTTATCTATGCTAGTTCTACAGTGGTTCTACAGCACACTGCACAGCAAGATTTTTTTTCAGCACAGCCATAGACCACGAACACGAAAGACAGACCAATAAATAATGTACTCTATGGTTTAGTCCACAGGTTTAGTCTTTGATAAATCACAGAATACAAAACTCACAGGGCTCGGACCTGTGGCTCGGACCACGTATAGTACTACTATATAGTTGTAGTCACAGACACCGACCAGGAAACATGGATACTACGTATGTTGTAGTCATATCTGGTCATATCCTTCTCTATGGTTGTAGTTACTGGTTACATGGCTGGTTACTCTAGAAAAAATCTGTGGTTAATATGGGTTAAATCACAGACCAGTAACACTAATATATACAGACACCTATGTTTATAGAAGCTATACGTCATAGTAGCAGAACTTGTAGAGGGGTGCGGGAGGGGAAAAATGTCATTATACTTATATGATCATGTGTCTCATCTTTTGTTGGCCTCAAGTATGAAGATGTCCAGGTACGTCCCTTTCTAACTTAACATTAAAAATAAGTGTTACGCGCGACGGGCGCTGCGGCGCCACTGAGCGGCGAGTGACAGCTGTAAGCTAGCGGCGATGGCGTGTTAGGAGTTTTATTATTCGCAACGGTTTAAAAATTGGACTGAGTGCTAAACAAATGTGTTGAAATTGTAACAAAGATGTTGTACGGTAGTGCAATCGTTTGAACTATGTTATCTTTGATAATAGAAGTGATTAACTAAAGCATTTAACGGTAGTGTACTTGATTGGACCATGTAATCGATTGACAATAAAAGTCATTAACTGTACCAAAAGGATGTTTTCTGTAACATTCAGAAGCGGGATTAACGAAAATGAAGAGATCAGTGCCCAATAAAGATACATAGTGCGTTTACGCGGACTACAAAAATTACAATAATATGTAGAAAAAAGATGAAATATGACATTATTGGCAAGACAAGAGAACATATTGACATTACATAATCGTAATTTAAATTATACGTCAATCGGCTGACGGCTCCCATGACAAGTGCTGCTGGACAATTTTGTGTGGAACCAGTGTACATAATGTGTCATCGACTGAGAGTGGTTCTGATGAGGATATTCATTATAACTTATTGCTCTAACGACTTTTATCGCAGAAAGTTGACAAGATGCTGGAGAAGATTCGTTTTGAAACGCGGTCATTGCGAAATTTGTCGGGTGATTAACCATTTTGTGGGTACCGGATACGGGAACACAATTGAATGTAGTGTCCCTCAAAATGCCTACCCACATACTGTTTTTTTTTTAATATACCTACAACACTGTGATCAACTTGAAGGGAATTTTGTTAGTTGCTACCCAGAAGTCTGCGATATTGAAATAAGATGCTTTTTATGAAACTCATTTGTCCGACACTAAGTACAAAGTCATTTCCTGCTCGGACGTACGAATTTTATAACAAGAATCCAGTTTTGTGGAAGTGAACATAGTAGGGAATGCAGCTGATCGTGATTATGCTCAACATCAAGGTTTCATGATCTAGAAAACAAGTACTTTGGTATTCCTGCAACATTATTACTGGAACTATTGGTTGCCTAAAAATTAATAACATGGGACAGGAAGATGTTCTATGGCGGAAGGGCGAAATTATTACACATGTACATGTACCATATGGACCGATCAACAATGAGGTATTATGGATCGAAGGTGATGAATCGACTTCTCTGCAGGCCGATAATACTGAGGTGCGTAATGATTATTATTATTTAATCTGTGATGGCCTTGAGCTTCTGTTTTCTGTAGCATATATTGTATCTGTCTGATCTGAATATTCTGTTTCTGATTCAGATTCGGATTCTGATGGTCTTGAGCTTCTGTTTCTGTAGCATATATTATTTTTGTCTGATCTGAATATTCTGTTTCTGATTCAGATTCGGATTCTGATGGCCTTGAGCTTCTGTTTTCTGTAGCATATATTGTATCTGTCTGATCTGAATATTCTGTTTCTGATTCAGATTCGGATTCTGATGACCTTGAGCTTCTGTTTTCTGTAGCATATATTGTATCTGTCTGATCTGAATATTCTGTTTCTGATTCTGATTTGGATTCTGATGGCCTTGAGATTCTGTTTTCTGTACCATATATTATTGTATCTGTCTGATCTGAATATTCTGATTCCGTTCTGATTCTGATCCGTTTCCGACCCTGATTCCAAACCGACTGCATTCTGATTTCAATCCATTTCTGATTCTGTTCCGATCCCTTTCTGATTCCCATACCGATTCTGATTCTGATACTGAATTTATTTACGTTATTGATGTACATCTGGTTAATCTGTTTCTGCTCCACGTACAAAATATGTTTTGCGAGTCTGATTCACCCATCTCTACCATGATGCTGTTTTATCCTGCTCTATATAACATTATGTGTGTTTTTTTGATGATGTACTCTTCTATGTTTATTTTGTAATTATTATTATTATTATTTACATTGTATACATATCTTACTTAAATTGATTTTAACCAGAACGGACTGTAGAAAGTTCCGTAGCTGAATAGTCACCTTCGAAGAGAAATACGCGTGATACTGTATATGATCTTGCGCCAGAGCAGACGTTTGCATACCTACGAACTCGCACAGTTGCAGGGACGCCATTCTCTGAAATTGAATATGGAAATCTAGCAAAACAGGATCAGTGTCAACTGTTTGAACTAATTCTTGAATAATATGAAGATTGCTTTGCGGCTGGCACAAAATACCTTGGAAAAACAAATCCATCAGAAATGAAAATTTGAACTGACCTCTTCGACTCCTGTTTTTCATAAGCCATATAGGCTTGCGAAGAGCGAGCGTGATATAGTGTGGGCTAAGGTTAAAGATTTGTTAGATGCGGGAATAGTTATGGAATCTCATCGAACTATACGTCACCGGGTTATCTAAGTCAGAAAGAAGAATGGTGATAGTAGACTGTGTGTGGACTACAGAGCTTTAAATGCCTTAACAGTCAAGGATAGGTTTCCTTTGCCGCACGTTGATGAACAGTTGAGTAAATTATCAGGTAAAAGTTTTAACACTAATTTAGACATAGCACTGGGATATTATCGAATTCCCCTGGCAACGGAGGCTACGAAGTTCATTTCGTTTATAACACCTTTGAATACTGGGAATAAACACGGGTTTCATTTGGTTTGGCCAATACGCCAGCAGTTTTCCAGCGCACAATATATGAACTGCTTGGGACATTACGTTATGAAGAAGTTTTGACATATATGGAAGACTTATTATTCCCACCTACTAATGTAGAAAACGGACTCAAAATTCTAGAAAGGGATCTGCAGATTATGTGACAGTCTAATTTGACGCTAAAATTACAAAATGCGCATTTCTGAAATCTGTAGTAAATTATTTAGGACAAGTCGTTTCACCTACCGGTATACCTCCAGGAGATAAGAAATTAGATGCAGTGAACAATTTACTTACCCCTTTATACGTTCACCAGATACGACAGTTTAGAGGTCTGTGTTCTTATTTCCGCAAATTCATGCAGAATTTTGCTATAGCGAAACCACTCACGAATTTGACCAAAAGAGAACGTAGAATGGGTATTGCAGGCAAAGGTGAGATGAAAACAGTGATATAGTTTAGTAGACTGACAACCAAAGAATAAATGGTCTAATAAATGGTCTAGCTATGAGATAGAAGTTTGGGCGGTGGTGGAATCGCTAAAATGTTTCAAAATTTACATAACTGATATCCATTTCAAAGTTACAACTGACTATTCAGCCGTAAGGAGCACATTTACCAAACGAGATTTAGTGGCAAAGATTGCTCGTTGGTGGCTCCAAATCCAAGACTATGATAATATGTAAGTGGTTTATAGACCGGATACTACTATGTAACATGCCGCACTGAGTCGAAATCCGGTCGCTGAGGTTTCTGTGGTGACAAATTAACACTGAAGACTGGTTTCTGACAGCCCAGGTACAAGAGGAAAAACTTCAATCTATTCATAATCAGCTGCAAACTGAAGATCCTAATAATAATGTGAAAAATAATTATTGTATCTGAAATGAGCGTATTTATCGGAAAACATTAAAGGGAGAACGCCCTGCTGTGCCAAATGATGCTCTATGGCGAATTATAAAGATGTTTCATGATGACGTAGGACACGTAGGGAAAGAGATGCGACGAAGCTATCAAAGCAGACAACTGGTTTTCCCGTATGACGCGATTTATAAAAAAAATATGTCAGTGCCTATCTAGTGTGTCTGTTCAAGGGAAGATAAGGTAAAACGTCTGGTAAATACACCCAATAACTAAACCAGATTAAGCTATGCTCACTCTGTATAAAGACTATATGGGACCTTTTCCGAAATCCTCTAAAGAAAACCAATATTTGTTAGCGATTACTGATTCTTTTACAAAAATTGGATTACTGTTGTAGCGTTAAGAAAAGTCTTCTCAATACTGGTTTACCCAAACAAAATCATGTCGAATAGGGGATTATCTCATTCATCATACTTTGAATATCATAGCTGTCCCATGAGTGAATGGGCTAGTTGAGCGACCGAACAGAGCTTTACTGGATGCGATAAGATCTAGGGTCAGGAACAACAACATGGGATTCTGCAGTTCCTGAAATAGTAATGGCGATCATGCAAACAGTTCACGATACAACAAAATTCAGTCCTTACGAACTCATGTTCGCTCATAAGAAGAGCTTAGTACCGGAAATGACTCGTTATAGTTCAAAAGTAAACAGCGCTACAGAAAGCAAGACTGCGAGTGAAAATATAAGGAAGAAATAGACGTATATGGAGACTAAATGCAATGAAGGCAAGAAAAGAAAGAAACGAGAAAAGAAAAAAGCGAGAAACTATAAAAAGGGTGAATTAGTTTTGAGGAATAACGCTTTCACTAACTCAGAGACTGGGATCAATCGAAAGTTAAACAGTATACATACATCCAGGGCCGTATAAAATAACGCCGGTTTTACAGAATGGCCGATATTTACTGCGAAGTATAAAAAGAACGAAAGGTTACAAGAAGTTTGTAGCAGTGGCTGCTGCTGATGCATTGCGGCCGTACAAAAGTTCTGCTAACTATGGTGCCGATTCTGATAGTGACAAGGGATATTGTAGATATGCAAGATCTTATAGATCTACCAGAAAGTTAACCTATCTCTCAGTCCGATCTGGTTTAATCAATTCAACTGCATTCGGAAATTTATTCCCCACTAATACTCGTATGTGAATACCTGGTGGTATTCACTTTGCAGGATGGCCGATGTTACGCGCGACGGGCGCTGCGGCGCCACTGAGCGGCGAGTGACAGCTGTAAGCTAGCGGCGATGGCGTGTTAGGAGTTTTATTATTCGCAACGGTTTAAAAATTGGACTGAGTGCTAAACAAATGTGTTGAAATTGTAACAAAGATGTTGTACGGTAGTGCAATCGTTTGAACTATGTTATCTTTGATAATAGAAGTGATTAACTAAAGCATTTAACGGTAGTGTACTTGATTGGACCATGTAATCGATTGACAATAAAAGTCATTAACTGTACCAAAAGGATGTTTTCTGTAACATAAGGTTTTAAATTTACTATAACCGGATGCAATAATTAAAATATTATGTACATCCGGTATCTAGCCGACTTTTAGGTGACTTGTATTTTTTTTTTTAATAACGCTCTGGATTCTAGTATTTTAAGGCGTAAAGGTAAATCCTTATTTTGAAGGACCTTAAATAATTAAAAAAAGGTTTTATTCAATAAAACAAATTGTATACGTTTAAATTTTTTATTTCTATTTCTTTATGACTGTAGTGACTCTTACCACCGGTTCGGAGAGCAGATTCTGCTGAGAAGAGCCGACCAGAAACTCAGCAGTTGCTCTTATTGTAGTCAAACAAGCTAACTTTGCCATTTTTTTCTTCATATCAAGATTTTTTTATTGCAACTACAGTTTATTTTTGTATTTACTAAAATATAATATAATATCCATGGAGTTCGTAAATAAATAAAAATTATAACCATAATACTTTGTTCGATTTTGATAGCGGGCAAAATAATCTGCACTCTTAGCCAACATTGCTCATATCGATTTATCGTAAATATAACGTAAATACAACTCAAATTAAGTAAAGAAAGTGGGCAAAGTTACCTAGTGATTAGTTTTTTTTTCATACAAGTTCCATAAAGCAATTTTAATTATTTTTTTTCACTTCTGCTGTCGCTTTTGAATTTATATTACGAGCAGAAATAAAAAAATATCCAGTGTACTAAATTAAATTTTTAAGGAAAGTATGGAAGTTTAAACCTCAATAACGCAACGGTCAATGCACGAAGCGAAAAGGTTTATGGTTCAAATGCTAAGTAAGAAGGGAAAGGGGAATATTGGTTGTTTATCATGAGTATTAGTCATTTTAATTACAGTTTGCTTTAGTAATTAACTACATAATATTTTTTTTGACGTGATAACGTCTCATAAATCGATGAACATCGGCTGCACGCACGAAAGTGTCACGTTCCGCCTGAGCCTGCGCGTGCAAGCGAGAGCGCGGAACAAACGATAGAGAGGCACGATCGGCCCAAGCGTTGGCTTGTGACTAGAGAAAACTGTAATTTTCAATTAACTCC
Organism: Oeneis ivallda; assembly: GCA_029955525.1. NCBI lineage: Eukaryota > Metazoa > Arthropoda > Insecta > Lepidoptera > Nymphalidae > Oeneis > Oeneis ivallda. The sequence continues at coordinate 7,151,116 of JARPMR010000021.1, forward strand.
TCCTTTGTATTATACAAAATAATGATAATTTTTTTGTTTTTTTTTTATTATCGACCGAGCGAAGCGAAGGTCTTTGAGTTAACTAGAGCGATTTGCACTTGTCCGTCCGTCCGTCCGTCCGTCTGTCAGAGCCTTATAACTTTTGAATTACTGAACGTAATTACTTCAAATTTAGATATAATATGTAAACCGATGGCCTCCAGCCGAAAATGGCTTAAAAAGTTATAAAAATCTTTATTTCAGGGGGCCTTTGTATTATACAAAACTAGCTAATGCCCGCAACTTCGTCTGCGTGGATTTAGTTCATAACATCCCGCGGGAAATCTTTGTCACCCTCCAGGTTCTCAACTATACCTATCCAATAAATCACGTCAATCCGTAGCTTTGTAGCAGGAAACATTTGATCGTCTTGCTCGCGGCATTGTTAATGATGATTCAAAGAGAAAACATATTACTGATGATATTATCAATTACGTTAAACTATAATTTTTATAATTGTTTTTAACTTAATTAACCAAATACAAAATTACGTTTAGCTGTCATTTACGTTTTGTTCTTCCACTGTCATTTTCGTTTTTTATTCCATGTCAGATGCATTTTTGTTATACCAGGTTTTATATTGACTTGACGGAAACGCGGTCGAACGGGATAAAAAGTATCCTATGTCCGTCTCCTGGTTCTAAGCTACCTCTCCACCAATTTTCAGCCAAATCGGTTCATCCGTTCTTGAGTTATAAATAGTGTAACTAACACCACTTTCTTTAATATATAACGGAGGCCGAGGAGGCACCTCATTATCGTGGGCATGTTCTTCCTCTTGATCTGAATTCATAGTTGTGGGTACTCGGGCAAATAAACGCGAGAAGCTGATTACATGATTTATTGCACTGCACACAATATTTAAAAGTTTGTAGAATTAACACACAGTAGTTCAAAACACAATTACTTTAAATACTTTGTAAATAGCTAGGTAAATAATTAACACCACCATATAGCGAACGATGGGTTTGGCGCGGCGCGGCGTGACTGGGAGACCATGCTCTACCAAATTCTCAACGATAACTGCACTGTACTATAACTGTCTGATGACTAAATGATAACTGAACTGTCTGTTGGGCACCAGCCCTACTTATAAACCATCACCACCGGCCCACCAACTCCATCCAGGTTTGAAAGGATGTCAGTTGACTATTGAGTCAATTGAGCAATTAAATAAAGTGCACAAACAATACCTGAGTTCGCTATAGAGGGCGCTGTCGAGTCAATTGACTGATTGAATACTTAGTACAAACAATAGCTTAGTTTGCTTATAGAGGGCGCTGTTGAGTCAATTGAGTGACTCAATAAACTTAGTAAAACAATACCTCATATAGAGGGCGCTTTAGAATCAATTGAGTGATTGAATAAACTTAGTACAATGAATGCCCGATAGATGGCGCTTTACAATATTGTGTAGTACGACTGTTTCATAATAGATGGCGCTTTAATTAATAATCACTAATTTTAATCTTCGACACGGCCAGAACTGACAATCACACGTCCCCGTGTGGCAGCGTATCTGTCGACAACGAAAAGAAACCTTTGAGGCACCTTAGCTACAAGGTTCGGCCTACCTGACATGTTATTTAAAATAAAGCAATGTCACTCATCTGTACACAATTAATTGTAATCAAAATCATTTGACCAAATGAAAAGTTCCCATTAATCAAAATTAATCAAAATCGATCAAAGTAACAGTTGCATATCAGTACACCATAGTACTATACCATCCATTAAAGGAATCAAAAATTGCTTAATCGTACATCTTGGCCCAACTGCCACATGCAGCGCATAAGTAGCGACCATTGGTCACCCAGGTTAACACCACAATGTGTGATTCAACCAAAAACTGTAGTCTCATCAGAGACCCCGGCCACCCTAGGCCAACACAGTAGTCTCATCAGAGACCCCGGCCACAAAGGCCAACACAGTAGTCTCATCAGAGACCCCGGCCACAAAGGCCCCGGCCACAAAGGCCCAACACCGTAGTCTCCACGAGACCCGAGCAACACCAAGTTGCCAATCGTAGTCTCCACTGAGACCCAAGCAACACCAAGTTGCCAAACGTAGTCTCCACTGAGACCCAAGCAACACCAAGTTGCCAAAAGTAGTCTCCACTGAGACCCAAGCAACACCAAGTTGCCAAAAGTAGTCTCCACTGAGACCCAAGCAACACCAAGTTGCCAAAAGTAGTCTCCACTGAGACCCAAGCAACACCAAGTTGCCAAAAGTAGTCTCCACTGAGACCCAAGCAACACCAAGTTGCCAAAAGTAGTCTCCACTGAGACCCAGGTTTCACCACATAGTCGGACGCTCATTACACCAATACAAAGTTTGGAAGCGACACGTCCGATGTCTGCAGCTACGCCTAGCCAATGTGTACGTTTAAGCTTCATCATCAACATACTCGTCACTATCGTTATCCAACTCTAAGGGAACTTCACATTCAGGCAACCTTCGGAGCCTGTCGTGCGCGTACTTGTAAGTACGGTTACCAGTTAAAGATTTCAAAACATATCTGTCACCATCAAGAATTTCAATAACCTTAAAAGGTCCCTTAAACTTAGGATCAAGTTTAGTCTGGTTGCGTTCTTCATTTTTCAACAAAACATAATCGTCAACATTAAACCTTACAACTTTAGCTTTAGTTGCATCAAACCTAACTTTATCATAATTTGAATTTTTAGTTATGTTCTGGACCGCCTGCTCTCTTACGTCAGAAAGATCTATTTCAACCTCGTTATCATCAGGACTCAATAATGACAACGGTCTTGCTACACGCCCTATTAGAAGTTCTAAAGGACTCGACTTTGTCACACGATTGATTGTACAATTGATAGCAAGTTGTACTTCACCAAGTGCGTCTTGCCACGAACGCTCACTTGTCTCTACCGCAGTAAGCATTCCTTTTAAAGTACTCATCACACGCTCTACTTGGCCATTGGCTCTGCTGGAGCCAGTAGCTATGAGGTGTAATTTAATATTGTGCGAATCGCAAAACTCCCTATACTCTTTACTAGAGAAACATCTACCCTGGTCTGCAATGACACGAACTGGCGACCCGAACAACGAAACACTTGCTTTAAGAGCTTCGATCGCATTTTTAGCGTCGATACGCACGGTGTGGTTCAAAAGAACAAATTTAGTAAACGCGTCAATGTGTACTATCACATACTCTTTTCGGTCACTTTTGCCGCTTAATTTTCCTGTAATGTCCACGTGGACCGTGTGCCAGGGGACACTTATTTTTGGTATAGGGTGTAACTCTGCCTGTACTTTTCCGGAACTAGTTTTCGAAAGTCTACACGTCATACAATTTTCAACAAATTTTCGAACAAATTTAGACATCTTTTCAAACCAATAGTGTTCAAAGACCTTCTCAAGTGTCTTCTCCCAGCCTAAGTGTACGATAGACTCGTGCACCTGATTAACAACAGACCAGCGGAACGCCCTAGGCACTATCGGTAAACAACGAGTACGACCATTTCGTTGTACTTTACGAAACAAAACACCTGAACGCAGTTCGTAGGTTTTAGCTATCTCTTTAGGTAGTTCGTCGGTTTTAATCTTATTAACGAGCATTTGAATTTCGGGATCGCGTTCTTGCTCTGCAAGTAACCAATTATCGGACAGAGTCGCTATGTCTACACGTTTCTGTTCTACCTTATTTAACGTAACCGGCTTAACTGGAGCAGAAGGCTCGTGAAGGTGATTTCTAGACAGAAAATCTACATGGTTCATCCTTTTGCCTTCTCTATACACAATATCGAACTCAAAAGCCTGTAAGAAAGCCCACCACCTGTGGACTCGGGGGGTTAAATCTATCTTGTTACGAGACATTTTTAAGGATTGACAATCTGTGAACACAGTGAACTTGCGACCTTGCAAGTAATGCCTAAAATGTTTTATGGCATTAACGACCGCTAGAGTCTCCAGCTCATAAGAGTGGTATCTAGACTCTGGACTGGTGGTACGTTTGCTAAAGTATTCTACTACACGCAAGACACCGTCAACTTTTTGAAAAAGAATGGCACCGTAGCCATCAGCGCTGGCGTCCGTGTGCAACTCTATGGGATAGTCAGGGTTAAAAATCATCAGTACGGGTTTGTCGCTTAAAATCGCGATAATTTGCTGGCGAATCTTTTCATGCTCTGGTTTCCAATTAAGTTTACCTTTACCAGTCGTCAAAGAGAAAAGAGGTTTCATTACTTTCGAAAAATTTGGAATAAATTTTCGAAAATAAGAAGCAAGTCCAATAAATTGCTTTAATTGTTGGACAGTTTCAGGGGGAGATAAATCTGTAAGCGCTTTAACTTTACCAGGATTTGGCTTAACTTGTCCTGCAGATATCTCATAGCCAAGATATTCGACCTTACGTTTGAGAAAAGAACACTTCGAAAGTTTTAGAGAAAACCCACATTTGGTTAAAATGTCAAGAACTGTACGTAATCTTTCGAGACCCTGATCAACGTCTTGTGATGGGATCATAACATCATCGATGTAAATTATAACATACGAATGAACTAAGTCACCAAGTGCCTGAGTGACTGAACGTTGGAAAACGCTGGGTGCATTGCGTAAACCAAACGGCATTGTAAGATATTCAAATTGACCGTCCGGTGTTACAAATGCAGTAAGCTCAACGCTATCTGGATGGACTTTAATTTGGTTAAACCCACTAGCACAGTCTAGACACGTAAAATAATTAGCACCACATAAGCGTGCGATTTGATCTGAAATAATAGGTAAAGGAAAGCGATCAGGAACGGTGTTGCTATTTAGTTCTCGATAATCCACACATAATCGCTCTGTACCGTCTCGTTTTTTAACTAATATTATAGGACTCGAAAAAGGTGAACAACTAGGTTGGATAATACCCGCATCTAACATTTCATTAATTTTATCACGAACTACTTGCCGCTCATCAGGCGAAAGGCGGTAAGGACGACGTTGAACCGTTTTACTAGGATCTACTAAACGAATCTTTAGTTCTCCGGTTGTGATTCTTGAACGCGGTAATCCGTTAATAAAAGCATTTGAATATTCTTTAAGCAATGATAGAAGTCGCGGTCTATCCTCAGCTGGTATATCCGTATCAATATTCGTAAAATCAGTATCCGGATTAGAAATACTACATTCATCAACAATCTTACTCTTTGAAATAGAAAAACTATCCTCAGTCATCGTAATTGAAAACCCTAGCTTTAAAATATCACGACCTATCATAATATCAAAATGTAAAGATTCATCTGATATAACGTGAAATAAAATTTCTAAACTGTGTCCATCAATCGTAACCTTACTTAAAATTTGCAATTTACAATCAACACTTGAATTTCCAATACCGGTAATGTTAACGACTTTATTATGACGCACACCCGATAATTTATTCGCAACACTTTCTTTGACGAGAGAGCATTCGGCACCAGAATCATAACAAAATAAAAACGACTGACCTGATTGATTTAACCGACCAGTGACCGGGCGAATCTCGCATGTATCCACGCGTCGCCGCTCGGACGCCCCAGGACCGCTGCCGCCGCCCGCTGCGTCGCCGCCCGCTGCGCCGCGCGCGCTGCCGCTGAATCGGCCGGCGCCGCCGCCGCTTGATGAAGGAAGGTCACATAAGGTTGATACGTGGCCCCGCTGGCCACATCGGAAACAAACCACTGATTTGCTTAATTTGGAAATCTTGTCAGAGTTGGGTTGAAACTTTGCCAGATTTTCTCGATATTTCTTCTTTCTACAAAATGCTGCCTTATGGCCCAGGATCCCGCAGAAATTACAGCGGAAGTCTTTTGATGTTGTAGGTTTGAATCTTTTATTCTCAGAACATGAGGGTACTTCATTTTCGTTACTTTTTCGTTTTAAAATAGAAAACGCCATCAATTCTTGTTGTAACTTGTTACGAGTGGTGATATCGGTAGTGAAGGCCAGTCTCTGCAAGCGAGTATCAAATCGCGCTAAATGGGCGAGAACATATGACACCGCTATCTCCTCAGTGTTAAGATTTTTCCATGTAGTCATAATTGTCGACATCAAACGACTTCCGTATGCAGCTAGACACTCGTTTTCTTTTGGACGAGTATTATTCAAATTAATTAAGGTTGCAGCTTTTGTTTCACTAATGTCGAATCTCGCTAAGAAAATGTCCTTAAACTGGTCCCAAGTAATACCTGCGTAAGATACTTGCGATAACCACGTAGATGCAGTTCCTTTCATCGCCTTACTCAAAGCAATCACAAGCGCGCCGCCCTGTAGAGGCTTCTCAGACATACAAAGGTCTACCGTGGAGCACCATGCTCGTGGATCCGTATCTTTGTGTTCAGGATTAAATTCAGGCAGCGATAATTTCGGTTCGGAGGGTAGTTTGATCGCCTCGATTAACTGTTTCATGTTTTGATTTTGTAACTCTAGTAATCCACTCAGTAAATCATTAGGCTTCTCTGGAGCCCGAGGCGATCCCACTTCTGATAACGGAGGCAGAGGAGGCACCTCATTATCGTGGGCATGTTCTTCCTCTTGATCTGAATTCATAGTTGTGGGTACTCGGGCAAATAAACGCGAGAAGCTGATTACATGATTTATTGCACTGCACACAATATTTAAAAGTTTGTAGAATTAACACACAGTAGTTCAAAACACAATTACTTTAAATACTTTGTAAATAGCTAGGTAAATAATTAACACCACCATATAGCGAACGATGGGTTTGGCGCGGCGCGGCGTGACTGGGAGACCATGCTCTACCAAATTCTCAACGATAACTGCACTGTACTATAACTGTCTGATGACTAAATGATAACTGAACTGTCTGTTGGGCACCAGCCCTACTTATAAACCATCACCACCGGCCCACCAACTCCATCCAGGTTTGAAAGGATGTCAGTTGACTATTGAGTCAATTGAGCAATTAAATAAAGTGCACAAACAATACCTGAGTTCGCTATAGAGGGCGCTGTCGAGTCAATTGACTGATTGAATACTTAGTACAAACAATAGCTTAGTTTGCTTATAGAGGGCGCTGTTGAGTCAATTGAGTGACTCAATAAACTTAGTAAAACAATACCTCATATAGAGGGCGCTTTAGAATCAATTGAGTGATTGAATAAACTTAGTACAATGAATGCCCGATAGATGGCGCTTTACAATATTGTGTAGTACGACTGTTTCATAATAGATGGCGCTTTAATTAATAATCACTAATTTTAATCTTCGACATATATATATAGCTGTTCGTGCTGATTCACTGATTCACTGACTGATTGATCACCTCTCCTGTAAAATTTTGTATGAAAAATTTTTTTTTCACTTATGGTTTCGTATAGAAGACAAAAATTCATTCGGAGGAAAATTATGGAGAGAGCTGATGATTGAGGATTTCGGAGACGGGTGAAGAGCACGGTCAGGGTATCGAAGATAGGTGGAGGGTGCTCGAACAAATGTCACTCGAAACCTCATCCAATTCGCAATGAGCTGAAAAAAAATTCAAAATGGCGGAAAAAAGATGGCCGCCATACAAATTTCGTCAGTATCTATCTCGGCGAGTATAAAAGATGGAAGAGTGGTTTCTTGGCAAAAGATGATCAGGACCCAAAGATCTATTTGATGAATAGAAAAAAATCCAACATGGCGGAATTTTTTTTTCTCCATACAAAATATATGGCGAATATTGAATAGACTTGAAGCTGAGAACTATGCAAGACTTTGATACGGTTTCTTTTCAAAATTTGTTTTTATAAAAGAATTCTCATTCTGACAAATGATGAGATATGATGATCGAGGGTTTGGAAGGTGGGTGAGGAGCACGGCCATGGTAATGACGATAGGTGGGGGTGCTCGAACAAAAGTCACTCGAAACCTCATCCAATTGGCAGTGAGCTGAAAAAAATCCTAAATGGCGGATTCAAGATGGCGGCCATACAAACTTCAACGGTGTCTATCTCGGAGAGTATAAAAGATAGAAGAGTGGTTTTTTGATAGAAAATGATCAAGACCTGAAAGTCCACTTGACGATAGAAAAACCGCGGTCCGCTTGCGGGCCGCGCACCCACGCGCCCTACTAGTTTATATATAAAGATAATGATAATTTTTTTTGTTTTTTTTTATTATTAAAATGTTACAAAAAAACTTATAGCTAAACTAAATTACTTACTATACAAAGCATGCCCGCGTGGAATGCTGCTAAGAATACTGGTTGCATTTCCGCGCTAGACAGCCAGGCTGATCCTTTGCGCAAAAAATGGGCCAGCCCTTCTGTCATGATAATTCAGTGATAATAATTCAATTCATAAAAGTATGCAATTTTTCATCAATGCTTCTATAAGACGTTATCACGTAAAACTATCGTCCGTAAACCGACCATACAGACAACCAATTTTTTTTTTATAATTAAAATACTCAATAATTGTGATTCTTAAGGTGCATGTGCAGAGCTCGACTTTCATACATTTTTCTTTTTGATTAATCTTGAAAGATATACATTTTTTATTTTATTTAATTTGTTTTATCATTCCTTTAGGCCTTTTTATAGGCGCAAATACAAATTTCAGGCAAATATTTTCATTATTTATCATTATATTTCAATAAAAAAAGGGGCATCAAAACCTTTCAAATTACGAATGTGTGAGTGTCAATTTACATTTGGTTAATCAATTTTTTGGCGCCATCTACCATGAAAGTTTAAAAACACTGTCAGCGCCATCTTTCAATAAACTGTAAAAGTACTTCGCTGGATATGGGATAGCTAGGAACCTATTAACAACCTATTTTATGAAGGTTCTTAACTAAGAACGAGAATTGAATTTACAATGGGTGTGTTCCGATAAACACTGCGAGCACTGCTCAGTGCTCTTACTGGTGAAAAATTCGTTCCGTTATGGACTGCCAGTACACTGCCGCAGTACCTACCCTAGGGACGTCATAAATCGCTACCATTTTTGTACTTTGAGCACTGGCGCTTTCAAGGTAAGGAGCTCTCAATACTTTGACCAAGTGATTAAAAAAATTACAGCGCCTAGAGATTTGAAAAATGGGGATGACAGTATACTGGACTGCGTTCCGTTTTAAACAGTTACCAGTATAGCAAATTAAAAAGGCAAGGCTTCACAGTATACTGAATTGACGTCACAGTATCAGTGGTCATACCCAATAATAGGTATTCACGTAGTCGCAATTCCTAGTTCCATGAAGTATTCACAGTAGTTACAGAGTTGCCATTTTCACGGAATGGTCACATTTATATCGTCGCTGTAGTTGGAAAATTAAATAACTACACTTTTTGCGAAATCGACTTTATTGCATTTTCAGAAAGACCAATTAAAGCCACATCTTTCTGTAATTCTAATTTTTGATTATCATTATTAATTAAAAAGATATATGAAAATGAATCTTGCAAGGCGCCACATTTGGAAAAATAAATACTGAAAAATTGATACAAAAGTAGCGAGGAAAAAGTAGATAACTTAGCAAAAAATAAATAAGTTCTCTCTTTGCATCACTTCGAGAGTGAATAAAATGCATAAAGTTAGTTATTTAGTTTTCCCTCGACACATATTCTGCTTAACAGGGGCCATGCAGTCCAGAAAAATTAATTAAAATCAGTTATTTAATTTTGCGTGTGTCATGATTGCAATGTAAGGGTACTTTTTAAATTGAAAAGTAAGTAATTAAGATTCCACTGTCCAGTTTTCAGGCATCATTATTGTCAATATGGTAATGATGGTCCATATATGTCTAAGGGCTTGTCCCGTTGGATAATGGAAGGGAAATTAACATTGCTCACGAGTTAATTACAATGGCATAACACCCTTTGCCGATTACAAAAACTTAATAATTTTCGCATAATGAGATTAATACATGTTCGATTACAGGCGGTATGCACTATGCATCTATTCCTTCGTCACAAAGCAAAACATTGACGATTTTTAATCCGGAAATGGTTCTGAATAGGGTACTTGGAATTTGTAGCCATCAAGCTCAAGATTATGAGTAAAATAGATTTTGCCCCCGTGATCTCATCCGCATGAAATCAGGTTTAAATTGTGAAACACGTACTTCTTTATTTATTATCGAAAAGCTAAATCCCTGTCTTCATTTTTTATTGAAAGCTCAAATAGCAAGTTTCATTGATGTACTTAACTTGCAAAAATGTTTGACTACCGTAAAAACTTTCACCCCCTATTTAACCTCCATGGGGATAGAATTTCCAAAAATCCCTACTTATTAGATGCCTACATTATAAAAGGAACCTACTGTCAAAATTTCAAGCTTCTAAATCTAGTGGTTTAGGTTGTGCGTTGATAAATCAGTCAGTCAGTGATGATGACAAGTCTTTTTATAGGTAGAGAGCGTAAGAAGTCGTTTAATAAGTGAGTGGACTACTTAAGTCATCGGATGCTTTCCATTACTACATCTTTGATATCCCATCTACGCACACGAAGCGTTTAAGTCTTCATTTCTCGTTCGCACGACTAGGCTCCGGATATTTCTTCTGAAATCGTGGGTTTCCCGATACTACAAGGGTGAAAAGGCCAATCTTCAAGGCAAACGCGTTTCATCACTTCACTTCAGATCACTTTTCATCAGAGATGATAGTGATCAAGTGAGTACCTATAATGTATCGAATTTGTTTTTGTGAATGTTTTGTTTCCATAGAGTGAATGTATAAGAAAATTCTCATAAGTTACTTTAGCTAATCGGCTAATTGAAAAGCTTAATAAGTTCATAGATACTTGCGAATCGATGAGCATCTTTGAACTTCCTTAAGAGTTTGAGTTAGCCATTTGACAAACGTAACCATTGGTTTTAAACACTCGAATGATCATGATAAGTTGTTATCAAGTCAGATAGAAGAATGAAGGTGTTTCAGTGTTTTTTTCATTTTATTTTTAAGCTGTTAATAATAAGAAACGTTTTTTGTTGGTTTTACTTTAAAAAAACATTCTATTTTTGATCTAATGAGACACATGTATAGGATTTTCAAAGTTGAATAAGTAAACAATAGGTCTTTATAAAGTCTCACTACTGTGGAAAAATTAAACAAAGGCACTTATATCGTTAGTTTTTCGAACTTAAATGGAATCTTGACGAAGAAAAACTAAATAACTGACATGGAAAAATAAATAAGTGTATCAATATTCAAAACTTTGGTGAGGGAAAACTAAATAATTGCATCTTATTTTTTTTCTCACAAACAAATTAATCAAAGTTTATGGCAAGTAGATTCCGACATAGATACAGTAAGAAACTTTAACATATATAAAATTGTTTATGAAAACAAAGTTATCGCCATTTTTGACGCAAAAAAACACTAAATCGAGTTTTACTCGCGATATTGGTTTTGTTAGTTATTTAATTTTCCAACTACAGCGACGATATATTGTCACTGGAGTTGGAAAATTAAATAACTACACTTTTTGCGAAATCGACTGTTGCATTTTCAGAAAGTCCAATTAAAGCCGCATCTTTCTATAATTCTAATTTTTGATTATCATCATTGATTAAAAAGTTATATGAAAACTAGCTGACCCAGCGAACTTCGTACCGCCAGCAAAAATATTTAGTGGTTGGTCACCCTTATCATTTAGGGCTATGAAAAATAGATGTTGGCCGATTCTCAGACCTACCCGATATGCTCACAAAATTTCATGAGAATCGGTCAAGCCGTTTCGGAGGAGTACGGGAACGAACATTGTGACACGAGAATTTTATATATAAGATGAATCTTGCAAGGCGCCATACTTGGAAAAATATATATTGAAAAATTGATAAAAAAGTAGCGAAGAAAAAGTAGATAACTTAGCAAAAAATAAATAAGTTCTCTCTTACATCACTTCAAAAGCGAATAAAATGCATAAAGTTAGTTATTTAGTTTCCCTCGAATTTTTAATTTACAGGGGAATTAAGTTCGGAAAAATTAAACAAAGTCAGTTATTTAATTTATCATCCCATGATTGCAAAGATATAGGTACTATTAAAATTGAATAAGTACAACTACTAAGTACTAGGTAAAACTAAAAGAAAGATGATAGCTGTTATAATTTCATTAGAATCTTAGTTTAAATTTAAATGGACGTAATTATGTACCTTTTTCTTTTTGGCATCCTACTAATATTATAAATACAAAAGTTTGTGAAGGTGGGTGGATGAATGTTTGTTACACTTTCACGCAAAAACATTTAGACGGATTTTGATAAAGCTTCACGATGTCATAGCTTATACATCAGAATAGAACATGCACTATATTTTATCCCAGAAAGTTAGAGAACTTCTGCGGGAATCAATCATTAGCTAGTCTTCAATCCTAGTGTTCCACAAACTATTAAAATCTTTATTATTTTATGAGTAGAGTCGTTATTATAACAATTACTAGCGTCACTTACATACCCCTAGTTCGATTAAACCATTCTTAGTTTAATTATAACTTGAAAAGGATAGTTTTGATTATACTGAACTTTACTCGCTATTTGATTTGAACCAGCTGAGCTTAATTGTTAAATTTAAATTTATAATGGTAAAACTGAAGAAAAGTTGATAGTTATCATTTCAGTTGATACTTAGTTTTTAATAAGTATAATTGTTAAATTCAAAGTGAAATTTTGTTGATTTTATGAGTAGAATCGTATAATTTATTGTTATGTGGTTTTTTTTTATGTTTTATTTTGTAAGTCTGATAGAAGAATCTAGTTGCTTCAGTCGTTTTATTGATTACTTTTTACAATAATATATAAAAAGAAATGTTTATTTGTTGGATTTCTTTTAAAAATCCTCCTTTTTTAGGGTTCCGTAGTAAACAAGGAACCCTTACTAGTTTCGCCATGTCCGTCCGTCCGTCTATCTGTCTGTCTGTCCGCGGTTTAGCTCAGAGACTATTGGTACTAGAAATCTGTAATTTGACAACGGTATAAATATCAATCACGCCGACAAAGTCGTGAAATAAAATTGTGAAAAATAATTTCTCTTAGGGTACCTCCCCTACATGTAAAGTGGAGGATGAATTTTTTTTTTCTCGTGTATCCCATAGTGTGGGGTTTCGTTGAGTAGGTCTTTCAAAAATATTGTGGGTGTGGGAACATCATTTTTCAATTCAGGGATCCGTTTGTGAAATAATATGATATTTTATAGTGCTAAATTTTATTAGTCAAGTGTCCCCCCCTCTGCCAGCTAAATGGTTGTATATAGGATACAAGAAAAAATTCACAGCAGTAGTATATATAATGAATTTTAAAGGAAAACTATCACGGCTAAGCAGGGTTCATTAGTTAAGGAGTTATATCTGTTTTTTCTAAGTTAGGTATTACACGTAGTGTAAGTTGCATATTTTGTAATATATTATAGTATTTAAACCATGAAACTCAAAATTTATTCAATATTCATAAATAAAACAAAAGCACTATCGTAGGTCAGCAATAATATTTGTGACTTGCAACTACGGAACCCTACACTGCGCGTGGCCCAATACGCACTTGGCCGGTTTTTTTATTAAATTAATACCCTTAAATAGGATTGTCATAGTAAAATAAGTAAATAACGGGTCATTTTAACATCTCAGTAAAGTGGAAAAACTAAATAATGGTACTTATATCGTCACATTATCGTACTTCAACGCAATATTGACGAGGAAGAACTAAACAACTGACATGGAAAAATAAATAAGTGCATCAAATATTCAAAACTTTGGTGAGGGAAAACTAAATAATTGCTTTTTATTTTTTTTCTCACAAACAAATGAATCAAAATGTACGTCAAGTAGATTGAGAAATAGATACAGTAACAATCTATAACATAATATCAAAACATGGACAAAATTGTTTATGAAAACAACAAACAAACAAACACTAAATCGCGTTTTACTCGCGATATTGGTTTTGTTAGTTATTTAATTTTCCAACTACAGCGACGATAGTTTGTATTGATTGGACCCCTAGTAAAAGGTAATATTTCAAATATTGGACTTTCTGAAAATGTAATAAAGTCGATTTCGCAAAAAGTGTAGTTATTTAATTTTCCAACTACAGCGACACTATCTCCGCCTATCTATTCAGTGGACACCGTGCGTCGTGGGCTAAAACGACGAATTCTGCTTTTATAATGCTGTTTTATAACCGATTTGAAAAAAGGAGGTTATCAATTCGATCCGAATGGATGTTATATTATTAGAATTGCACAATTTTCGGATTTAAATTTCACAAGTGTATGTATGTATGTTTGTCCATGTATTTCTCCAAAAATATTAATCAAATTGCAATAATTCTTTTTAAATTGGATTAGGTATTTTTCAACCTAGGGAACATTGCAAGTTTTATCAAAATCGGTTCAGTAGTTTAAAAGATATGGTCCAAAAAGTGATATAAAGTCGGTTTAGGTAACTTTTATTACGTGGATTTAGTTTTTAAAATCCCTGGGGAATCTTTCATTTTCCGGGATAAAAGTAGCCTATGTCACTCTCCAGGTCCTCAACTATACCTGACTATACCTATGCAAAAAATCACCTCGATCCGTAGGTAGCTTTGTTGCGGCGTGATTGAAAGACAAACCAACAAACTAAACAAACACACTTACGCGTTTATATTATGAAGTATGATTGTCTAATGTCTACTGTGTAGCCTTCATGTTTTGATAATTTACCTACTGTTTTTGCGCGGCTTTACCTGTGTGGATTTAAGTTTTTAGTACTAATCCCGCGGGAACTGTGAATTTGTCGGGATGAAAATTTTCTATAATTAAGTTAATCCAGGGCTTAGACTAATATCCAGGGTAAAAGCTATCTCTATTTCAAATTTCAGCCAAATCGGTTCAGTAGGTATATATTTTACCTAATTATTGTGTCGTGAAGAAAATAAAATAGGTATAAAAATATTATATCTAAACAACAACCATTTCTAAAATTTAATACTTTTTGTGCATTTTATGATAAAAAACAGTCGCCCCGAAGCCGGTTGGCGAGCTAAAAAAATAAAGCCCGTTGAAGAAAGTAGCAGTCATGTATTAGGGTAAGTACCTACCTACCAAGTGAAGTTAGACAAGATCACAAGAAACAAACTGCGCTGCGCGCCGGCCGGCGGCCGCGACACTCGATAGTAATAATATCAAAGAAGCCGCCGCGCCGGCCGAAACTAGCGATCAGCGACATTATGCTTTTTGTACGATTGGAATGTCAACCTTATTTTATTACTCTTAAGACTGAATTTCAAAATTGTCAAATGGCTTGATAAGGTTTAAAATATTTGAAATCATTAAAAACCTAAAATTATTTAATTTTTACAGAACTACTATATTTTCACAACTTTTGAAGAAAAAACTATTTTTAACCGACTTCAAAAAGAGGTTAGGTATCAATTCGACATGCATGTGTGTAATATTATTGGAAATGCAAATCACCTATATCACAATCTATTAGGGCTTACAAACATAATAATGTATGTATGTATGTTTGTCCATGCTTTTCCACAGTCGATCTTAGACTTGCCTTTACACAAGTTTAAGAAATCAGTTAAAACTAATCTCATGAAAAAATCGGCCAAGTGCGAGTCGGGCCTCGCTCTTTTAGGGTTCCGTTAAAAAAATTTACATAAAAATATTTCCATGTACCCATGGAAATATTTAATTTAATTTTTTTAATTTAATTTAATTTTTATTATTTGTTGTTGTAGCGGCAATAGAAATACACAATCTGTGAAAATTTCAACTGTCTATCTATTACGGTTACCGAGATACAGCCCGCTGACAGACGGACGGACGGACGGACGGACGGACGGACAGCGTAGGCTTAGTAATAGGGTCCCGTTGGTACCCTTTGGGTACGGAACCCTAAAAAGCATATTATTATACAATTGAAGACTATATAAATGACAAAAAAACGTGAATATAATTTATTCCAGCGATTCATGAGACAGTAGGTACTGATTAACCTGTAAATTCTCTTTTTCCTCATTGTGGAAACACTGCATACATAGCTATCTACTAAGTATAATGTAAACTTGTTTTGAAAACTGCCGAGTTTCTTGCTGGTTCTTCTCGGCAGGAACGGCATTCCGAACCAGTGGTAGATTCATGGACGGACGATTCAAAAGCACTTGTAAAAAAGTTTATTTGAATAAAAAACATTTTTATTCTATTCTATTTCTCCGAAAATATGCGACCAATCTTTTTTTACTGGCTTACATTTACTTCAAGATATCGTTATAATCGTTTCAATAGTTTTAAAGATAAGGACAATAGGGTATTTGACTATTATTAAAAATATCGTTTCATCTGGTGTCATCCTAAAAGATTATTATCTAAAAACATTATTCCATACGACAAAACTAAAAAATAAAGGTTTATTTAATTAGAAAACATTAATTAAAATTGCTTTAATTCTGGCCATGTTCACGAGATCGAAAACGTTCTTGAATCTCGAATGACGTCACAGTTCACGCCACCTTTGGGCTTTGGAATTGTCATTGAACTGTGTGTGAACTGTGACGTCATGTAAACAAATGGAACCAACGTTTCCGCGGCAATTTATTTTTTTGAATTTATTTCTCGATTTTTATGAAAAATACTGAAAATTATGCCGAAATATACGTTTTGTTAGCTTCAGCATAGCATTAATTTAATATGATTTTCTAAAAGTAGTCAAATACCCTATTGTTCGTTTTCATTAGGTATATTTGAAATAACAACCCAATAGGCAACCCTAGCCGCAGCCCTTGCCGTCCGCGGTAAAGCGTGCATGTGAGTCCTGCTGATGTAGGTAGGTACCTAAAGTCTTTAGTCTTGCGACCTCCCTGGCGCAATGGTAAGCGCTGTGGTCTTATTAGAGGGAGGTTCCGGGTTCGATTCGCGGCAGGGAAATTTTGAATTTTATATTTTATAATAAGTATATTTTATAATTTATAAAATTTTATAATTTTCTCTAGTCTGGTCTGGTGGGAGGCTTCGGCCGTGGCGAATAAAACCTACCGGCAAAGCCGTGCCTCCAAGCGATTAGCGTTTTGGTACTATTCCATGTAGAAACCAAAGGGGTATACATACAGTATGGGTTTCATAAAAAACTGCCATACCCCTTCCAGGTTAGTCCGCTCCTATCTTAGACTGCATCATCACTTACCACCATGTCAAAGCTCAAAAAAGGCTAACTTGTACTTATCTGAATTATTTATAAAAAAAATACGAAGCAAAACGAAGCAGCTTTTGTTTTAATGCCATCTAGTTCAATTTTATAGTAAACAATTCGTAGTTCATGTTAGAACCACAACCCTAATGGATACCAACCATGTTGTCAATGTGTGCGTGGGTATCGCGTCTCTACAGTAGTTCGATATGACAGATATTTATATTTGATTAATCATCTAAATGGCTTCGTTTTAAAGTAAGCTAATGATTTGATAAAATAAAGGCATTGGTATACTGGCGCAATTTCAATATTTTTAAAATCTGTGCATAGCAACTATGCGAAAAAATTAAAAATCTGTCAAACGCCCTAACAGCGCCATCTAGCGTGAATCTTTTCTTGAGAAGGTATGTCTCTTCCTCCTTAAGCATACAATTAAATAAACTTAGTTGCGTATTCGCCATGACGCGGACGTACAATCTACAAACTATCGAGCCCACAAAAATGTGCACCGCACTCAAGTAATGAATTAAGAATGAGGTTAGGAATGAACTTAGGAACGATTGCATCCCAGTCCCTATCGCATTCGTGGGAAATATAATTTATTTTCCAAAAGTAAATTTCATAAAATTTGCCAATTCTAACGGATTTGCTTTTAGGGCAAAGAATCGTTGATTGGCAAAGTTGGCTTGTACATTTTTCATAATAAGTACTTTTTATTAATTCAAATTCATTTTCTTAAAATATAAAATATATAAAATGGCCTTAGGCTAACTAAAGGTGCATTTTCACCAGACTAAAGCAAAGACAAAAGGAAGGGTTAAAATTAAATATCTCTATGTACGTATCTTTACCTATGTTCTACCGTAGCGCACGGTTTATACGAGGTATTAGCAATCTATAAATCTTACTAATCTCTGCTAATTTTTACAATTTAAGGTGACTAACAAAAAAATAACATCTTTACGTACAAATAAATAAAATTAAATATCTCTATGTACGTATCTTTACCTATGTTCTACCGTAGCGCACGGTTTATACAAGGTATTAACAATCTATAAATCTTACTAATCTCTGCTAATTTTTACAATTTAAGGTGACTAACAAAAAAATAACATCTTTACGTACAAATAAATAAAATTAAATATCTCTATGTACGTATCTTTACCTATGTTCTACCGTAGCGCACGGTTTATACAAGGTATTAGCAATCTATAAATCTTACTAATCTCTGCTAATTTTTACAATTTAAGGTGACTAACAAAAAAATAACATCTTTACGTACAAATAAATAAAATTGAAGTGTTTGTAATTTCAAAATAACAGCTTTTTACTAAATGCATATGAAAGTATATTCGGTACTTATAACATACATTTTTTAATTTTTGTATGTTTGTTCCGGCTAATCTCGGGAAAGGCTGGACCAATTTTGACGGGACTTTCACTGACAGATAGCTGAAGTTATAGGGGAAATACGGACAAAATGACATGTATGGACAAAATGACACAGTCACCTTATTTAAAAATTGGCGGGTTTTAGTTACGTCTCCGCGACTGTATCACGTGACGGCAGCCATATTCACAATCCTGTCAGATGTTGAGCGCCATTGTCACAGTCGCGTCGCAGTAACCAGTTAGAACGTGTTTCGTGCCTCCAAAAGTTTATTTTACAGATGGTTTTCTCCTGTTTTCTGGTGAGTTATTTATTGTTATTTGTAATTATTTCTATTAAAATCGATGAACTATGCCAGTACCCAGTGATTTCGATTAACTTTATTGCAATCATTAGTTGTTTGATGGAATTATGATTTTTTATTAGTTTTTGTTTACATTTGGACAAAATGACATACATATCCAATGGACAAAACGACATGGTATGTCGTTTTGTCCATAGAGTTTCTGTTAATTAACATTTATTATTTTGTTTAGGTGATATGCCGCGAAACTACGAAAGAAAAACTAATCGGCAGTCTTGGAGCCAAGAATCCATGAGTAAGGCTATTGAAGCATGGAAGCAAAAAAAAAATGGGATGGGAATTGGCCGCAAAAACATTTGGTGTTCCTCAGGCGACGCTTAGAAGACATGCACTCAATATGAACAAAACCTTGAATTCTACCTCTAAAGGATTAGGAAGATTCAAGAAAACATTTTCAACTGAAATTGAGCAGGAGTTAGTAGAACACATAAAGTTTTTAGAAACACGACTTTTTGGTTTGACGCGTACATCACTCCAAGAGCTTGCCTTTGAACTAGCCGAAAAAATGGTTTCGATCACCCTTTCAACAAGGAGAAGAAACGTGCTGGACAAGAATGGCTTGAAAGCTTCCTGAGAAGAAATAAGGACATTTCTCTGCGCGCCCCAGAACCAACTTCTGCTGCAAGAGCGCAAGCGTTTAATAAACCACAGGTAGCTAATTTTTTCCGTATTTATGAAGAATTTTTGAAGTCTCACAATTTGGGACCTCATCGAATATATAATATGGATGAAACCGGGCTCACTACAGTCCAGAAACCACAAAAAATTCTGGCCACCAAAGGCAGGAAACAAGTCGGCTGTCTCACCAGTGCTGAGAGAGGTTCGAATGTGACAGTAGTATGTTGTACGAATGCCATCGGTTCATTTATTCCGCCATGTATGATATTTCCTAGGAAGAACATGAAAAAAGAACTAATTGATGAAGCTCCCACTGGCACTCTTGGACTAGCACAAGAATCAGGATGGATGAACAAAGAGGTGTTTGTTAAATGGTTAAAACATTTTCAGGCACATACGAAATCTAGCAAAGACGATCCGGTTCTACTTATTTGTGATGGTCACTCAAGTCATAAAAGCATTGAATGTTTGAGTTATGCCAAAGAAAATGGTATTCATATGTTGTGTTTACCGCCACATTGCACCCATAGAATGCAGCCCTTGGATGTTTGTATCTATGGACCACTAAAAACTTATTTTAATCAAGAAATATCTAAGTGGCTAAAAAATCATCCAGGGCGCGTTGTTACCCATTTACAAATCGGGTGTTTGTTTAATGAAGCGTATGGAAAAGCCGCAACTGTTCAGAATGCAAGTAATGGCTTTAAAAAGACAGGCATCTGGCCTGTTAATCCTGATATTTTTCCAGACTACATGTTTGAACCGGCGGAGACCACAAATATTCCGTTGAATCAGGAGGATATTGCAGACAGTACACCTAAACTTCCCAGCTCACATTTGCCATCAACTGAATTTATCAACACCTCTTCAATCCAAGAAAATCCGAGTAATGATGTTGCATCTATTTTAAATCCATCAGCAACAAATGACGATGAAGTAGATTCTTCACAAAACACAACGCAAGCCACCACCAATGGTGATATTGGAGTTGTTGTTTCTAATGTGATGAACCTGAATTTAGAAACATGTGTAGAGCAGTCTAATACAGTTGAGGTAGCTGGAGCAGCGTACGATGACGGTATGAGACCTGGTCCATCAACGCAATTACTGACATCCAGTTGCTACTATTTCGCCAGCACCACAAGGGCAGTTTATTCGAGGTCAAGGAAAAAGAAAATTGAAACCTGTCAAAGGTGATTGGCTTTTAACTTCTACTCCAAATATGCAAGAAATTATTGCTAAAAACAAACCAAAGGACCCACCGGTAGAAAAGAAGAGACAGGTTAAAAGAAAAATTTTTGATGAGGATGAAATAAATAATATTCCTGCTTCCAAAAATGCTCTACCATCAGAGAAGAGATTGAGAGCATCGAAGCAGTGTACAACTGCTCTGATATATGATAGCTCAGGAAGCGAAGATTTCTTATGCGAGACAGAAGATGACGATAGTGACTGCGCTTGCATTTATTGCAATGACCTCTATTCCCGTTCTAAGCCCGGCGAAGGTTGGTTACGATGTATGACTTGTTTCCTTTGGGCTCATGCGTCATGTGCGGATGTCCCAAAGAAGACCAAACGATTTATTTGTGAACTGTGTTCTTAAAAATTAGTATGTCATTATGTCCTTACCTTATATGTCATTTTGTCCGTACTATATGGACAAAATGGTTTTTGCTATTAGTTATATTTTTTCTTAATATATATTTTATTATAGTTCCTACTTAATTAAAAGACTGTGTTATAGATAGTCAATGAACCTAAGATGATTAAAAACGATTGAGACTGATTATAATACCATTAAATAAATAAATATGATTAAAAAACAAAACACCCTGTCATTTTGTCCGTACTTCCCCTAAGGAGTAACATATAGGCTACTTTTTTAACCTACTTTAAAAAAAGGTGTTTGTCTACCTATGTATGTCGATACCTTCGTGATTTCTAAACAGATTTGCGTGAATCTTTTTTTTAATCGATACAGAAACTTTGCGAGATGGTCCCATAAAAACTTCGGGTTCTTACTCCTCAATCCTGATGCTGCAGGGATCTGTCCATGCGAATGAAGTCGCGGGCATCAGCTAATAAAATTAAAAATTAAATACTTAATGTGTACATTTAAAACTTCAATTCAAACTTCAAGCAATCTATGTACCTCTACGCATTTTGTATTACGAGTAAGTAATTAGTTAAAAAAGACCATATTATAAATCATAAAAAGGTGTCGCGGATTCAATCCATCCTAATATTAAAAATGCGAAAGTGTGTTCGTTTATTGATTTGTCCATCAATCACGCAGCATAGGTGCACCGGATCAACTTGATTTTTTGTATGGGTAAAATTGAAGACCTATACCTATTAATATACATAATATTCAAAAATAATGTCGGTTACAGGCTTATGGTTGCAAATTATTTTGAATTGCTGAGAACGGAAATGGAAAAAATATTTTATTTATAATATAATATAACTGCAATGTTTTTAAAGTGAAGATACTTAGACAATCTGGAAAAAATGTTAAAACTTTTGCGACGTACAGTTCTATAGCTAGCACCTTTAGTAACTTTAGTCGCTATCAGATTTTCCATTTCCTTTCCCTTTTTTCTAGAGTCAGTATTGTGTATTCTCCTATTGAAGTTAATACACCATTGTCTAACTTGCATTCTTATCACAAAAAACCAAAAAGCTTTTAAAAAATCTGATTCATGCTCAAGACAATTCAGCCAAGATGTATTAATTAGTTAAAATTTTTTAATTAAATCTGTATATATGTAAACTTTACAAATGTTTGGCAAAGTTTGTCCTATTAATATTATAAATGCGAAAGTTTGTGAGGATGTTTGGATGGATGGATGGATGTTTGTTACTCTTTAACGCGACAACGAATGAACCGATTTTGCTGAAATTTGGCACAGACATAGATTATAGTCTGGAATAGCACATAGGCTACTTTTCATCCCGGAAAAGCAAACAGTTCCTGCGGGATAGCATCGCTATTTTTTACGCATTTGTCCTTCAAAATACGCGCAATGGAGTCTTAGATTAACGTGATTTTTTTGCACAGGTAAAGTTAAGAGCCTGAAAAATGACAAAGGCTACTTTTTATCTCGGGAAAACAAACGGTTCCTGCGGGATATTAGTATACTACTTTTCACACATTTATCTTTCAAATATGCGCCAACGGAGTTACAGATTGACGTCGTTTTTTGGAGAGGCATAGTTTACGACTTGAAAAGTGACAAAGGCTACTTTTTATCCTGGGAAAGCAAACAGTTCCCGCGGGATATTAGTGTTCTACTTTTCACATATTTATCCTTAAATAAGGCGCCAACGGAGTTACAGATTGACGTGGTTTATTGGATAGGCATAGTTGAGGACTTGAAAAGCCCAGGAAAACAAACAGTTCCCGCGGGATATTCATATGCTACTTTTCACATATTAATCCTTCAATTATGCGCCAACGAAGTTACAGATTGAAGTGGTTTTTTTGATAGGCATAGTTGAGGACCTGAAAAGTGAAAAGGCTACTTTTTATCCCGGGAAAACAAACAGTTCCCGCGGGATATTCGTATGTTACTTTTCACATACTTATCCTTCAATTATGCGCCAACGGAGTTTTAGATTGAAGTTTTAGATTATTTTTTAGCACAGGTAAAGTTAAGGGCCTGAAGAGTGACAAAGGCTACTTTTATCCCTGGAAAACAAACGGTTCCTGCGGGATATTAGTATGCTTCTTTTCACATATTTATCCTTCAATCATGCGCCAATATGCATGCATGTATGTATGTATGTATGTATGTATGTATGTATGTATGTATGTATGTATGTATGTATGTATGTATGTATGTATGTATGTATGTATGTATGTATGTATGTATGTATGTATGTATGTATGTATGTATGTATGTATGTATGTATGTATGTATGTATGTATGTATGTATGTATGTATGTATGTATGTATGTATGTATGTATGTATGTATGTATGTATGTATGTATGTATGTATGTATGTATGTATGTATGTATGTATGTATGTATGTATGTATGTATGTATGTATGTATGTATGTATGTATGTATGTATGTATGTATGTATGTATGTATGTATGTATGTATGTATGTATGTATGTATGTATGTATGTATGTATGTATGTATGTATGTATGTATGTATGTATGTATGTATGTATGTATGTATGTATGTATGTATGTATGTATGTATGTATGTATGTATGTATGTATGTATGTATGTATGTATGTATGTATGTATGTATGTATGTATGTATGTATGTATGTATGTATGTATGTATGTATGTATGTATGTATGTATGTATGTATGTATGTATGTATGTATGTATGTATGTATGTATGTATGTATGTATGTATGTATGTATGTATGTATGTATGTATGTATGTATGTATGTATGTATGTATGTATGTATGTATGTATGTATGTATGTATGTATGTATGTATGTATGTATGTATGTATGTATGTATGTATGTATGTATGTATGTATGTATGTATGTATGTATGTATGTATGTATGTATGTATGTATGTATGTATGTATGTATGTATGTATGTATGTATGTATGTATGTATGTATGTATGTATGTATGTATGTATGTATGTATGTATGTATGTATGTATGTATGTATGTATGTATGTATGTATGTATGTATGTATGTATGTATGTATGTATGTATGTATGTATGTATGTATGTATGTATGTATGTATGTATGTATGTATGTATGTCCTTATGTATGTATGTATGTATGCTTGCATGCATGCATGTATGTGTATATGTATGTATCTCCTCCTACTAACAATAAATACATTAACTATATCCTATCCTACTTATTATTACTCATATTATCCCACTAATATTATTAATGTGAAAGTTTGTGAGGATGGATGTATACGGATGTATGTTTGTATAGATGTCGTATACGGATGGATGGATGTATGTTCTCTGAGATAGGGGTTGAACTATTTTGACTGTTATACTACATAACTTCGTTAAATTTGAATTAATTTTTATTATTACTTTAACCGACTTCTAAAGAGGAGGAGGATCTCAATTCAACGGAATCTTTTTTTATGTATGTGCACCGATTACTCGAAGACGCCTGAACCGATTTGGATTTTTTTTTTGTTTCAAAGGGTGGCTTCCCAGGTGGTCCCATTTAAATTTTAAAGAAATCAGTCGAGCGTTTTTTAAAAAATCTACAATAAATTATATACTTTGTAGTGGCGCGGGCGTTTAAATGTATGCTCCCGGGACAAAAAGTAGCCTGTGTTATTTTGCAGGTCCTTAACTTTACCTGTGTAAAAAAAATCGGCCAAGTGCGAGTCGGTCCTCACTCTTTTAGGGTTTCGTTACAAAAAATTAAATTAATTTTTATTATTTGTTGTTATAGCAGCAATAGAAATACAAAATATGTGAAAATTTCAACTGTCAATCTATTACGGTTTACGAGATACAGGCCGCTGACAGACGGACGGACGGACAGCGGAGGCTTAGTAATGGGGTCCCGTTGGCACCCTTTGGGTACGGAACCCTAAAAACCACGTTGACTATATGCACTTACACTTTATATGGTGAAATATTATAACTGCGAAAGTGCGTTGGTTTGTCCTTCAATCACGCCCAAACAGAGCTACGGATCGACGTGATTTTTTGCAGGGGTACCTATAGTTGAGGACCTGGAGAGTGACAGGCTACATTTTCAGAGTTCCCAAGGCATTTTAAAGGCTAAGTTCACGCAGACGAAGTCGCGGGCATCAGCTAGTTCAATGATATATATACAATGCCAAACCAGGGACAGCAAATTACTTGATGGATAGTATAATCTTCTGTTATTTGCATCATATTCTTTCATTTGAATTAAAGTATGAAATGATTGAATTTCGTTAGATAATAGTGCATTTCTACAATATTGACATTGATCACAATTTAACTTCGGAAATAAATATCGACAAACTGCACCGGCAATATAAGATAAAGCGTTCGTCTGGAAAATGTTTTCAGAAGGAACACATTCTCAATAAAATTTGTATTATGAATATCAAAACTGTAATCAATGAAACATGTGTCAAGTTTTGGTCTATTAACCAAATTCTTAAGAGTACCCAGCATTTTATCTTTATCCTCGGTGCAATTTGCATACAGTGATTTGCCTGTGGTTATGTTATTAATCAATAATGTTTTAAACAATGAAACGAAATTATGACAGTCAGGGTGTGTGCTAGAACCACCCTGACCTCTAATCTGAGAAAAGAAATTTTCCAGGGGATCCTGGTTGAGACGCCTGAGACTCAAGAATTTTACGCCAGGGATTAATCTGAGATCTGACCAAAGATGTTTTACAGTTTTAATTACATGAATAAAATTTCTTAAACACAATGGCTTACTTTCTCTTGAGTCTAATGCGTCAAATTTCATTGATTCTAGTTTCTTCACTGCTTCATTCCAGAAATCCAAGTGGTTGGAATTTAACGATAGAGAATTATAAAAATCGCCTTTGGAATAACCAGAGCAGTTCAGGCTGCTAAATAAGTTATGAATAAATAAAAGAATTTCAGCAGTGAAAACGCCATTATCAATGTTCACAGAGGGTGGACAATAATTATGATCTAGTTGAAGTTGGTGATATGTCTTCATCTGTACGGCCACACCGTCCACAACTTCTTTGCTGAATACTTGTGCAGCATATTTCACCTGTAATGTTTAGTTATTTTGTTTGTAAATATATACTTAGGTATTTTCATTTCAATATTAAAGTAGTCATACTAGGTACTGTTGTCTTTCATAATGAACTAAGGCCCGCTTGCAGAGACGCCGGGCTATGCTTAACCCAGGAATAAATTTGTAATTTTGACAGAAGCTTTATACGAAATCTGTCAAAGCAGCAGCTAACTCTGGGTTAAAAGGATATAGTATTCAGTACAGTAGTTCCGAGCCAAACGACTGAATCACTCTAAGTACTAAATGAACGATGTACTTTAATCATTTCTTGGTTCCGCTCGTTGATCGTTCAGAGCTGAGACAACGATCTAATAAAAGCACGATGTACTAATAAGCTGAAGAGTTTGTTTGTTTGCTTGAACGCGCTAATCTCAGGAACTACTGGTCCGATTTGAAAAATTCTTTCAGTGTTAGCCCATTTATCGAGGAAGGCTATAGTCTACCTATAGCCTATATACCTACGCTAAGACCAAAAAACTATTGCAAGCGGACGAAGTCGCGGGCAGAAGCTAGTAGGTATATAAAAATCTCGTGTCACGATGTATGTTCAGGATAAACTCGAAAAGCATATTATGCAATTGAAGACTATTTAGATGATAAAAAAGCGTGTACATAATTCGTTCCAGCGATTCATGAGACAGCAGGTGGTAATTGAACTGTATAACTATTCTATTGAATTGTAAACTTATTTTGAAAAGAGCAACTGCCGAGTTTCTTGCTGGTTCTTCTCGGCAGGAACGGCATTCCGTACCAGTGGTAGACTCATCGACGATTCAAAAGCACTTGTAAAAAGTTTATTTGAATAAAAAACATTTCTATTCTATTCTATTCTATTAAAAGTATTATTATGTTGCTAGGCAATCCTTACTATTATTATAAATGCGAAAGTGTGTTTGTTTGTTGGTTTGTTCTTCAATCACGTCGCAACAGAGCAACAGATTTACTTCATTTTTTGCATGGGTAGGTATGTAGTTGAGGACCTGCGACATAGGCTACTTTTTATCCCGGAAAATCAAAGTTCCCGAGGGAATTTAAAAACTAAATTCACATGGACGAAATCGTGGGCATCAGCTAGTATTATTATAACGATGTGCTAGTAAAAACAAGTTTTGTTTTCCTGGAATGATGAATCTTCGAATCGAAAGGTTTCAGCCAGAAAGAAATAAAATGTAATCTTCTTTGTCAACCGATAGACGTCCACTGCTAGAAAGACAAAGGTCACTTGCATGGACTGTCACAGGATTCGTTCGTGCGCCGCCTGAATCCAGCGGCTCCCTACGACTCGTTTGCTGTCGTCAGCCCTCCTAGTGGGATGCCTGCCAACACTGCGCTTCCCAGTGAGGGGTCGGTACTACAGCACCTTGGGACCCCAACAACCATCAGCTCTTCGAACAATGTTTCCAGCCCATTTCCACTTCAATTTCACAACTCGCTGAGCTATGTCAGTGACTGTTCTCCCATATCTCGTTACGTAACGTTACGTTCCCTTAAATATGGTTGAGCGAAGCAATGGCTGGGTCATGCGTCATGCTCGTGAACGGGTTCCACCGGCGGGAATGGGGCTACTTTACGTCTGCCCATCTTAAGATAGAAGTTAGTCGGTATGCATTTTTGGAACTTTCCTCATTGTGGAAACACTGCATATATAGCATAGTATTTACTGTATTGTAAATTTGTTTTGAAAAGAGCAACCGCCGAGTTTGTTGCTAGTTCTTCTCGGCAGGAAAGGCACTCCGAACCAGTGGGAGATTCATCGACTATTCAAAAGCACTTGTAAAAGTTTATTTGAATAAAAAATATTTCTATTCTATTCTCCTCCTTTCCCTTTCTTCAATGAGGAAAATGTAATAGGTACTTATACTTATTATATAAATTAATACATTTACATGGCTAACTGCTGAAGCAATTGTGATGAACTTTGGCAGATATGACATGCATCACCATCCCAAAGTAAGACATATTAGCTTACATCTTCAAAGAATACCCATCTCCCATGGGGTTTTAAAAAACCTTAATGTATGTAAAGTTCTTATCCTGTGAGAAGTGGACAAAGTTATGGGATGTGATAAATCACTAAATATGATAATAATAATAATATATAATAATTGAGTGTTAAATAAAAATAAACTTGCCTTCATCTTGTCATAAGACTTGGTTTTGATATGCTTGTCTGTCAGTTTGGTAGGCTTGGCAACACCTTTCATACCATCAGCAGCGTACAGTCTCTCAATAAAGTCCCACTGAGCACGCTGTTTCCCAATGAGCAAGTCCTTCTTCTGAAAATTATTGCGAAAACATTTTAATAAATGTGGTACATCATACACATGATATATTTTTTTTCCATCAATGACATAATGTAATATGTTTGATCCATCATTGCCACCACGAAGTAGCTCTTCACGTGTGTCAGCTACATATTAATGAGTTTATCGCAGCAACATTGGCAGAGCCTTGATCTGATACAGTTGACCTCAAAACAAATCCTGTCTTTAATATTTCCTTCGCCAACTCTTTAATAATATTTTTTAAAAATAAAGTTTTAATTCCATCTCGTACAAAATAAAATGCAATTGGTAGTTTCCAAGGTGAAAATATTCCCCGCAACATAAATACTAAAACTTTGTCAGCGACATTGTTTGTGCGTTCACCACCTCCTAGATCTTCAAAACCTTCAATAACCCCAGTATGGAAATTAAAAAACAAATTTTTGTTAATTGCTAATTTTTTTTTTGTTAATTTTATCAAATAGCAATACACACTGTAACCCCATAAAATTTTTGTTTTTAGATGCATCTGTCAAGTGCTGAAAAATAATATCATTGATACCTGGTCTTAAAGGGACATTAGTTAATAAAGAGCTTATAGTGGATGGAGCTGGTAACCTTAATCGTTTTTGGAAAAATCTGTAGCATCTTGGGCTTAATTTATAAAAAGAAAGTGCAAAAACTTTTTCATCGTTAGTGTATCTAGAACCTTTAGGTTTTACACCAGATAATCGCAACTGTGAGTCTACTAATAATTTTCCAAAATTATTTAAAAGTGGATACTTTTTAATAAAAAGTTTGGCTCTATCAGGAAATGATTGCATTTTGGCCTTTAACTTATTATATCTAAGAGTAATGTTATGCAACTTTCTTTTTAATATTAGGTTACCCTGACGTAGCGTCTGCTTACGAGGGGTATTGCTATTTTCATCTAGACGTACTCTTGGAATTATATCTGACTTTATGGGCATCACAGTGTCTACTATGTAATCTTTTAGATACTGGTGTTGTCTGCAAAGCAGACTTAATCTCGGAAGGCATGGTATCAAATGGAATTGAACTGGTAGTCTGTAAAGCAGGAATGACTTCAGAAAGCTTGAGATCAGACAGAATGGAACTGGTGGTCTGCAAAGCAGATACAACATTAGAAGCCAAGGTAGAAGGTGAAATAGAACTTGTATTTTGTAGTATTGGTACAACTTCAGAAGGCACAGGATCAGATGGAATGGCATGTACAGTCTGTAATGCAGACACATCTTCAGAAAGGAAGGAACTTGTAGTCTGTGGATCAGACATCTCTTCAGAATACATGGAAACACAGGGTTCAGGACTCAGTGGTTGTGAGTATTGAGTAATATTAATTGTTGGCTCTAAATAGTGAACTAAATGTAATGACTTCTGTTTTTCAAGACATGGTGGGCTAGGTAAGGGGTTTACAGGAATTAAACCACCAGAAGTCTGCTCATTACTACATTGCTTGTGTGATTGTGAACAAGATGGAATTTGGTCAACTACGTTAACTACAAGTTTTTGAGGTGGTATCTGTAGATATTTATCAATTTTAGAGTATACACCTGCGATTGGACAAGGTTGTTTAATTTGCAAATGCAACGTAGGAATTGCATCTTTAGACAATCTATGGTTAATGATATACCGAGATAAAAAATGAGACTCACAAATCTTGACGTTTTCTAACTGTTTGAGGGAATATTTACGGAAATATGGACAGTTGATTAGCCATGCCTTCCATCTAGTCGCGTCGGTAAAAGGAACGGCGTGTAAATGTATGGTGGTTTTACACTTGGGAACACTGCACTGCCTCATATCGGATAAAAGTAATGGTTACTTTAAAAACCGAAACACTAACAATAAGAAAGCCTTAAAAAACCGAGCACAAATCGCACTATAAGTATCTCTTTATTCACTATACTTATCAATTTAAACACAATAAGTACTAAATAAAAATTGAAAAAACGAATATCCTGTTAAAATACTGCAGCTTTAAACTCTTACAACCGATGAAATAATTTAAAAAACTCTTAAGAAAATCAAAAGAACCTCAACCAAACAATCAACAATTCCAAACCTCCATTTTGAATTTTGAAATTTGAATTTGGGACGCAAATTTGACACCGACCAACCGACCAATAAGATTTGAATACCTAGTAAATACGATAGACTGAGAAAATTGAGAATGTGTGCGTAAATTTAATAGCGTGTGAGTAGAAAGGGATAGTCCTGTATATGCCATACAAAATGAAAGGGATAGACTGATACATCTTGCTCACCCTTGACTCGAGAGGGCTGAGCTCTGACCACGTATAGTACTACTATATAGTTGTAGTCACAGACACCGACCAGGAAACATGGATACTAGGTACGTATGTTGTAGTCATATCCTTCTCTATGGTTGTAGTTACTGGTTACATGGCTGGTTACCACAGAACACGAAAAATAAGGAGAAATGTTATGAAGCGCCGTTTGCACGGGTACCAATGTCGCCAGTTACTCACACAACTGCAATTCACTACATTCACAGCATAATCTCAACAGTACACGCACACATGAATTGCAAGCCTTTGATAGGTTACAAACACTATCAACAAAAGCGTATGCATTTACTCGCGTCAAGGTACATTTCGTCTAGTGATGTACCGGTCTATTAATACGTATCGATTATCAATATCACTCAATGTGCACAATTATGTGTACATCGTTCGATATTTATATATTTTGGCAAGTACTAATTAAAGCTATAGCTAGTGAAACTAAAGGCAAACAAATAATAAAACAAAAAAGAGTTTCAAAAGCTTTTATTAGTTTGAAAAATTAACAAAATCATTGACCAGTAAAATGCAAGTACTTGTTAAGGACTTGTCTTTTCGATAGTTTCGGTGCTGCATTTTTTGTGAGATAATGCAGTCGGGTATCCACATACTTCTCCATCACTGCTTTAATAAGTAGTGTTATGTGATTGTCCAAAGGAGCCTGTTCAAATTGGTGGTAATTAATATCCTGAAATAAATTCAAGC
Organism: Oeneis ivallda; assembly: GCA_029955525.1. NCBI lineage: Eukaryota > Metazoa > Arthropoda > Insecta > Lepidoptera > Nymphalidae > Oeneis > Oeneis ivallda. Next base: position 7,182,666 of record JARPMR010000021.1, read on the forward strand.
CTATGAACTGTGGCATTGCCTTAGACATCAGCTCATGTTTAACCATTTTTATAGTTGTTTTAATTTTGTCATCAGAAATAACAATTTTTTTTATCAGAGCTTCCATTCTTTTACAAATTGTAATAACATCGCCCGTTGGATACTTTAGACCACCTTTGTCTTTAAGTTTTATAAAAGCAAATTTGTCATCATTTTTGTTGTCTGTTATTAGCACGCTGGCACAAATTTCACACTTGATCCGTTTAAGTAGTGCATGTGCAACAAAGCCAGATACGTACGTAATAGCATGAGAGCCAAATTCCGAAAAGGACTGGACAAGTATATCTATTTCTTCATCAAATAGAGCTTGCTCAAAAGCATCAAGTAGAACAGAAGGCTCATCACCGTCTTCAACCGAGTTGATCTGTTGTAAATCAATTGTCAAGTTGATTTTCTCGACAGCAGATGAACAAGTCAATATGGAGATCTTATCTAACGAAGTGCAGTTGCCTTGTTCTACGTCTCTAAGCTCAGATTTAACCATTAGTTTCTTATAAATGGCTTTAAATTGTCGGGCCGTGGGATTAGTATTACATCCGCCATGTGCTCGTATTTGACCAAACATTAACTCCAAGTGATCCTGGCTAAATTTATAGACGGGCAAATATAGCAAAACCTGCTCTCTTTCTATAAGTTGCGTGTACATAGCCTTTAGGCTTTTAATGCAGACCAAAAATCCTACAAATCCGGTTTTTCTACTTGATTTTACAACTAGTGACCCATCAAAAAGCTTTAAATTTTGTAAATACTCTTCTGCTTCATCTAATAATGAAAATATTTTTTCTTTATTTAAACGACTAACTGGCTTTTTAAAATCAAACTGTGCCATGTTTCTTGAATTTAGGACGTCAAAAAGATCATTTATAATTTTCAAAAAAGTCACAGTACCCTCTTTGTTTTGTAACCCACAAAAATTTAGTGCATCAGCAACACTATTACTAAATAATTGTGCCGCTAAACGCACTTTCATCTTTTGATTTTTAAAGTATATATGGGCACGCCTGAGTTTGATACCCAAATGGAAAAATTCCTTCTCCTGTAGAGCGTTTAGTTCTTTTACGTGGCGCCATTCAATTTTTCTATTTAAACCGTCTAAAAACTCACTATATGCTTCGAATGCATTTCTAACCAGCTTAACCATGTGACATGGATCTGGAAAAATATATAAATGTCGCCCATTAGTGGGATGTGCAAAACCTGTTTTAAGATTTTCTGGCGTAAAGTCGCATCCAAGTTCTTTCGCCATAGATAGATTCGCTGGGCAGCCGTCAAAAGTCAAAGATGTTATTTCGATTCCAGTCTCATTAAGCAACTCCAGGCATTGCTTAATCAGGTTAGCCCTTTGTTCACCAGTCACGCCATCGACTAAAAAATAGGCCACAGGAATTTTCCAGGGTGCATTTATAGCTGTAACCATAAATACAAGAGCTTGTTTTGCTTCCGGTAAGTGATCTCCTTTTGTATTATTATGACAAATGTCTACATATCCGTGCATTTCTTTGCCATCCCATTCTATACGCTGCCGTATAGACATTTCATCCATAACTAAATTGCCAAACAATTTGTAAGCAGTCCCTTGAACTTTTAGTCTTATGGCTTCAAAAGACTCTTTAGTAAATCCAGGACTTGCATCAACAGATTGATACCATTTCTTGATAGTACGCGAATGTGGGAGACATGTGTGAAATTTTTGTCTGACATATTCATAAGCTTTCGGTGAATAGAAATGTAACGTGCAAGCGAAAGCTCTTAAAGCTGGTGAATATTTCGTTTTTTGAGCTTGGTCTGATGAAAGCTTTTCCTCATAACGCTTTATAAGATCTTTGATGCCCATATCACCTAACTGGTTTGCTTGATCACTTGTCACTAAGTTTTTCCCTTTCAATTCCATCAAAATATCTTCTAGTTTTGCAATTTTCTTTTGGTACCGACTAGTTTTTTTTTGTAATGTTTTTATTTGTGTCCTTTGTTTTTTTATTGTGTTTTGACATTGCTCAATTTCCGCGCGTAATTTTCGTTTTCGTGGTGTCTCCGCCATTGGCACGTCAGCAGTAGTCACGGGATCTCCAGAAACATTCGCGATCTAAAACAAAATTAATACAGATAAAATACAAACATTAATCTTTAATTATAATATAAATCTAGATTATTTATTCATACCTGACTGCTAAATGGAACTGAACTTGTTTTCGTATTTAAGTTTCGTTCAGGCAAGTCATTCAGTATTTCAGTACCCTGTAAAAATTGTACGGTTAAATATAATAAATAAGTTACGTTAAAAAATGAGATGATTATATTGACAAACAACCAATAAATAAACTTCGATGGGATTACAGAGTTTAAACTTACAGTAGTCTGAATAATTGGAATTTTAAGTGTTGGAACTGCCCACGGAAACAGCTTCTTGTTGATCTTTAAAAGTTGAAAACATTTCTGCTCAAAGTGGACTGAACATATTGAACTTGACTTTGGAGGAAACCAGTTAAGTCCTCTTGCCGCAGCCTCAATCCATTTCTGTTTGATATTTCCATCTTTGGGAAAACTGAAATCAACACAATTAAAGTAAGTAATCATAATCACAATTAAACGTAGAAACAAAGAAATATACAAATTATCCTGCAGATATGCTTCTAATTGTAAGTTGTTTATTTTACAAACACCATTTCATATGCATACCTACATCGATACTAGCTACCACATATTTATATTAGTCCTTTCATTAAAACAGGTCATAAATTGTTTTAAAATCAAAGGATTCTAATAAAAATAAATACAATCATACAAAATATCGATTCTAGAGTCTGCAACACGCCACAACACTACTGTCCCTTTGACAGTTCGCGGAACGTACAAGCGGATGGCTAAACAATGGCGGTGAATAATTTCTTGTGATGAACAATAATTGTTATTTGAATGTAATTAGTTATGTAAATTACACTTACCTGTGATAGGTGATCCCGCTATTTTTGAAATTCACTTTATCGCTTCGATTTTTGCACGTAATTATAGCACAAGTCGGCATTTTGTTCACGATTTACGGCGACGTGACAACGTGTGAACAGTGGAGTGCGATGCGACTGACAACTTCCTGCGCTATTGCGCAGGAACTGGCGACGCGTGCCACGCCCCCATAACATATCTCTTACTTCTCAAATCTGTGCTGGTTACTCTAGAAAAAATCTGTGGTTAATATGGGTTAAATCGTAGACAGAGAAGAGGTTAAATCATGGTTAGATATAAACGAATGATAATTATCCCTATTTGTCAAAGATTCAAAGACCTATTAAAGTGTAAGGTCTTTGCAAAGATTTCAGTCACTCACTCTCCCATGATTTTACGACTGACAGTAGAATAGTGTTCTGTCAGCGTCTATAATAGTATTGGTACAATAGGGTATTTGACTACTTTTAAAAAATCATATTTCAATAATACTATGCTGACGCTAGCAAAACGAAGCGCTAACAAAACGTTTATTTCGGCATAATTTTCAGTATATTACATAAAAATCGAGAAATAAATTAAAAAAAAAAAGAAAAATTGCCGCGGGAACGTTCTATTTGTTTACATGACGTCATAGTTCACACACAGTTCAATGACAATTCCAAAGCGCAAAGGTGGCGTGAACTGTGACGTCATTCGAGATCAAGAATGTTTTCGATCTCGTGAACATAGCCAGAAATATAGCAATTTTAATTAATGTTTTCTAATTAAATAAAGCTTAATTTTTTAGTTTTGTCGTATGGAATAATGTTTTTAGATAAAAATCTTTTAGGATGACACCAGATGAAACGATATTTTTAATATAGTCAAATACCCTATTATGTTTCAAGGAATTGACTTCTAGACAAAAGACCCACAGAACCAAGGTCTTTTGTCTAGAAGGCCTAGTCATAGACCACGAACACTAGGATAGACCTAGTATCCTGGGCCCTGATTCTGTAACTTAGATGCTATCAAAAAATGATAGCCACTGACATATATTTTTTATCCATGGAAGGTTTACTATGAAAATTATACTTTTATTTTCATAGCAAACCTTCAATGGATAAAAAGTACCTATATGTCGGTGGCTATCATTTTTTGATAGCAACTTAGTTACAGAATCAGGGTCATGATTGAACATGGATTGAACTCAGTTGCGTCTGTGGAAATTAATCTTTGCAATGACAGTCAAAGTAGTGTTCGTGGTCTACCGTCTATGAGTCAAAGCCTCAAAGGCTATGGTCAGACACTTAGATCATAGCCGTCTCTATCTCCTTTAGAGAGCCATGAAGTAGAAGTCTGGCAACGTCGCAGGTAGGCCGTAGGTCTATCTATGGCTCTGTCAGTCGACATTGACAAGTTTGTGTTTGGTGTTTGGTTTTGCTTCGCGTCGTGTTATTTTGTATTTAAATCATAATTAATTAACAAAAGATACAATAATTTTGGTGTTTAATGTACGGTTTCACTCAAGGTGGATAGAAACCTTTTAGAAATACATCAGTTATGACGAGATAAATCCGTTTTCGTGGTTAACTTTATATCGACTGCAAAGTATAAACAAAGCTGCTAACTGCTAAGGTAAGAAAGTTAAGTTTATTACTGACTGACTACTGTCAATATGTTTTAATGTAACTAATGAAGATATTTTCGATTAAAGATGTGTAGTAACTTACAATTAAGTGCCAGACTCATAATTTAAATAAGTATCTAGGTTTGAAAACATAACCTACAAAAGAAATACTCATATTATTTCATTTTGTTTGTTTATAAAAGTTATTTTAACCGTTTTAGATGCCAAGGAAATGCTGTGTGCCAGAATGCAAATCAAATTACGCCAGTGTTATCCGCATTGAAGGAGCTAAAAGTACATTTTCTTTCCCGAAAGATGCTCATCTCTCTCAAGCGTGGTTACGTGCGATTCCTCGAAAAGACTGGGTACCTACAAAACACTCAGTTGTATGCAGCAACCATTTTACAACCCATGAAATCCAGACTGAGGAAATTGTCATTGGAAGTGACGGACAAGTGTTTAAACAGCAATTGAAATACCCACGTTTAGTCGAGGGTGCAATACCCCATATATTCAATAATCTCCCATCATACATGTCGAAGAGCACTCCACCTCCAAGAAGCAACCCCGAAAAAAGGAGACAACGAGCTGAACTATTTCATGAGGAGCAGGTGTCTAAATTTTTAGAGAGTGACATAATTACATCATTCGAAGACTTAGTGCATAAATTCCAAGAAAAGTTAGGAGACTCTAAATGGTTATATCGAGTGATACCTAATAAGAGGATTTATTTCTATTTGTTAAATCTTGATATTGAAAGTAATAATGGTGACAGTGACAGCAGTGTGAAAGTAGTTAATAGTGTGTTGGTGGATGAAAATCTAAGCATTCAGGTATATGTAAAAGGACATTTAATGCGTCATGAAGATTTAAGCTGGATATTACCTAGTGAACTTAAGCTAAGCAGATGGTCACAGCTTGAAAATATACTATCTCGTTATTATAACAATAGTTGTGAACCAACAAAGTCATTTGACTATTGTCTTGATAGGTCTATTAATTATTTGAACGAAGCAGTTAATATTGAAAATGATAATTTTGCTGCAGAGCTTGTTCTAGACCAAATGAAATTGTTAAAAAATAAGCAACGTAGATATAGTGTTGCTACACTTATATTTTCATTTGTGATATTTAGTATTTCCTCCTGTGCCTATAATACTTTGAGGCAATACCTAATCTTGCCAACTGCAAGACATTTGCAGCAAATAACTTCGATGACTGGCCTTTGTCCGAATTCACCAGAAAATAACTATTGTTATTTAAAATCAATATGCTCTACGTGGGTAGAAAGGGAGAAAGTTATAAATTTATTGATTGATGAAATTTATATAAAATGTGGCCTAGAGTATAAGTCCAAAACTATTCTAGGTTACGCAGAAAATAATCCAAAAAAATCTTGCCAAAACCGTACAGACTTTTATGATTAGCTCTGCATTTGGTAACAAAAAAGAGGTTGTTAAGTTGTTACCAGTACATAATATATCTGGGAAATTCTTGTATGAAAATTTATTGCTCATTGTAAATTACATACAATCATTTGGACTGAAAGTACTTTCAATAATTTCTGATAACAATCGTGTAAACCAAAATTGTTTTAAGTTATTAACAGATGAATCAAATTGTAGCTTCAGTAATCCTAAATATTCAGATGAAAAAATATTTGTCTTGTATGATCCAGTTCATATCTTTAAAAACATTCGTAATAATTGGATAAATTTAAATAATTGTACTTTTACATATCCTGACTTACATGAAGATAATATTATAAAAAAAGCATCCTTTCATCATTTGCGAGAATTATATAGGACTGAAAAAAATAAGTTGTGTAAAAAGCTTTTAAATTAAACAATAAATCTATCAATCCTAATACATTTGAACGGCAAAATGTCATGTTAGTAAACAATATTTTTCATGATACCACTATCGCTGCTGTAAAATCTGAGGGTTATGTGGAAACATCAGATTTTCTACAAATTATTAGGGACTGGTGGGATATATTGAATGTGAAAAACACAGTCAAAAGTCAAGTATTAAGAAAACATAACTCTACGCCAATATTTCATAGGGATGATGATAAATTGAAGTTTTTGAAGTCAGTCTGTATTTGGCTAAGAAAATGGAAATCTTTAGAAACTTGTGTAGGTTTGACAAGAGATACTTATGAAGCTATGTTGCATACCACATCTGTCATAATTGATATTTCAAGGTATTGTTTTGAAAATTTTAATTTTGTGGTGTACATACTTCTTGGGAAGTTTCAAACTGACAATATAGAAAAAAGATTTAGTAGGTACAGGTCACTTTCTGGATGTAATTATAATGTAGCTTACAGACAAATTGTTGAGTCTGAAAAAAAATAAGACTTCAACACTTACTAAAGCAGCGAGATCTGGTCTTTCTCAAATCTTGTACATCAACTGAATGTTTTCAAGATGAAGTTAATATTGAGAAATTTATGTTTATAATAAACTGCAGTAATTATTTGGAAGCATGTGAAATCGATATTTCGTCTCAAAATGTATGTGGTTATGTTTCACATAGTTTACTAAATCGGTTTTCCTGTGAACATTGTAGAAATGTTTATATTGATGAAAATACGGCGGTAAATGATGAATATTTTAATTTGTTGCAAAGAGGGGGTTTATGTGCACCGACTGACCAAATCATGTTTATTTATTATCACATGACAGCAATTTTGGAATATATTATTAATGATGTTGATTTAGAAGTATCCTTCCTGGAATTTGTGCAACACAAAAGTTTACTTCATAATTTAACACTGTACAGCCTTCAAGCTGATACTTTTTATGTAGACTTTACAGCAGTGTGTAGTATATGTGGAAAACAGAATAAAGAATATTATAGCATTGCTGCAAATATCTTGGCAAACATTATGCTAAATAATTATACTAAGCATAAGAATGATGTTGACAAGACAATTAATTATAAACGACGTAAATTAAACACTTTGGTTTAGTATTAAGATAGAATAGTTACTGCACATACCTATTATTACTTTTTATTTAACCAATTTAAAAAAAGGAGGTTATCAATTCGACCTGTATGTATATAATATTGTTTGAAATGTACAATATTCATATAAGTTTATCTCTGTAGGTTTCAAAACAGATGTCAAATTTCATAAGTGTTTTATGTATATCTACGTATTTCTCAGAAATTTGAAATCAAATTGCAACAAGTAATTCTCTTTTAATTGGGTTAAGAATCTTTTAACTTAGCGATCAGTGCAAGTTTCATCAAAATCAGTTCAGTAGTTTAGTAAGATATGGACTATAACTTTTGTACTTGCTTGTAAATGTGCTTGCTTTGATTATTTTTATAAGAAACTAGCTTATGATTAATTTAGTTTTAAAGTCCCTCGGGAACTCTTTGATTTTCCGGAATAAAAAGTAGCCTGTGTCACTCTCCAGGTCCTCAACTATGCCCATGCAAAAAATCACGTCGATCCGTAGCTCTGTTGTGGCGTGATTGAAGGACAAACAAACATACGAACAAACCAACAAACACACTTTCGCATTTATAATATTAGTATGAAGTATAATGTATGTGTTTTACCTACAAGTTATTGCGTTGACTATAGGTTGACTACTTTTGTACTTGCTTGTAAATCAAATTTCTTTGACTATTTTTATAAAAAAAATTATATTGTGTATTACCTAAAAGAGGAATTAGATAGAGATTTTATTAAGTCATTTGTTGACTAAATAGGTTGACTATTTTTATACTTGCTTTTAAAGTTGTCTACTTTCTTATAAACATATGTTTTACTCTATAAAGACTCTATGACATTGTTTTAACTAAATTTTTGCTATTATCGGCTATTTCATAGTGATTGTATGATGTAGTCTAAATTATGTTGAAGTTGATAATACTCTTAAATATTGTTTTTTCTTTTATGTAATAATGCATAGACGCTGCCGAGTTTCTTGCTGGTTCTTCTCGCTAGGGTTAGAGCAGCATTCCGAACCAGTGGTAGATTCTTCTTAAAAAGGCAATGAAATAAAAACAAGCTAAATAATAAGAAACCATTAAATAAAGAGAATATTCGCTTTGTGAAGAAGTTTTATTTTATTTTTTGATATACCTACCTACCTACTTTATCATTACCTATCTAAATATCTTCCTTAATTGTTTTAAGAATCTTTTAACTTAGGGAACAGTGCAAATTTCATCAAGATCGGGTCAGTAGTTTCAAAGATATGTACCATAATGTCGTTTACATTGTAACTTTGTTACATCATTACCTTTTCAATTCACTTTTCGATGTTTCTAAAAACACAAAATTATGTAATTATTTAATATGTTAGTTCTCATTCATGTGGACGCCTTAAAAATAAAGCAGCTAATTAGTATAAGTAAATAATTATCAACACCGAAGACCGAAGTCTATACTGATCTATACATTCGTACTGATTTTTCATTTTACCCATGGGCCTACCAGTGGCAGTAAATTGCGACGTTGCCACATTCACTTCATGGCTCCCTACAGGAGATAGAGACGGCTATGCTTAGATATATATATATCCTTCTCTATGGTCAGACAGGGAGAAAAGTACCTAATCTAGCGGCACGCTATGATGGCCGGTTTGACGTTTGTCCGCTCATGAAGTTCCGTATTAATTGATAACGACTTTGAAGGAAATAATTGTATTACTTTATTGACGATAGTGATGTGCAGAGATTCATAAATTTTATCGAATGTAGTTTTAGGTTTAGGACTCAAAATTTATTTATTAAATTGATTTCTAAAATGTATACTTACAAGTGTAGAAAAATCAGTTTGCACCATTTAAGGGGTGAATGTACTTGTGAATATGAACAATTTTCACTATGTGGACAAACCTCTGAAATCGCAAAAAAATATCAGCTGTTTCATACAAAAGGTAAAATTTTTATTTTTATATGATATATACCACAACTCGGCATTTGGTTTTCTAAATTGAAAATTTTTAAAAATGGAATCTAATACGATCGTCACATAGGATCGCTGGCTAGCACAACTACTACCTCCGGCAAACTCGCGTCAATGCTCAATGCAAAACAAAGCAGTTTCGAATTGACGTTGCTTCGAAAAGTATAAACTGTCAGTGCAATGCGATTGTGATATAGTTTTGACCTGGCTTTGGATTTCAAATATTGATACTGCATTACTGTTGACCCTTGCTCGTTAATTTGGACTCTGTTCAAGCCCTTTGTTGTGGATTTCGTCGATATGACCGAACGTACGCAGAGAACTGTTCTAAATAGTCAGACACGTGAGTTCGTAATACGCCTTCGTAACTATTTCGATCGTGAAGCTCAAAATGGAGGGCCAATTTTACCTATAACGTCAGTGGTTGAACGCGTAGCTGATGCGCTTAATATTGGACAACGAACTGTTAGACGGATAACTAAAAAAAAATATGGCGAGACTGGCACAGAAGAAAATAAACTTCACACACCAAAAAAGAGAAAACGAGCAAAACCAGTCGTAGGCATCGATAGCTTTGATGCCGATGCTATCCGAAGACATGTTTACGGCTACTATTTACAGAAGGAGTATCCAACAAGAAAAAAGTTGGTGCATTCACTGAAGGAAGCTGGATTATTCTTCGGTGGGGAAAGTTCTTTAACGAAGATTTTGAAGACCATTGGATTTCGATACAAAAAATGTAACAAACGCAAAATATTGATGGAAAGATTTGATATAGCGATGGCAAGGTATACTTTTTTACGGCAAGTGAAAGAAATCAAAAATTGGCAAAATGTTGTGTTCTTGGATGAAACATGGCTTAATGCTAGCCATACTGTAGGCCGTTCTTGGAACGATGACACAGCAGCATCTACTTCCAAAGTTCCTGTAGGAAAAGGATCGCGACTTATAATTTGTCACGCCGGAACCATCAACGGGTTTGTCGAAGGTTCTCTCATGGCTTTTGCGTCAAAAACCACTGGAGACTATCATGAAGACATGAATGGAGAAAAGTTTACTGAATGGTTTACCTCAATGTTGTGTAGCCTCCCTGAACCATCTATTATAATTATGGACAACGCCCCATACCACTCGATGCAAATTGACAAGCCACCTGCCCAATCCCAAAAGAAAGCTGATATCGTCGCATGGCTTCGTAAAAATGGCGTAGATGCAAACATGAATATGTTAAAAGCGGAATTAGTACGTCTTTTAAAAGAAAACAAACCAACCAAGATCCGATACGTCATTGACGAAATAGCATTAGAACATGGGCACAGAGTTATACGGTTACCGCCTTACCATTGTGAGTATAATGCGATTGAGTTGGTGTGGGCTCAAATTAAGGGATATGCTGCAAGACACAATACAGAACCCCCATTTACCACAAAAAAAATGCTAAAATTATTAGAAGAAGCTTGTGAACATGTGACTAAAGGAGACTGGGAAAAGGTTGTGAATAGAACTGTTAAATTAATAAGGGAAGATTATGAAAGAGATGTGAAAATAGATAATATTATAGAAAACGAACATATAATTATTAATGTAGGTGATGATAGCAGTGACGACAGTGAAAATAGTAGTATGGACGAATCTGATTAATTATGGCCTTTTGTGGCACCTTTTTTGGTATCTTTTGTATTCATATGTTTCTTGTGTGCATATAAAGTATGTATATTCATTTTCATTCAAATATTCAGTTCGTTCAAATAAATTAAATAAACATATACATTTTTGTTTTATTAAACCTATTTAATCAGGTACAAAAACAAAACTTAATTGTTTTTTGTTCGAGAATAAATTGACATTCCACATCACTATTGTAATGTGTCAAACCGGCCATCATAGCGTGCCGCTAGTGTAGTAAATAATACCATGAAGGTAGCAAATACAAATAATACCTAATCTGTGGAGAAAAGTGGATTTGGATTTTGGATGTGAATTGTGATTTGGATTTTGGATTATTTCAATGTGAAGATATGCGAAAGTTTGAATAAATAAAATATGAAACCGTTTATTTCTAAATTGTCTTTTTTTTGCGTTAAGCGAATAAAATAGAAAAATATATCCATCTTATTGAATTTTCATTTAGAAATTCAGTTTTCATGAAGTTACTCCTGTCGTAGTGTTAGTGCTACACCCGATTTCAGATTTTCCACTTTAGATGGCTGGTATTGTGGCTAATCTCGAGAATGGAACTGTCCCCAGACGAGGAAAACTTCCAGGGCCGGCTCTTGCACCAGGTGGGCGGAATTTCAAGTTATAGAAACGGGAAACTAATAGGTACTTTATAAAATGCATTGAACCATGTCTAAATGAACAAAAGTTTGTTTTAAACAACAAGCAGACTTCCGCGAATTTGTATGTGCGGCCGTGAGCACAAACATTTAGCTGTCGAAAGAAAAGAAGCTATAGAAAGGGCGCATAAAATCCAAAATTAATTTATATACCACTAGCTGACCCAGCGAACTACGTACCGCCAACAAAAATATTTAGTGGTTGGTCACCCTTATCATTTAAGTGTATGAAAAATAGATGTTGGCAGATTCTCAGACCTACCCGATATGCACACAAAATTTCATAAAAATCGGTCCACCCGTTTCGGAGGAGTAAGGTAACTAACATTGTGACATGAGAATTTTATATATTAGATAATATTGGTCTGTATAGATGATTGAATAAACTTTTTATTTATTTATTAAATTAATTTCATCATTCCCTCAATTCTCTAATAAGTTAAGTGGACTACTTATTTCCTTTTACAAAACTTTATTTTAAAAAGAAGAACTCCCAGCACTACAAAGAAAAACTCAAATACTAGATGATTGAATAACCTTTTTATATATTTACTAGCTGATGCCCGCGACTTCGTCTGCGTGGATTTAGTTCATAACACCCCCGGGAAATCTTTGTCACCCTCCAGGTTCTCAACTATACCTATCCAATAAATCACGTCAATCCGTAGCTTTGTAGCAGGAAACATTTGATGGTCTTGCTCGCGGCATTGTTAATGATGATTCAAAGAGAAAACATATTACTGATGATATTATCAATTACGTTAAACTATAATTTTTATAATTGTTTTTACCATAATTAACCAAATACAAAATTACGTTTAGCTGTCATTTAAGTTTTGTTCTTCCACTGTCATTTTCGTTTTTTTATTCCATGTCAGATGCATTTTTGGTTATACCAGGTTTTATATTGACTTGACGGAAACGCGGTCGAACGGGATAAAAAGTATCCTATGTCCGTCTCCTGGTTGTAAGCTACCTCTCCACCAATTTTGAGCCAAATCGGTTCATCCGTTCTTGAGTTATAAATAGTGTAACTAACACCACTTTCTTTTATATATATAGATTAAATATTAAATTAATGTCATCATTCCCTCAATTCTCTATTAAGTTAAGTGGACTACCTCCTTTTACAAAACTTTATTTTAAAAAGAAGAACTCGCAGCACTACAAAGAAAAACTCAAAATACTAGCTATATCGCATTATAATTATTGGCCTGACATAAACCTGTCTTGTTTTAACTCAGTCTTGAGTCTGAGCCGAGTGAGAGTGCCATCTATAGATCTCATCCTAAATCATAGTTTTTTTTTTTTATAAAAGAATATTAGTCATATTGAAGTTGACTAATATCCTCCTATCCCCTCCAACTAAGCAGAAAGCTTGTGCTAGGAGTGGGTATGACAATAGTGCAACGGGTGGGATTCGAACCTGCAACCTTTCAGTTTTCAGTCCGCACCTTTAACCGTTGGGCTATTGAGGCTCAATATTAATTCTGAGCTCAGTGTTTGCCCCCTAGGCAGCGCTATGGGATAACCTGGAGCTGCTGCAAGAGCTGCTGGCGGGCGGGGCGGAGGTGGACGCGCGGGACGAGCACCTGCGGAGCGCGCTGCACGCCGCAGCGCTCGCCGAGCGGAGCCACTGCCTGCGCGCGCTGTGCGCCGCCGGCGCCGACGTCGACGCGCGCTCCGACCGACACACTGGGGGCAAGGTACAGTCTGTTAATTGACGGGCCACGTGGAGAACATCAGAGCGCTGCTGGCGGCGGGGCGGAGGTGGACGCGCGGGACGAGCACCTGCGGAGCGCGCTGCACGCCGCAGCGCTCGCCGAGCGGAGCCACTGCCTGCGCGCGCTGTGCGCCGCCGGCGCCGACGTCGACGCGCGCTCCGACCGACACACTGGGGGCAAGGTACAGTCTGTTAATTGACGGGCCACGTGGAGAACATCAGAGCGCTGCTGGCGGCGGGGCGGAGGTGGACGCGCGGGACGAGCACCTGCGGAGCGCGCTGCACGCCGCAGCGCTCGCCGAGCGGAGCCACTGCCTGCGCGCGCTGTGCGCCGCCGGCGCCGACGTCGACGCGCGCTCCGACCGACACACTGGGGGCAAGGTACAGTCTGTTAATTGACGGGCCACGTGGAGAACATCAGAGCGCTGCTGGCGGCGGGGCGGAGGTGGACGCGCGGGACGAGCACCTGCGGAGCGCGCTGCACGCCGCAGCGCTCGCCGAGCGGAGCCACTGCCTGCGCGCGCTGTGCGCCGCCGGCGCCGACGTCGACGCGCGCTCCGACCGACACACTGGGGGCAAGGTACAGTCTGTTAATTGACGGGCCACGTGGAGAACATCAGAGCGCTGCTGGCGGCGGGGCGGAGGTGGACGCGCGGGACGAGCACCTGCGGAGCGCGCTGCACGCCGCAGCGCTCGCCGAGCGGAGCCACTGCCTGCGCGCGCTGTGCGCCGCCGGCGCCGACGTCGACGCGCGCTCCGACCGACACACTGGGGGCAAGGTACAGTCTGTTAATTGACGGGCCACGTGGAGAACATCAGAGCGCTGCTGGCGGCGGGGCGGAGGTGGACGCGCGGGACGAGCACCTGCGGAGCGCGCTGCACGCCGCAGCGCTCGCCGAGCGGAGCCACTGCCTGCGCGCGCTGTGCGCCGCCGGCGCCGACGTCGACGCGCGCTCCGACCGACACACTGGGGGCAAGGTACAGTCTGTTAATTGACGGGCCACGTGGAGAACATCAGAGCGCTGCTGGCGGCGGGGCGGAGGTGGACGCGCGGGACGAGCACCTGCGGAGCGCGCTGCACGCCGCAGCGCTCGCCGAGCGGAGCCACTGCCTGCGCGCGCTGTGCGCCGCCGGCGCCGACGTCGACGCGCGCTCCGACCGACACACTGGGGGCAAGGTACAGTCTGTTAATTGACGGGCCACGTGGAGAACATCAGAGCGCTGCTGGCGGCGGGGCGGAGGTGGACGCGCGGGACGAGCACCTGCGGAGCGCGCTGCACGCCGCAGCGCTCGCCGAGCGGAGCCACTGCCTGCGCGCGCTGTGCGCCGCCGGCGCCGACGTCGACGCGCGCTCCGACCGACACACTGGGGGCAAGGTACAGTCTGTTAATTGACGGGCCACGTGGAGAACATCAGAGCGCTGCTGGCGGCGGGGCGGAGGTGGACGCGCGGGACGAGCACCTGCGGAGCGCGCTGCACGCCGCAGCGCTCGCCGAGCGGAGCCACTGCCTGCGCGCGCTGTGCGCCGCCGGCGCCGACGTCGACGCGCGCTCCGACCGACACACTGGGGGCAAGGTACAGTCTGTTAATTGACGGGCCACGTGGAGAACATCAGAGCGCTGCTGGCGGCGGGGCGGAGGTGGACGCGCGGGACGAGCACCTGCGGAGCGCGCTGCACGCCGCAGCGCTCGCCGAGCGGAGCCACTGCCTGCGCGCGCTGTGCGCCGCCGGCGCCGACGTCGACGCGCGCTCCGACCGACACACTGGGGGGCAAGGTACAGTCTGTTAATTGACGGGCCACGTGGAGAACATCAGAGCGCTGCTGGCGGCGGGGCGGAGGTGGACGCGCGGGACGAGCACCTGCGGAGCGCGCTGCACGCCGCAGCGCTCGCCGAGCGGAGCCACTGCCTGCGCGCGCTGTGCGCCGCCGGCGCCGACGTCGACGCGCGCTCCGACCGACACACTGGGGGCAAGGTACAGTCTGTTAATTGACGGGCCACGTGGAGAACATCAGAGCGCTGCTCAGCGCTGCGGCGGATCTCACCGCGCTGACCGGCAGCGGCGACAGCGCACTGGCTCTTGCTGAGAGAATAGAATAGAATAGAAATGTTTTTTATTCAAATAAACTTTTTTACAAGTGCTTTTGAATCGTCGATGAGTCTACCACTGGTTCGGAATGCCCTTCCTGCCGAGAATAACCAACAAGAAACTCGGCGGTTGCTCTTTTCAAAACAAGTTTACAATTCAATAGAATAGTTATACAGTTTAATTACCACCTACTGTCTCATGAATCGCTGGACTGGAACACTTTTTTATCATCTAAATAGTCTTCAATTGCATAATATGCTTTTTTCATGAGATTAGTTTTAACTGATTTCTTAAACTTGTGTAAAGGCAAGTCTGAGATCGACTGTGGAATTTTATTATAAAACGTCACGCCCATTCCCACAAATGTCTTTCGGACCCTCTTGAGGCGCAATCGAGGAATCACGAGCCTGTTTGGATCTCTAACCTGCCTATCGTGTAAATCACCTTTTTTTTTTGTTATTCACAATGTTTTGTCTGACAAATATTATGTTGTTATAAATATATTGTGAAGCTACTGTAAGAATGCCTATTTCTTTAAATTTTTCTCGAAGGGAATCCCGCGGTTTTAAATTATAGATTGCGCGAATTGCCCTCTTCTGCAATACAAAAATTTTTCCAATATCGGCTGAGAGAGGCCGGCTTCTAGTTAGTCAATGCCGCGGCTGACGTTTATTTTGATTAATGTATCGCAGACAGCGCTTCACATCGCTGCTGAGTGCGGCCACGTGGAGAACATCAGAGCGCTGCTCAGCGCTGCGGCGGATCTCACCGCGCTGACCGGCAGCGGCGACAGCGCACTGGCTCTGGCTGAGAGAGGCCGGCTTCTAGTTAATCAATGCCGCTGCTGACGTTTATTTTGATTAATGTATCGCAGACAGCGCTTCACATCGCTGCCGAGCGCGGCCACGTGGAGAACATCAGAGCGCTGCTCAGCGCTGCGGCGGATCTCACCGCGCTGACCGACAGCGGCGACAGCGCACTGGCCCTGGCTGAGAGAGGCCGGCATCGACACGCAGCGCTGGCTCTCAGGGAGGCTAAGGGTGAGCGATGTTAGCTTCGTGTATAGTTCTTGCATTTGACATGAATTGAATTGTACGTTTTGTGAAAATGTCATATTCTATTCTAACAAAGATGCACGGGTTAAATCAGCTTGGCATCCAGCTGCCCACAGGATAGTATAAAAACTTATTACAATGTAATAGCTACTTATTAATATTGTATTGTAAAATGATTATTTTGAAAAGAGCAACTGCTGAGTTTCTTGCCGGCTCTTCTCAGCAGAATCCGCTTTCCGAACCGGTGGTAGAATCTTGACGTGTCATAAGAGCCACAGGTTGGCCTACATGAAATAAATAATTTTGAGTTTGAATTCATGAGGGCGACTGACTTATGGTTGTGTGTGTGTCGTATCTGTATAAGTGTGAGCGAGCGCAATGCTCGCGCCTGCCCGCTCCCACCTAGGCTTTGATAGGCACGCACACTTATGCAATGTGCATGTACACGAAGTAACCACGAGTAAAGCTCACTCGCCTTCGTGAATTGCAAAAACTGTAACTGTCTCGTTGGTTTAGTGGTTAGCATGTTCGTCTGCGCATGACGAGGTTCCGGGTTCGATTCCCAGGTGGGACCAAAAGGTATTCTGAGTACTTTCTCTTCGATCGTGTCGGATTTCCGTCCCACCGTGCTATGTGATTGAGGGAATAGAGAGTTCACCTGTGTTTGCGCACACATTAGTTCGCTATGGCTAATCTCTGAGGTTGGGTCGCCATGGCAGTATTCGGTCGGAAGACATTATTATTATTAGGATCGTATTTAAACGTGCGAATTTAAAGTCAAATTAAATGTTTCAAAAAATCGAATAACAACTTCTTTAAAAAATTAATGAATGAGCTACAGTGCGTAAGCGACTACAAAATATTAATAACGGTAAATTTGAAAATACTCTGAGTAACTTAACTAGCTATTCAAAACTATCAGTATATTAATTCTGTGATGATGTGACGTTCTTATTATTATCGACCGAGCGAAGCGAAGGTCTTTGAGTTAACTAGGGCGATTTGCACTTGTCCGTCCGTCCGTCCGTCCGTCCGTCCGTCTGTCAGAGCCTTATAACTTTTGAATTACTGAACGTAATTACTTCAAATTTAGATATAATATGTAAACCGATGGCCTCCAGCCGAAAATGGCTTAAAAAGTTATAAAAATCTTTATTTCAGGGGGGCTCTCATAGAAGCGAATGCGAAGTAAAAAAAAAAATATCGCGTTACATAAAATTGTTACGTATCATTTTAAAGATAATTTTGAACTGAGTACAAAAATAATTTTTTTTTAATTTTTCCCTTAAAATTGACGAAATGGGGGGCTTTCAAAGTGGCGATTTTATACGCTCGCTTGAAGACGCTCTCTAGAAAAATCCGCTATGGATTTTCAAACTGATTTTATGTTTTTAGGTCACTTATATCCTGTACTTGAACAACAAATACTAAAATTATATGAATATTATAAAGAAACGAGATTATTTAATTTTTAATGGGCGTCAGTAATTCATATAGCATCAACATAGCTTCACAATAATGCTAATAGATGGCGCAGTCAGTAACTATTCCCATGGAACTACGAGTTAAATTCAATGTTTGATAAATAATTCAATGTTTTCACTAACGTTCCCTAACCTTTACGGGCTACCTATAAGTTAGGTGATTGATGTTTTCTGTCAACTTATTTATCACGATCCTGTACGGGACACCTAAAAGGATATTGGGACGGATGTTAGGACTTAGGATTGTATTTAGGAGCTACCTACGTTAAGAGACTCCTACTTAGGGGATGATTTAGGTATGTTTGGTGAAAACGGGCATAATAATAATGTCAGTTTTGGTTATCATGTATCGATTGAATGAATAATCATGGGATACCGTTACCGCGAGGTCTCAGTTCGGGGCGAACCACTAGTTAACTTAAGTTAGGTATATTAAGCCAATAGAACCTAAGCATCTGAATATTAATGTGAAGATTTTGGTAAATATACCGATCATGCAGTGGCTACAGAAAAAGCCGAGTTAGTGTATTACAAGCTTTATTTTTATTTTTTAGTTTCCCGTTGCTTATTACCTATATATTTTTGCTTTCGAAACTTCGTCGTGGAATTAGGTTCTGAGATGGAATTTTCAAAAACTGTGAAACGCGTATTTCTTCATGTTTAACCGAAAGAAAAAATACCAAGTTTCATGAATATCACCTTGGAAAAACGACGGACTTTCATACAAACATTTTTATCCCCTTTGGGGGTGGCATTTTAAAAACTGTGAAATACATGTACATACATCTTAGATTAAATAAGATTACACAAATTAAGTCGGTTTGATATAAAAAAATAATTCATTTTTCTGAGGACCAACTGGCATTTTTTGACGTGATAACGTCTTATAAATCGATGAACACCGGCTGCACGCACGAAAAAGTGTCACATTCCATCTCAGCCTGAGCGTGCCATCGAGAGCTCGGAACAAGCGATAGAGAGGCACGATCGGCCCTAGCGTTGACTTGTGACTATGTTGCGATGTTTCTTTATGACGTTATCACGTAAAACTATCGTCCGTAAACCGACTTTACAGACAACCAATTTTTTTGGTATGATAACGTCTTAAAATCGGCCAAGTGCGAGTCGGGTCTCGCTCTTGTAGGGTTCCGTACATATGACCAAATTATTTTTTAAAACTAGATACATATTTAGATATCTTAGTTCTTAGAAAGTATTATACTAAATTAGCATATGGGGAAAAATGCTGGTTTGTTTTTGTTGTAACTTACAAACCGCATTATAAATCGGTATTTTCAGTATTTGTTGTTTAAATACACTATATAGTACATAATATACCACAATTTCAAATTCCTAACTACTTTAGTTTTTGAGATAGACTCCCTAACAAAATTGGTCTAAAACCGACAACTTTTACAGCCCCCCATTTCTTCATTTTTGTAGCTAAAAAATAAAAAAATATATATTTGAAATCCACTTAATGAGCTCTAGACAATGACACTCCACATGCCAGGATAAAAAAATAAAATTTTATTTCGACTCCTTTTCGATGTATGGGAGCCCCCTTTATTTTTTAATTTAATTTAATTTTTATTATTTGTTGTTATAGCGGCAACAAAAACACACAATATGTGAAAATTTCAACTGTCTATCTATTACTGTTTACGAGATACAGCCCGCTGACAGACGGACGGACGGACGGACGGACGGACGGACGGACGGACAGCGGAGGCTTAGTAATAGGGTCCCGTTGGCACCCTTTGGGTACGGAACCCTAATAAACCGATGAACACCGGCTGCACCCACGAAAAAGTGTCACGTTCCGCCTGAGCCTGAGCGTGCAAGCGAAAGCGCGGAACAAGCGATAGAGAGGCACGATCGCGGATCGGCCCAAGTGTTGGCTTGTGAGATGTGAGCGCCCGCCGCCGCCCGCCAGTCATCGCGTGCGCGCTGTGGTTAGCGGATGTGTCGCGAGCTTCTGTTTCTTTATGACGTTATCACGTAAAACTATCGTCCGTAAACCGACTTTAGAGACAACCAATTGAAAAATTATTTTGGCGCGCGATCGTTTTTATTTTGCGATAACTCCTAAGATATTTATTTAAATTATTTATTTAAATTGTATGGTGTAAATGACTATCATAATGTGTATGAAATGCGCAAGGTAACTAACGTATTTAAGTTGATGAGGATTAATACTGTATCAGCTGTCTAAATAGATTTCCAATTACCGCATCGTAGGTACGTGACTATTTTTTTAGAAGTTCAAATGGGTGTATTGAGCTATCCTTAAAAGATAGATATATGCCATCGCGGGCTTTTTTGTAAAGAATTATCCCACGATACCAACACCATACTATTTTTTGTTATACTTACCTATCTCCAAGGGATTAGCCAGCGTTTTCAATGAAAGTTCACAGGCGGCTTTAATGTTTCCTACATTGTCAACAATAATCGTCATATTTCAATCAATTTACACAAAATCTTAACAAATTATACACTAAAACCTTCGTCATGAATCACCCTATCTATTGGTGGAAACCGCATTAAAATCCGTTCAGTAGTTTTTGAGTTTATCGCGAACAGACAGACAGACGCGGCGGGGAACTTTATTTCATAATAGGTAGTGCTAGTGATGTAGTGATAGTGAAGATACCGGCTGCCATTTTAAGTTAAGGCCAAGGACAAAATATAATGGAAAAATACCAACTAAACTGTTTTGTAATGTAATGTAACATGTTGAAAGACTAGGTGATGTCCGCTACTTCGTCCGCGTGAATTTAGTTTTAAAAATCCCTCGGGAACTCTTTGATTTTCCGGGATAAAAAGTAGCCTATGTCACTCTCGTCCTCAACTATACCCATGCAAAAATCACGTCGATCCGTAGCTCTGTTGTAGCGTGGTTGAAGGGAGAACTAACAAACCATCAAACAAACACCATCGCATTTCTTCTTCTTCTTCTTCTTCTTTATCAACCGATAGACGTCCACTGCTGGACAAAGGTCTCTTGCATGGACTTCCACAGGCCTCGGTCTTGCGCCGCCTGAATCCAGCGGCTCCCTGCGATTCGCTTGATGTCGTCGGTCCACCTGGTGGGGGGTCTGCCAACACTGCGCTTCCCGGTGCGGGGTCGCCACTCCAGCACCTTGGGACCCCAACGACCATCAGCTCTTCGAACTATGTGCCCCGCCCATTTCCACTTCAGTATCGCGACTCGCTTAGCTATGTCGGTGACTCTGGTTCTCCTACGGATTTCCTCATTTCTGATTCGATCCCGCAGGGACACTCCGAGCATAGCTCTCTCCATCGCCCGCTGAGCGGTCCTGAGCCTACTTAAGAGGCCCTTAGTTAGCGACCATGTCTCGGATCCGTAAGTCATCACTGGTAACACGCACTGTTCGAAGACTTTAGTCTTCAGGCACTGAGGAATTTTGGACGAGAAGACATCTCGGAGCTTCCCGAACGCTGCCCAGCCGAGTTGGATTCGGCGGTTGATCTCTTTCTGGAAATTAGACCTACCTGGCTGTACTGTGTCATCATCAGCCAGAGTGCATCCACTGTTGGACATAAGCCTCTTTTAAGTAGCGCCAACGTTGCCTATCCTCGGCCTTTCGCATCCAATCGATGCCGGCCACTTTCCGGATGTCATCGCTCCATCTAGCCGGGGGGCGCCCTACACTCCGTTTGCCGAGACGTGGTCTCCACTCGAGGACCTTACGACCCCAGCGGCCATCGGTCCTCCGACAAATGTGACCAGCCCACTGCCACTTCAGCGTGCTCGCCCTAAGAGCTACGTCGGTCACTTTTGTTCTTTGGCGAATCACTTCGTTTCGGATTTTATCCCTCAAAGAAATTCCGAGCATGGCTCTCTCCATAGCACGCTGAGCAACTTGAAGTTTGTGAACTAGCCTCACTGTCCAGTGTCCACGTTTCAGCACCGTAAGTACTGTGTGTCCCAGGTAAATATACTCGTCGACAATTTCGTCGACGATCCCAGCAGGGTTTCTCAGCACTCGCATTTATGGCGTGACCAAAGAGTATAATAATCTGGGGACGAACGTATAAGAAATAATTAATTAAGCTTAGAGACACGCACGTGCCCTGAAACTGTCGTTTTGATCTGTTTCCATATTGAGAGAGCTGAAGAAAGATAATAATCAATGTTCAGCTTCAGTGTAGTTTGTACATACCTAAAGTATAGAGTTAGATTGAAGGAGATAAAGAGAGACAGTTATTGTGATTCAAGTGTTACTGAACTATTTTGTAAAGGACATTGATTAAAATATTGTTTTACTGTATTAGTGGATTTTATTTGATATGACGTCATGTAATACAAAGATGTTAGATGAAGATCACAGATCGGCCCATCCTGTTCCGTCATATTATATATCTTACGTAACTTAATCCTGTGCGAAAGTTTGTGAGGATGAATGAATGGATGTTTAAAAAATCGGCCAAGTGTGAGTCGATCCTCGCTCTTTTAGGGTTCCGTTAAAAAAAATTAATTAAAAATATTTCCATGTACCCATGGAAATATTTTAATTTAATTTTTTTAATTTAATTTAATTTTTATTATTTGTTGTTATAGCGGCAATAGAAATACATAATATGTGAAAATTTCATCTGTCTATCTATTACGGTTTACGAGATACAGCCCGCTGACAGACGGACGGACAGCGTAGGCTTAGTAATAGGGTCCCGTTGGTACCCTTTGGGTACGGAACCCTAAAAAGAGGAGGCTCTCAATTCGTCGGAATCTTTTATTTATGTCCACCGATTACTTGAAGACCCATTGATATTTTAGCGTCTGTCGTCCGAAGTTAAAGCTTATTTTGCATCAATTACCAATTTACTGACTGCTGGATTGGTCAATCATGACTAGTTACCGCTAGTGTTACCGTACTATCGATAGTTTCGCTGTAGTTTGATGTCCTTTAAAATCTTACTAATTTTAATATACTCGTATATCTACGATATGTAGATATCACACATACACACACACAGACACACACACTTTACTGACTGCTCGAGTGGTCAATCACGACTAGTTACCGCTAGTGTTACCGTACTATCGATAGTTTCGCTGTAGTTTTATGTCCTTGAAAATCTTACTAATTTTAATATACTCGTATATCTACGATATGTAGATATCACACATACACACACACAGACACACACACTTTACTGACTGCTCGAGTGGTCAATCATGACTAGTTACCGCTAGTGTTACCGTACTATCGATAGTTTCGCTGTAGTTTGATGTCCTTGAAAATCTTACTAATTTTAATATACTCGTATATCTACGATATGTAGATATCACACATACACACACACAGACACACACACTTTACTGACTGCTTGAGTGGTCAATCATGACTAGTTACCGCTAGTGTTACCGTACTATCGATAGTTTCGCTGTAGTTTGATGTCCTTGAAAATCTTACTAATTTTAATATACTCGTATATCTACGATATGTAGATATCACACATACACACACACAGACACACACACTTTACTGACTGCTCGAGTGGTCAATCATGACTAGTTACCGGCCGCTAGTGTTAACGTACTATCGATAGTTTCGCTGTAGTTTGATGTCCTTGAAAATCTTACTAATTTTAATATACTCGTATATCTACGATATGTAGATATCACACATACACACACACAGACACACACACTTTACTGACTGCTCGAGTGGTCAATCATGACTAGTTACCGCTAGTGCTACCGTACTATCGATAGTTTCGCTGTAGTTTGATGTCCTTGAAAATCTTACTAATTTTAATATACTCGTATATCTACGATATGTAGATATCACACATACACACACACAGACACACACACTTTACTGACTGCTCGAGTGGTCAATCATGACTAGTTACCGCTAGTGTTACCGTACTATCGATAGTTTCGCTGTAGTTTGATGTCCTTGAAAATCTTACTAATTTTATTATACTCGTATATCTACGATATGTAGATGTCACACACACCCACACGTGCTACTACGTGGCCGGTCCGGTAGCCTGTATGCAACTGATTGAGGCGTGCAGTGGTTTCTAGTATTTATGCGCTTTGTGTCTTACCCACCACTTGGTGTATAAACTTTGTACCGCCAAATGCCAGGACATTACACAAATCCTTCTAATAATGTGAAGAATGTGTAAGTTTGTGCAGATGGATGGATCGACGGATGTATGTTTGTTACTCCTTCAAGTCACAATGAATGAACCGATTTGGCTAGAAGGAATGGAGATAGCTCATAACCCTTAACTCATAGGCTACATTTTATTCCGGAAAATTAAAGAGTTCCCGCAGGAAGTGAAAAAACCTTAATCCACGCGGATGAAGTCACGAGCAATATCTAGTGTGATGCGGGTTGTTACGTTCCCTCAAATATTGTTGAGCGAAGCAACGGCTGGGTCATGCGTCATGCTCGTGAACGGGTTCCACCGGTGGGAATGGGGCTACTTTATGTCTGCCCATCTTAAGATAGAAGTTAGTCGGTATGCGTTTTTGGAACTTCCCTCATTGTGGAAACACTCCATATATAGCATAATATTTACTGTATTGTAAATTTGTTTTGAAAAGAGCAACTGTTTCTTGCTGTTTTTTCTCGGCAGGAAGGGCATGCCGAACCAGTGGTAGAGCCAGACGATTCAAAAGCACTTGTAAAAAGTTTATTTGAATAAAATATATTTCTATTCTATTCTATTCTAGTGGGTTATACTCACTAGATGATGCCCGTGATTTTCCTCGTCGAGAGGCATATCGATAGTATTGTGAATAAAATACTCCGCGCTTCCCGTGCGGGGTCGCCACTCCAGCACCTTGGAATTAGTAGAGATAAAAAAAATTAAGTGGCACTCGGGGACTGCCGCGGTAAAGCTATTGCATAGCATTTTTATCAACTTATGCAATTATAATATTTATGCAATATTTTTTTTGCATAATAAAAATTATGCAAAAAAATAATTAAAAAACAAACAAACAAGAAAAGCGCACTGTCACTACTTCGCGAGTGAGATTCGAACCTGCGACATCTAAAGAAAGCGGCAGCTCGGCCCACTGCGCCGAACAGAGCGACTTGTAAACCTCTAAAATGTTGAACGCTTACTGAACGACAGTATTAGGTTTTTTTCGTTACGGAATTTCTCGATTCGGTCGCCGCGCCAAACTGTTTGTCCTAGTTCAAAGCCCGCGATAAAAGCTATGCAATAGCTTAAAAATATATAAATTAGAAGTGATAAATATGTCTACTATTGATCAACGATTGATAACTATCGATATTCTATCGATAAATGACTGTTCAACACACTAGTTACCGCTCCGCTCAGTCCACAGAGTACTTTTGTGGCTCAGTCGGAACTCGGAATCGCGCTGTGACAGTGATGAGTGAACCCACGTCTTGCCGTTGCGTTCACTCTCTGTAACATGCGCGTCGTTTGTGTCAATTAAAAATAAACTTTATCAGATAAGCGTACGAGCTATTTTAGCTGAGCTAAAAATCTATCGAAAAAAAACATGTTTACATATGCGTGCCGGTTTGCCAGTAATAGTAAAAACTAAAAACATCTAAGCTAGTGTTTATCTGATGGCGAACGGATAAATACAATTCTGTGAATAAATAAATGTGAGACAAAGATTCAAGATAGTGGTGTTAGTGATTAAGGTGCAAATCATACTAATGTGTAGTAAATTAAAGTGAATTATATCTGTCTATCTATCTAATACCTTTAAACGAGAATTTCTTGTATACATATATAATCTGAATCTCGGAAACGGCTCCAATGATTTTCAAGAAATTTAGTGTGCAGGGGGTTTCGGGGGCGATAAATCGATCTAGCTATAATAGGTGTTTCATTTTTAGAAAAGGTCGTTATATCCGTGTTTTCAGGCAATGAAAAACCCCTTATAATATCATAAGAATACAAAGGTTTTCGCCATTATTTAAAAAATTCCAATAGCTCAGAGAAATCGGGCGGTCCCAGGTTCGAGTCCAGACGATTATATTTTCCTCTTTGAATTTTATTTTTATCACCTTTTATTATTATTATTTAGTAAAGATATTATCAAGTGTAGGTAATGGCATACATATTTAATTTTATATTTAACTTTTTTGAATTTGTAGATCAAAACAGTTTTGGGTCAATATTCTATGACTGTGTGTCTGTCTGTTCCCTCGTAGTAGCCTCCTCAATGAATCAATGTTGCTGCGGTTTTTTCTGTTTGAAAGCTAATGTAATAGAGGTGGATCTTAAATATAATTTATGAAGATCTGCTCAGGCGTTTGAAGATCATCAGCACATTTCCTACTTGATTAAAGGGTCTTACAGGCTTTCACTGGTGCGATTAGAATAGAATAGAATAGAATAGAATAGAATAGAATAGAAATGTTTTTATTCAAATAAACTTTTACAAGTACTTTTGAATGGTCAATGAGTCTACCACTGGTTCGGAATGCCGTTCCTGCCGAGAAGAACCAGCAAGAAACTCGGCAGTTGCTCTTTTCAAAATACTTTTACAATATACTTAACATATATTCTATGTATGCAGAGTTTCCACAATGAGGGAAAGGTCCACAAAAGCATACGTAATTATTTCTAATTATAATTCAACACATGTCAAGACGGGCAGACAGAAAGTAGCCCCATTGCCGCTGGTGGCACCCGTTCACGAGCATGACGCATGACCCAGCCATTGCTTCGCTCAACCATATTTTAGGGAACGCAACAACCCGCATCACACGACATCACCGCAGAAATGTTAAAGAGAGTGTGACATACTTAGGCTACCCTTTGATTTGGGATTTTGGGATTGATTTGAAATTTGCTGTACTGTTACTTCGGATTATTTCCAAGGCATGAAATAGGCATATACCCAAGTCACAACTTATAGAATACTAGCTGACCCAGCCACGCGATGCTGTGACTTAGTAGGTAGGTAGTGAACGATGTTAGAGTTGTATCCATAAATTAACCTACAGAGCCATCTATTAACGATTCGTCGAACTAACAATATATGCACACTACTGAATGTCCTGTAATAAACATTTAATTTGCAATAACAAATATTTATGTCAATAATTAAGACAAAAGCTATCCTATCTTTCAAGTTGGACCAAATTACAGATAGTTACGAAGTTTGATCAAAATCGGTTAAGTAGTTTAGGATCCCATCGCGGACAAACATCGTGACGATATAGTGTGTTTGGGCTCATTAGAATGGTATCAATGAGTAGGTGTTAGATAGATGATGATCGAGGATCGAGGAGGAGGATCTGATGATGGAGCAGCAAACTGGGTAACAGGATGTCAGGTATATCGTACATAGTCCGGCCATAGATTCACATGTCGGGGGTTTTTTAAATTTTTAATTTACACTTGGAAATTCTTAAGTTTTCGTCTTCATGAAAATTATAAGATTGTAATAAAGAGAATGATTAGGTATATCATCAGCAACCCATTAACGGCTAACAACTGAGCGCAGGCGCAGGTCTCCTCTCAGAGAAGGGTTATATAGGCCATAGTCCATACCACCCCACCACGCTGGCCCATTGCGAATTGGCGGACTTCACACACCTTTGAAAACATTATGGCGAACTCTCAGGTGTGCAGGTTTCTCACGATGTTTTCCTTCACGGTTGAATCATGTGATTTTTAATTGCAAAAAACGCGAACCCGCGTCCTCCGAATAGGAGACCGCAGTCCTAACCACTAGGCTATCACTGCTTCTCAAGAGAATTATCAGTGTAATATAACTATGGTCTGCAAGGTTCTATACAACATAATATCAGGTTTTTATCCGTTTGCCGGAAATAAAGAAATGCTTCAAAATATATAATTATAGCTGACTGACCTTTGAAATCGCATAGCTTTAATGTTGGGTATTTTGACAGCCAAGTATTTTTCGACAGCAAAGTATTTTTTGACAGCCAAGTATTTTTTGATAGCCATGTATTTTTTGACAGCCGAGTATTTTTTGATGGCCAAGTATTTTTTGACAGATAATAATTATTTACTTGACAGCCAAGTATTTTTGACAGCCAAGTATTTTTTGACAGCAAAGTATTTTTTGACAGCCGAGTATTTTTTGACAGATAATTATTTACTTGACAGCCAAGTATTTTTTGACAGCCAAGTATTTTTATCCTACTGGGGCAAAGCGAAAAGAAAGGGTTATGTTTTTCACAGTCTATGTATGTATATATGTGTCCTTGCTTCTGTTATGTGTGGTTCCACCGTAGCGCATAAACTGCGTTGCGGAGATTTATGCATGAGATGTCAATCGATTTCTGATCTATATTTTATTTTATGCGAACATTAATGAACATCCAATTTCCCTTACGGGTTAGGCCTAGCGCAAACATACAACTTTTAGTTGAACAACTATTTAGTTGTGTTTCATAAGTTTATAGGAATGTACTGCGATCATAGAATGTGCGCGAACTATCAACACGATAGTTGCTCGACAAAAAAATTAAAAAGCCGTATCGATTTGCTTTTGATTATAGTTTAAATGTGTGGAATTCACGAAAAGTACACAACTCGACTAAACAGTTTAGTCGATGTAAAAGTTGTATGTACGTGCCTTACCTTACAGTTTTTAAAAGTTTTTTCTTGTTTTATTACCTTAAAGAAAGAATTCTTTACTTTACTTTACTTTATTGAATACTTTATTGTCGCTACACATATACACACATAAAGAAACTAGGATAACAAACTTCGGAACTTAAGGCTACAATGTCGCATGCAAAGGCGGTATGCCACAGAATTGCAGATGCATGTACATACATTTTTACATACAATTATTGATATATCTATTGATACATTGATACAAAGAAAACTATTTTATTTGATCAACACGTCATACACTAAAAATATTGAACAATTGCATGTGATCAAATATATAAGGTCTCCCACTCAGCATCATGCTGCAGCGCTTCATAGCAGTGGGAGCCATTATGAGAACAATCACGTTAACGTCATCATACAAATGTTCCATTATATAACCAATTAATGTTAATTGAACAGCAAAATAAAATATGTAAAAGAAAATAAAAAAAACAATAGCACAAAATAAAAAAATTATATGAAAAATTCTTTTTAAAAACCGATTTCAAACGCCCGCGCCATTACAAAGTATATAATTTATTGTTGATATTTTAAAAACCTCTAGACCGATTTCGATAAAATTTCAATGGGGCCATCTGGAAAACCAATTTTCCAAATCGGTTCAGGCGTCTTCGAGTAATCGGTGAACATACATAAAAAAAAGATTCCAACGAATTGAGAACCTCCTCCTTTTTTGAAGTCGGTTAAAAACAGGCAACATACAATACCTACGGCAAGCACATAAATGCTAGAACGTTCTAAAAACTCATTACTTCATAATAATAATAAATTGAGGTTGATGATAACTAAACGACTTCATAAAAGGAGGAGGTTCTCAATTCTTCGG
The DNA here is from genome assembly GCA_029955525.1 of Oeneis ivallda. Lineage (NCBI taxonomy): Eukaryota > Metazoa > Arthropoda > Insecta > Lepidoptera > Nymphalidae > Oeneis > Oeneis ivallda. The sequence continues at coordinate 7,212,337 of JARPMR010000021.1, forward strand.
AATCTTTTTTTATTTTTTTTGATAGGTATATATTCTTACGGATTACTCGAAGACGCCTGAACCGATTTGGAAAATTATTTTTTTCTTTCAAAGGGTATATTTCCCAGGTTTCCCATTTAAATTTTATCGAAATCGGTCGAGCGGTTTTTAAAAAAATGCGCGAGTGTCGTGGAACACTCGGTTGGCACGAAGTTCCTTTATAAATAATAAATTAATAATAAAAATAAAAAAATAGGGATAAACTCCACATGTAGAAATTATTTAAAATAAAATAGAAAATAGAAAATTCAGTCTGCCGAGCTGGGATTCGAACCATCGACCTTTATGGGACTGTAGAAAACACAAGGCTACGGAGATCTAATATTGTAGTGTTAAAATATTGAACACAATGCCAAATTCACATTCAAAAAAGTGTCGGTTCAATTTAGGCATCGCGCGATAAGGAACTTCGTTCCAAAAATCGATAATAAATTATATACTTTGTAGTGGCGCGGGCGTTTGAAGTCGGTTTTTTAAAAAGATTTTTTTATATTAAACTAGCTGACCCAGCGAACTTCGTACCGCCAGCAAAAATATTTAGTGGTTGGTCACCCTTATCATTTAGGGCTATGAAAAATAGATGTTGGCCGATTCTCAGACCTACTCGATATGCTCACAAAATTTCATGAGAATCGGTCAAGCCGTTTCGGAGGAGTACGGGAACGAACATTGTGACACGAGAATTTTATATATTAGACTAGCTGATGCCCGCGACTTCGTCCGCATGGATTTAGTTTTTAAAAATCCCGCGGGAACTCTTTCATTATCCGAGATAAATAGTAGCTCTCCCGGTCTGAGGAACCACTACTACATCTATTACTATACCCATGAAAAAAATCGCATCAATCCGCTGTTCTGTTGCGACGTGATTGAAGGACAAACCAACAAACAAACACACTTTCGCATTTATAATATCAGTAGTGCTTTATTATAACACTTTTTATAATTGTCAAATTTTTTACCATACTTAACCAAAGACAAAATTACGTTTAGCTGTCATTTACGTTTTGTTATTCCACTGTCATTTGCATTTTGTTATTCCTTGTCAGATGCGTTTTTGTTATAAGTATCACGTTTTATAGTGACTTGACGGAAACGCGGTTGAACGGGATAAAAAGTATCCTATGTCCGTCTCCTGGTTCTAAGCTACCTCTCCACCAATTTTCAGCCAAATCGGTTCAGCCGTTCTTGAGTTATAAATAGTGTAACTAACACCACTTTCTTTTATATATATGGATTATATACGAACAACATCAATATGAGTTATGATGACGCATGTTGTATACTATGTTCGTAGTCGGGGTAGTTTTTAATACATTCTTTACATTGGGTCCAGCACACGGACACTCTATAATAAAACTATGATGAACACTTTTTTTTTAAATCTTATTTATTTTGAGGAGCTTTTATAGGTGACCTACATGTCAGCCCCATCGGTACACACAAATTACATAAAAAATCATTCATTGATTCAATTATAATTAAATCTAAAACTAAAACTATACCAATTTGAGAGAATCAATGATGAACACTTGACAGGCTCCTGTCATATCTTTATGACATATTTGATTGACGCCATTTTGGCGCTGTGAACAGTTACGAGTGTCCAAGGAACTAAATAATTTAGTGAGGACTGAGGATACTAGTTGAGAGCTGATATTTCATACATTTTTGTATTTTTTTTTATTTGATGACAAGATAGTCGTTAACTGCGATCTCACCTGATGGTAAGTGACGATGCAGTCTAAGATGGTAGCGGGCTTACTTGTAAGGGGTATGGCAGTGAACATTCAACCCATAAGCCTAATCGGTTTCTACACGACATCGATCGTGCCGGAACGCTAAATCGTTTGGCGGTATGTGTTTGACGGTAGGGTGGTAACTAGCCACGACCAAAGCTTCCCACCAGACCAGACCATACACAATTCAGAAATTTTTAATTCCCAAATTGACCCCGGAATCGAACGCCAGACCTCCCATTTATAAGACCACAGCGTTCACCACTGCGCCAGGGAGGTCGTCTGTACTTTTTTGTACATTTTTAAAAGGAAGAAAAAGAATTTTTGAGCTATTGCATAGCTTTTATCGCGGGCGTTGAACTAGGAAAAACAGTTTGAGCGCGGCGACCGAATCAAGAAATTCCGTAACGAAAATAAACCTAACACCGTCGTTCAGTAATCGTTCAACATTTTAGAGGTTCACGAGTAGCTCTGTTTGACGCAGTGGGCGAGCGACCGCTTTCTTTACCGTATGGTGTATGATGTCGCAGGTTCGCATCTCACTCGCGAAGTAGTGACAGTGCGCTTTTCTTGTTTGTTTGTTTTTAAATTTTTTTTTGCATAATATTTACTATGCAAAAAAAATATTGCATAAATATTATAATTGCATAAGTTGATAAAAAATGCTATGCAATAGCTTTACCGCGGCAGTCCCCGAGTGCCACTTAATTTTTTATATTACTAGCTGACCCGGCGAACTTCGTACCGCCAACTTATCTATATAAATAAAACAAATAAACTATCCTTATCGAAAAAAAACTATCCTATCTTTCAAGTTGGACCAAATTACAGATAGTTACGAAGTTTGATCAAAATCGGTTAAGTAGTTTATGAGTCCATCGCGGACAAACAACTTGACACGTAATTTATATATATTAAGATTTTTACCTAAGTACTGATCGAGTAAAACGTAAGAAGCGTACGCAGACCTACGCAACGGCAGTTACCACTTACCACCCTACGCAACGAGTTGCGTCAACGTTGCGCCTTAATCCAATTAAACGCGGCGGAAGGCCGCCGGCGGGTGTCTGTTACATGAACAAATAACCGGACAATAACACTGCTTCGTACAAAAACTACTAATATTACATACAGTACCCGGCGATATATATTGCACATCGGCCTTTGGAATAAAACGCTATTCTATTCACAGTTCGACTGCATTTTTTTATATATGTTACGTGATGTGCTCGCCGATTGTGAAGAGATTTCAGTAATTACTACGTGAATTTCTGGCTAGCTTTCCTTGCAATAGAATAGAATAGCGTTTTATTCCAAAGGCCGATGTGCAATATATATCGCCGGGTACTGTACTAGCTGATGCCCGCGCTTCGTCCGCGTGGATTTAGTTTTAAAAATCCCTCGGGAACTCTTTTATTTTCCGGGATAAAAGTAGCCTATGCCACCCACCAGGTCCTCAACTGTACTATCAAAAATTACGTCGATCCGTAGCTCTGTTGCAGCGTGATTGAAGGACAAACCAACTCTTTCGCGTTTGTAATATTAGTATGATATGATGCGAAAGTTTGTGAGGATGGATGGGTAGATGGATGTTTATCACTCCTTCGCACCACAACGAATCAACCGATTTGGGTGAAAATAATACATTTTTTTTTCAAGATTATTTTGTACAACTTTATCGGTTTAATTAATATGTATAACCTTTAGAGTTTAGCCCAATCGACAGGTAGGAAAAAGTGGGGTTAGGTGGAAAAAGGTCGGAGGGAAGTTAATGAAACTTTGGAATGTTGTTCAGGGATGGTTATTTAACATTTTCTCAAGTTTTGGACCTAGAGGACCCAGTGCTAAAAGAGGAGGGTGGGGGGAAAACTGCAAACTTTTCGACCTTCCTCCGGTTTTTCCTCAATAACTTTTTTCCCTTACGTCCTGCGGCAAAAGCATTTCTATAATTTTCTGTAGAACGTTAAATTTCCTACAAGTTTGATTATACAAAAATTTTTGTATATCAATTCGTTTTCGAGATATGGCACTTCAAAAAAAAAATCATTTCGAAATTGGCTAAAAACGCGGACGAAGTCGCGAGAAAAGCTAGGATATAATTTTGGTATACAATTATTCCGTGGTGGAAATTTTAAGAGAACATAGTAGGCAGTGGGGCTGTACCTTTGGAACTTTACCATAGTATTTACCTACTACAATTATTGTAGATGCCTCCAGGCAGGTGTCACCCCGCTATAAATAGCTCCAAGTAGACACTTAAGTTAATTTATGCTTAACATAAAAACAACTTGAGATCTGGTCAAACATTACGCGGCTGGGAAACGCGTCATAATTCTTACGACTGCGTCGATTGTATTGGATGGGATATGAGGCTGATAGTGCAATAAAACTCCGTAGACGTTATACGGTATATCATGTCAAAACACAATAAAATAAATACATCATTCACAATTTACAAACTGTAGGTATAAGACTTAGTTTTACACATAGATACAAAATTCTCTATTAGATGTGGCAGTCTCTAAGTGGGTCTACAATATTGCAAAATATGTTTTTCACTTCGTTGAGTTTATTAAGATTTATAGTAACCTGTTGATTGTCCATTAAATAAATAAATAAATTACACAAGGAACAACAAACTAATCTTGCTTATAATCCGCTAAGCCAGAAAAATCTGTATACGTGTAGTACACGCTGTACACTGCTGCTCTTATGCCTGTTTTCGCCAACCATACCTAAGTCTTCACCTAAGTAAAAGTCTTTACGTAGGTAGCCCCTAAATACAATCCCTTACCCAATGTCATTATCACCTTCAGGCATTCCCCAAAGGTTCGTGAAAACGAAATTGACAGAAAGTGTCACCTAACTTAGCTTATGTAGTCCGTAGAAGTAAGGGAATGCTCTTGAAAATGGGCATTTTAGTATGTATTTAAAAAATTCTTCTTAAAAAACCGACTTCAAACGCAACTACAAAGTATAAAATAATTTTGGTTTATACACGTATGTTTAAGTCGGGCCGGCCTAAATAGAAACGATGGAGTTGATGCGCGACTTCAACATACGTTTACTTGATACTAAAATTATTTTATACTTTGTAGTGACGTTTGAAGTCGGCATTTTAAAAACTTTTTTTATATTTTATTACTTTAAGCTTTTTAACACACGTTCTTCAGTAGCTTCTACACATTCTCTGATCGCGGGTGATTTGCTCTTATTCAACACAGTTATCCCACCCTTCGCTTCGTATTTGTCCAAGCCTTTAACGTATCCGAATGACGGTTTTATTATACTTGTTCTTGTTCAGTGTTTATCTGCATATTATGAATCGGTAGAATGTTTCAAAAACCATTCTCTCACATTATTTATTATTAGATGATGCCTGCGACTTCGACCGCGTGGTTTTAGTTTTTAAAATCCCTCGGGAAATCTTTAATTTTCGGGGATAAAAAGTAGTCGATGTCACTCTCCAGGTCTTCAACTATAGTCATGCAAATCACGTCGATCCGTAGCTTTGTTGCGGCGTGATTGAAGGACAAACCAACAAACAAACTTTCGGATTTATAATACTAGCTGATGCACACGACTTCGTCCGCGTGGATTATTTTTTTAAAATCGATAAAAAGTAGCCTATCTCACTCTCCAGGTCCTCAACTATAGCCATGCAAAAAATCATGTCGATCCGTAGTTCTGTTGCGGTGTGATTGAAGGACAAACCAATGAACCAACAAACAAACACTTGCATTTATATGCTATTAGTATGACTAGAATGATTATTAGTTAAGAGTATATTTGCATATTATGCGAGAATATTTGGAAGTCGTTTTCGTGGGCAAACAGATGCCAGACCCAGTCCCAATCTAATGCTGATGGACCACTGACCTCTATACTTAATGTATGATTAGCACTGGACTGGCTGTTCCTATACAAATGTCAGCTTAAGGATGATTATACGGGTCTGTCCGCGAAATTAAAATTTAATTTGGTTTTCGCAATTTGCAAACTAATACGACAAAGTAGGCTTATGGCATTCTAATTGCGCCAGTGGAATTATCATCTTCACAGGTTTACATAAAAATCTTTACTTGAAAGTGACCAGTTTCAGAAATTAATCAAAATACTGAGTTGGGCGTGAGTTACTCACAAATTAGTCGATATTTTGATTAATTTCTTAAACTAGACACTTTCAAGTAAAGATTTTTATATTAAACCTGTGAAGATGATAATTCCACTGGCGCAATTAGAATGCCATAAGCCTAGTTTGTCGTATTCGTTTACAAATTGCGAAAAACCAAATTTAAATTGAATTTCGCGGGCAGACCCTTGTCTTCCATCTTAATACTTCTTTTATACCTACGTCCTGTTCAATATGCTGTTCAAGATATAACATAAGGTACATTCCAAGTAGTTTGAAAAGCATAGGCGTGATATGCTCTACTACCCGTGCGAGTCGCTAGTAGTCAGATCAACGATGTTATAAATAAACGTATTAAGGGTTTTACGTTTTTGCGGTTTTGGTAGCTGTTCCGAAGCTCGATTCCGCGTCGCGCTTCAGTGGGCACTACAAACGCCAGTCGCAGCGATCGAGTCGCGTTTTTGGCATCGGCGCTCCGCGATTTTTGAGCGCTGACCGTCGCTACTTATAGCATTGCACACACTCTTTAAACATTTCTGTGGTGGTGTCGTGTGATGCGGGTTGTTACGTTCCCTCAAATATGGTTGAGCGAAGCAATGGCTGGGTCATGCGTCATGCTCGTGAACGGGTGCCACCAGCGGCAATGGGGCTACTTTATGTCTGCCCATCTTAAGATAGAAGTTAGTCGGTATGCATTTTTGGAACTTCCCTCATTGTGGAAACACTGCATATATATATCATAGTATTAACTGTATTGTAAATTTGTTTTGAAAAGAGCAACCGCCAAGTTTCTTGCTGGTTCTTCTCGGCAGGAAAGGCATTCCGAACCATCGACTATTCAAAAGCACTTGTAAATGTTTATTTGAATAAAAAATATTTCTATGCTATTCTATTCTATTCTATTGTATCGAACGATTTTGAGTCGCGTAAACGCGATGCAGTCGCAAGAACGTCGATCGCTGCCGCTCGAAGTAGCCAGTCTGCCCGCTCCCTTAGCGGGAGCGATCGGTGTTTTTACTTTTTACGGCTTTTAACGATTTTGCGATTGCATCGCTTTTCTGCGATTTTCGATCGCTGATTTCTGCGATCGGATCGTGCATCACCCAACGAAAATGACACCGATTTTGCATTTTTAACCGACTTCAAGAAAGGAGGAGGTTCTAAATTCATCGGAATCTTTTTTTTTTGTGAATGTTCACCGATTACTCGTAGACGTGTGGACCGATTTGAAATGTTTTTTTTTGTTTTAAAGGGCATACTTCCCAGGTGGTCCCATATAAATTTTATTGGAATCGGTCGAGCCGTTTTTAAAATATCAACAATAAATTAAATACTTTGTATAGTGTGTGTGGTGTGTGTGATGTAGTAAACTGGGAGTTTGAAGTCGGTTCTTTAAAGATAATTGTTATATTAAATTATTGCGATCAAAAATCACTGAACCGCGTAGCAGTCGCAAAAACGCTACAAGCCATAAAAAACTAAATCCACGCGGACGAAGTCGCGGGCATCAGCTAGTAAATAATAAAAGTATTTCCATACAGTAGTCTTAATCGAGGTCTCATGAATTGAAGCGTATCCAAGTCAATAAGTGTAACCGAGTGATTGCGTCACAAATTACTTACTACAATCTCATTGGTGCACTGTCTCACTGCAACCAATCAGAAAGCTGAAATTAATGTAATGGCGTCTCAACTTGACGCCGACGATGCTTATGATGCCGCAATGTACTTCATAGATGACGTCAGGGATCCATGGAAAGAAGGTGAGTGTAAAGTGCTACCAACCTATCTGTTCATCATCATCATTAACTTTTAAACGACTCTACTGAGCGCAAGTCTCCTCTCAGAGAAAGGGTTATATTGTAGGCCATAGAATAGAACAGAGTAGAAATGTTTTTATTCAAATTAACTTTTACAAGTACTTTTGAATCGTCAATGAGTCTACCACTGGTTCGGAATGCCGTTCCTGCCGAGAAGAACCAGCAAGAAACTCGGCGGTTGCTCTATTCAAAATACTTTTACAATATACTTACACTAGCGGCACGCTATGATGGCCGGTTTGACGTTTGTCCGCTCATGAAGTTCCGTATTAATTGATAACGACTTTGAAGGAAATAATTGTATTACTTTATTGACGATAGTGATGTGCAGAGATTCATAAATTTTATCGAATGTAGTTTTAGGTTTAGGACTCAAAATTTATTTATTAAATTGATTTCTAAAATGTATACAAGTGTAGAAAAATCAGTTTGCACCATTTAAGGGGTGAATGTACTTGTGAATATGAACAATTTTCACTATGTGGACAAACCTCTGAAATCGCAAAAAAATATCAGCTGTTTCATACAAAAGGTAAAATTTTTATTTTTATATGATATATACCACAACTCGGCATTTGGTTTTCTAAATTGAAAATTTTTAAAAATGGAATCTAATACGATCGTCACATAGGATCGCTGGCTAGCACAACTACTACCTCCGGCAAACTCGCGTCAATGCTCAATGCAAAACAAAGCAGTTTCGAATTGACGTTGCTTCGAAAAGTATAAACTGTCAGTGCAATGCGATTGTGATATAGTTTTGACCTGGCTTTGGATTTCAAATATTGATACTGCATTACTGTTGACCCTTGCTCGTTAATTTGGACTCTGTTCAAGCCCTTTGTTGTGGATTTCGTCGATATGACCGAACGTACGCAGAGAACTGTTCTAAATAGTCAGACACGTGAGTTCGTAATACGCCTTCGTAACTATTTCGATCGTGAAGCTCAAAATGGAGGGCCAATTTTACCTATAACGTCAGTGGTTGAACGCGTAGCTGATGCGCTTAATATTGGACAACGAACTGTTAGACGGATAACTAAAAAAAAATATGGCGAGACTGGCACAGAAGAAAATAAACTTCACACACCAAAAAAGAGAAAACGAGCAAAACCAGTCGTAGGCATCGATAGCTTTGATGCCGATGCTATCCGAAGACATGTTTACGGCTACTATTTACAGAAGGAGTATCCAACAAGAAAAAAGTTGGTGCATTCACTGAAGGAAGCTGGATTATTCTTCGGTGGGGAAAGTTCTTTAACGAAGATTTTGAAGACCATTGGATTTCGATACAAAAAATGTAACAAACACAAAATATTGATGGAAAGATTTGATATAGCGATGGCAAGGTATACTTTTTTACGGCAAGTGAAAGAAATCAAAAATTGGCAAAATGTTGTGTTCTTGGATGAAACATGGCTTAATGCTAACCATACTGTAGGCCGTTCTTGGAACGATGACACAGCAGCATCTACTTCCAAAGTTCCTGTAGGAAAAGGATCGCGACTTATAATTTGTCACGCCGGAACCATCAACGGGTTTGTCGAAGGTTCTCTCATGGCTTTTGCGTCAAAAACCACTGGAGACTATCATGAAGACATGAATGGAGAAAAGTTTACTGAATGGTTTACCTCAATGTTGTGTAGCCTCCCTGAACCATCTATTATAATTATGGACAACGCCCCATACCACTCGATGCAAATTGACAAGCCACCTGCCCAATCCCAAAAGAAAGCTGATATCGTCGCATGGCTTCGTAAAAATGGCGTAGATGCAAACATGAATATGTTAAAAGCGGAATTAGTACGTCTTTTAAAAGAAAACAAACCAACCAAGATCCGATACGTCATTGACGAAATAGCATTAGAACATGGGCACAGAGTTATACGGTTACCGCCTTACCATTGTGAGTATAATGCGATTGAGTTGGTGTGGGCTCAAATTAAGGGATATGCTGCAAGACACAATACAGAACCCCCATTTACCACAAAAAAAATGCTAAAATTATTAGAAGAAGCTTGTGAACATGTGACTAAAGGAGACTGGGAAAAGGTTGTGAATAGAACTGTTAAATTAATAAGGGAAGATTATGAAAGAGATGTGAAAATAGATAATATTATAGAAAACGAACATATAATTATTAATGTAGGTGATGATAGCAGTGACGACAGTGAAAATAGTAGTATGGACGAATCTTATTAATTATGGCCTTTTGTGGCACCTTTTTTGGTATCTTTTGTATTCATATGTTTCTTGTGTGCATATAAAGTATGTATATTCATTTTCATTCAAATATTCAGTTCGTTCAAATAAATTAAATAAACATATACATTTTTGTTTTATTAAACCTATTTAATCAGGTACAAAAACAAAACTTAATTGTTTTTTGTTCGAGAATAAATTGACATTCCACATCACTATTGTAATGTGTCAAACCGGCCATCATAGCGTGCCGCTAGTGTAATAGATATTATGCTATGTATGCAGAGTTTCCACAATGAGGGGAAGACAGAAAGTAGCCCCATTGCCGCTGGTGGAACCCGTTCACGAGCATGACGCATGACCCAGCCATTGCTTCGCTCAACCATATTTGAGTGCCATACCACAATCATACCATCAACCATAGTCTACCACGTCGGCTCAATGCGAATTGGCGGACTTCACACACCTTAGAACTAAAGGCAGCTTATTTTAAAATACAATTCCGTGGGGTGCCACAGTGATAGCCTAGTGAAAAGTGATTGGGAGTGTGGTCTATTCGGGGGGTCGTAGGTTCGATCCCGGGCTTCGACTTTTAAAAGTAATGTGCGTTTAAGAAATTAAATATCACAAGCTTCAACGGTGAAGGAAAACATCGCGAGGAAACCTGCACGCGTTAGAGTTCTCCATAATTTTCTCAAAGGTGTGTGAAGTTCGCCAATTCGCATTGGGCCAGCGTAGTGGACTATGGCCTAAAGCCCTTCTCTGCGGCGTTTAAGAAATAAAATATCACAAGCTTCAACGAAAAACATCGCGAGGAAACCTGCACGCCTGAGAGTTCTCCATAATTTTTTCAAAGATGTGTTGAAGTTCGCCAATTCGCATTGGGCCAGCGTGGTGGACTATGGCCTATCACCCTTCTCTGAGAGACCTGCACTCAGTAGTGAGTCGTTGATGGGTTGATGATGATGATTAAGTGCCACATTACCACACTAATGCTTAGGGAACGTTTATTTATTTATTTCTTCTTCTTCTTCTTCTTTATCAACCTATAGATGTCCACTGCTGGACAAAGGTCTCCTGCATGGACTTCCACAGGCTTCGGTCTTGCGCCGCTTGAATCCAGCGGCTCCCTGCGACTCGTTTGATGTCGTCGGTCCACCTGGTGGGGGGTTTGCCAACACTGCGTTTCCCGGTGCGGGGTCGCCACTCCAACACCTTGGGACCCCAACGACCATCAGTTCTTCGAACTATGTGCCCGCCCATTTCCACTTCAGTTTCGCGACACGCTGAGCTATGTCGGTGACTTTGGTTCTCCTACGAATCTCCTCATTTCTGATTTGATCTCGCAGAGATATACCGAGCATTGCTCTCTCCATCGCTCGCTGGATGACCCTGAGCCTTCTTATGAGGCCCATAGTTAGCGACCATGTCTCGGATCCGTAAGTCATCACTGGCAACATTATTTATATATTTATTTATATTTATTTATTTGTTTGCCAACAGGCACTCGCGCAAAAATGACAAAAAAAGAAATAACATGTAAAGAAACATTTCAGGTGTGCACCCAATTACAGGCAAACGGACATGCATAAAGTCAAAGTGCAAATGCGGGTTTGCCCTTACAATTACTTACATAATAAAGTTAACATAAGAAAAATATATAATATAATTATCTAACTGAATTTCAAATTACTATTAATAAGGTCGAAGAAGCATACGAGGCTAAGAAGAAGAAGAACGTTGGTGAAAACGCGCGATAGAGCGCTCACTTCGCTCGGTGCGTTAACGTGGGTCATTTTGTCCCCAGATGCGTTGGACCGCGAGCGCGTGTCCCAGCACGGTCAGCTGCGAGAGCTGGTGGCGCGCGGGGACGCGGGCGGGCTCCGCGCGCGCCTGGAAGCGCTGGGGTCGGCCGCTGGCATCGTGGCCAACCTAACCCCGGGCGGCGCTAACACGTTGCTATACGTGTATGTTGATTTTAACCGACTTCAAACTAGTGTAAATTAAAATTTTTTAAGTGAAAACTTCTTTAGGCACGTTGAGCACTTTTTTGGGTGAGCAAAAAACCATGGATTTCGCGAAATCGTCACCGTCACCATCGTCACCTGGAGATTTTAGTAAGCGTTCAACATTTAGAGATTCTTAAGCAATCTTGTACAGCGCGGTCGGCTAGCAGCCGCATTCCTTACCGTTTAATGTATGATGTCGCAGGTTCGAATCTCACTCACGAAACGTGACAGTGCGCTTTTTTTAATTTTTTTATTTATTTTTATATTTATTTAATTTCTATTGGTCGGGTTGGGTGGAGTCAGGTCTGATTTGGTCGGGTTGGGTGACTTGGGTCACAGGAATGTCACGTGTTTCCAGCGCGTCGGAGCTGGGCGCTAAGGCGGCGGCGGCGGCGCTAGTGCAAGCGGGAGCGGACGGGCGCGCGCACCCCGTCACCCGCTACGGCCCGCTCTACATCGCGTGCTACCACGGACACCTGGACATTGCGCAGCTGCTGTTGACTCACTTCCCTGAAGCTGTACAGGTTAGTGTCACGTGTTTCCAGCGCGTCGGAGCTGGGCGCTAAGGCGGCGGCGGCGGCGCTAGTGCAAGCGGGAGCGGACGGGCGCGCGCACCCCGTCACCCGCTACGGCCCGCTCTACATCGCGTGCTACCACGGACACCTGGACATTGCGCAGCTGTTGTTGACTCACTTCCCTGAAGCTGTACAGGTTAGTGTCACGTGTTTCCAGCGCGTCGGAGCTGGGCGCTAAGGCGGCGGCGGCGGCGCTAGTGCAAGCGGGAGCGGACGGGCGCGCGCACCCCGTCACCCGCTACGGCCCGCTCTACATCGCGTGCTACCACGGACACCTGGACATTGCGCAGCTGTTGTTGACTCACTTCCCTGAAGCTGTACAGGTTAGTGTCACGTGTTTCCAGCGCGTCGGAGCTGGGCGCTAAGGCGGCGGCGGCGGCGCTAGTGCAAGCGGGAGCGGACGGGCGCGCGCACCCCGTCACCCGCTACGGACCGCTCTACATCGCGTGCTACCACGGACACCTGGACATTGCGCAGCTGCTGTTGACTCACTTCCCTGAAGCTGTACAGGTTAGTGGCAAACCATAAAGGCTTGTGCGGACCACGCCTGATGTGTGCCACGTTTGTGTACGACACTAATTTCGCGCTCGCTTCGCTCGTATATGGAAATGTTTGCTGTATGCAGGCGATCTTAGCGACTTTTATCGAAATCGGTTTATTTTTATAAGTTGTGAGAAGGAAAGTTACAGACAAACAAATAGGCAGACACACTTACGCAATTAATAATTATATAAGTTTGGATCATTATATATATTTATATTTTTTGGAAAAGTTAAGAATTTAAATATAAATAAACTGTTGCAACGGTTTTTGTTTGACTGTACCAACCTACGAGTATTTATAGCTTAATTAAATTGATTTGATTAATTTATTATTACCATTACAGCAAGAGACTGTGGAGAAATGGCTGCCACTCCACGCGGCGTGTATCGGCGGCCACCCGGCGCTTGTGAGCCTGCTCCTAGACTATCCGTACCCTGAGCACCTGCTGAGCACTTACACGTGAGTCACTACTCGACTCGTTCATAATATCTACACCGAGAGACCGTGGACAAAATGGCTGCCACTTCACGCGGCGTGTATCGGCGGCCACCCGGCGCTTGTGAGCCTGCTCCTAGACTATCCGTACCCTGAGCACCTGCTGAGCACTTACACGTGAGTCACTTACTCGTTCATATCTACACCGAGAGACCGTGGACAAAATGGCTGCCACTCCACGCGGCGTGTATCGGCGGCCACCCGGCGCTTGTGAGCCTGCTCCTAGACTATCCGTACCCTGAGCACCTGCTGAGCACTTACAAGTGAGTCACTTAGGGCCGATTTTTTAATCCGTAGTAAAAGTAGAGTTGACTATTTGTCGAATTGACTATAGATAAGACACTAACTAATGGTTAAACCAAAGTTTCGTTTTTTGATCGTCATTTTAACTCTAGTAAGTATTAACCAATGGTTAAAGTATTGCCATTGCTATTAACACTGACTTACCTAGGGTAAAGTCATTTTTCGTAGGGAGTCGTTATTTTCTTATGGGAATATTTGTAAATCCGAATGCATTTTGGCCATTTGTTGTGACGTTTATGTCAAATTCGTGTAATTTTGTTATGTGTGAATCAATTGTGCAGTTAAATACATAGTATTAGATTCTAAGCGAAACTACCATATTTGAGAGTAGTTTTTAACTTTTTATCATAATTTAATTCGATTTATAAAGACCGTAAACATTTTATTTCTAGATTCCTCCTCACAAACTTTCACATTAATTTATTATATTAGTAGGAAAGGAAGATACTCAATTATTTTGTGTATAGGCAAAACCTATCTACTTATGGATTACCCAATATTCACAAGCAAAAAAAAACTGATTATGCATGTAACCAACAAAAAGATGCAGCCTGGCGATCTCTGGCCGATAATTTCAATTCCGACACAGTTAGATATCGAACTATAAAACAACTACAATTTAACAACATGAATAAACTCAGTAGCAAGGAAGTTTGATAAATCATCCCAATGCTCCAGCGGCGAGTTACGTGGTTATTAACCTTAGGGCATAGGTCTTAGGTCTTAGATCTTCTCATCAGGACTACGTAGTATAACTAACCGACCGTAACTAGTTCATCATAAGATGAACTCTCCGACATGTCAAAGTATCGGGTTATTTTAAATTCATCATTAAATGGGCCAAAACACTGAATTTATGTCAATTTCAACAAATTGAGAAAAGACAAAAACTAATAATATTATCTTGCGTCGAGGACAGATGGTCAATGGACCCAAATAAAACAAAAGAACATATGTTCTCCCACAAGTTAACTATCCGCCATATTGCTAAACCCTCGACATTGCTGTGGTTAAATATTTTAACTAATAGTTACTTTTTAAACCATTAGTTAAGCAAACTATGGTTCAAAAAACGTATTTTGTAGAAATTTAACTATTTGTTGCCATTTTTAACTAATGGTCGCCTTAACTAGGGATCAAAAAACCGGCCCTTACTCGTTCATATCTACACCGAGAGACCGTGGACAAAATGGCTGCCACTCCACGCGGCGTGTATCGGCGGCCACCCGACGCTTGTGAGCCTGCTCCTAGACTATCCGTACCCTGAGCACCTGCTGAGCACTTACAAGTGAGTCACTTAGGGCCGATTTTTTAATCCGTAGTAAAAGTAGAGTTGACTATTTGTCGAATTGACTATAGATAAGACACTAACTAATGGTTAAACCAAAGTTTCGTTTTTTGATCGTCATTTTAACTCTAGTAAGTATTAACCAATGGTTAAAGTATTGCCATTGCTATTAACACTGACTTACCTAGGGTAAAGTCATTTTTCGTAGGGAGTCGTTATTTTCTTATGGGAATATTTGTAAATCCGAATGCATTTTGGCCATTTGTTGTGACGTTTATGTCAAATTCGTGTAATTTTGTTATGTGTGAATCAATTGTGCAGTTAAATACATAGTATTAGATTCTAAGCGAAACTACCATATTTGAGAGTAGTTTTTAACTTTTTATCATAATTTAATTCGATTTATAAAGACCGTAAACATTTTATTTCTAGATTCCTCCTCACAAACTTTCACATTAATTTATTATATTAGTAGGAAAGGAAGATACTCAATTATTTTGTGTATAGGCAAAACTTACCTATCTACTTATGGATTACCCAATAATCAGAAGCAAAAAATCTGGTTATGCATGTAACCAACAAAAAGATGCAGCCTGGCGATCTCTGGCCGATAAGTTCAATTCCGACACAGATATCGAATAGAATATATAAATAGATACTTATCGAACTGTAAAACAACTACAATTTAACAACATAAATAAAAGCAGTAGCAAGGAAGTTTGCAAAATCATCCCAATGCTCCAGCGGCGAATTACGTGGTCTAAGGTCTCAGATCTTCTCATCAGGACTTTATAACTAACCGACCGTAACTAGTTCATCATAAGATGAACTCTCCGACATGTCAAAGTATCGGGTTATTTTAAATTCATCATTAAATGGGCCAAAACACTGAATTTATGTCAATTTCAACAAATTGAGAAAAGACAAAAACTAATAATATTATCTTGCGTCGAGGACAGATGGTCAATGGACCCAAATAAAACAAAAGAACAGATCTTCTCCCACAAGTTAACTATCCGCCATATTGCTAAACCCTCGACATTGCTGTGGTTAAATATTTTAACTAATAGTTACTTTTTAAACCATTAGTTAAGCAAACTATGGTTCAAAAAACGTATTTTGTAGAAATTTAACTATTTGTTGCCATTTTTAACTAATGGTCGCCTTAACTAGGGATCAAAAAACCGGCCCTTACTCGTTCATATCTACACCGAGAGACCGTGGACAAAATGGCTGCCACTCCACGCGGCGTGTATCGGCGGCCACCCGGCGCTTGTGAGCCTGCTCCTAGACTATCCGTACCCTGAGCACGGAGCAGCGATCCGCTGGATTCAGGCGGCGCAAGACCGAGGCCTGAGAAAATCCATGCAAAAGACCTTTGTCCAGCAGTGGACGTCCATCGGTTGACAAGAAGAAGAATTGTCGTAGATAATAATGGACCACATTTATTTAAAATTATCTGAGATTTTTATAATCATTGAAAATATTAGAATGTGCGAGAGAGAGGGATGCTGAAGGTAATAGTCCTCTTAAGGTTGATTATACGGGTCTATCCGCAAAATTCAAATTTAATTTGGTTTTTTGCAATTTGTAAACTAATACGATACAGTAGGCTTATGGCATTCTAATTGCGCCAATGGCAGTGTCATCTTCACAGGTTTTTATAAAGATCTTTACTTGAAAGTGTCCAATTTAAGAAATTTGTCAGAATATCGAGTTGGACGTGAGTTACTCACAAACTAGTTGATATTCTGACAAATTTCTTAAACTGGACACTTTCAGGTAAAGATTTTTATATAAACATGTGAAGATGATAGTGCCATCGTCGCAGTTAGAATGCCATAAGCCTACTTTGTCGTATTAGTTTACAAATTGCGAAAAACCAAATTAAATTTGAATTTCGCGGATAGACCCGTATAATCAACCTTAAGAGTTAACACTTTTGCCGTCAGCGACGCGACCGGCAAGTGGCAGTACCGGTTCGCGTTCGACGTGAACGCGCGCGACGCCAGCGGTCAGACCGCGCTGTACGTGGCGTGCACGCTCGGGAACGCGGCGGTCGTGGACGCGCTGCTCGCGCACACTGTGCCCGTCTACCAGGTGAGTTGTAAACACTCAAAATGAGTGTGGTAACTCAAAAATTTGTGTAACTTAAAATGAGTGCAATAATAAGTCATTGCACTCATTTTGTGTTGTGCTGGAAGTTAGGATTGCAGGCAAGAGAGCTCCAGTTCGCCAAAGACGCAAGTGGTTGGACGATATAAGGGGGTGGTCTGGGCTGACTTATCCAAAATTAAAAGATACGGCTTTAAATAGAGAAGCTTATCGCATGATGACCGCCAAACTTCTACACGAGTAAGGCATACGATGATGATGATGATGATGATGAATAACTTAAAAATGAGATTAACAACTTATTTTTAAGTTGTTGAGTTGAGTAACTTAATATTGAGTTGTGTTGAGTATAGTAACTTAAAAGGAGAGTTCTAACTGAAAAATGAATGTTGTACGTCGATATGAGTGCTTGAATGAGCTTTGATGATATAAGTGAGTGGTTACTGGTAAATGACGCGACTTCAGGTGTGATCGCGGTCAAGCGCTAGCTTATAAAATAAAAAAAATGAGCTTAACGACTCAAAATGAATGTTGAGTGAAAAAACTAAAAAAATGAGTGTTAATAAGTAACTTAAAATGAGTGTTGAGTTAGGTAACTTAAACTGAGTTTTGTTCAGTGGAGTAACTTAAAAAAAAAAAAGATTGTTAAGTGACTTTAAATGGTATCTCAAAATGAGTTGATGAGTATTTCGAGTGGGTGTGTCAGGGTAGATATTAAATCTTCGACCTAACCTTTATAATTCTGACCTATCATTTGTTATTTGCAGCCGGAAGCCGAGGAGCAAGCAGCCGCCCCGCCGCAGGTGGTCAGTCCCCAGCGGGCGGGCATCTCGCTCGGCATCCATGCTATAGTCAGCAAACTGACGGGAGCCAAACCTGTGAGTCTATCAACTGTATCGTCAAGCAGCCGCCCCGCCGCAGGTGGTCAGTCCCCAGCGGGCGGGCATCTCGCTCGGCATCCATGCTATAGTCAGCAAACTGACGGGAGCCAAACCTGTGAGTCTATCAACTGTATCGTCAAGCAGCCGCCCCGCCGCAGGTGGTCAGTCCCCAGCAGGCGGGCATCTCGCTCGGCATCCACGCTATAGTCAGCAAACTGACGGGAGCCAAACCTGTGAGTCTATCAACTGTATCGTCAAGCAGCCGCCCCGCCGCAGGTGGTCAGTCCCCAGCGGGTGGGCATCTCGCTCGGCATCCACGCTATAGTCAGCAAACTGACGGGAGCTAAACCTGTGAGTCTATCAACTGTATCGTCAAGCAGCCGCCCCGCCGCAGGTGGTCAGTCCCCAGCGGGCGGGCATCTCGCTCGTCAAATCTAGTTTAAAAGTTGATTTGATTAACTTGGAAAATTAGATTATAGAATTATGTATTGAAAAACAACATGTCCGTCCCATTTATTCGTTGGTTAAACTTTACTCTGCGTAGGTGAATTACTTAGGCCCTAAATGTTTTGCGACCGCAAATTTTTTGGTGCGAAACATCTATAGCGGCGGGTCAGATCGACAACAAAATGTATGTAGTGATGATGATGATGATGATGATGTTGATGATGCATATAAGTAGTACGAAACAGTGTTCTTTACTACGGTAGACGTAACCTGTGTCTTACTTTAAAGAAATAATTTTAACAATAAAATATGTCTGATGGTGATAGTTTAGAAAGTGAAAGTGAGCAGCTTCTTGCAAAGAAAGCAAATTATAATAAGAGTGTGCATTGCGTGTACTAAGCTCGATATAACCTGTACAAAACAATTTTGATGTTTCACATCTGCCAGGCGCCCCGTGACGGCTCACAATTTTTTGACGTGATAACGTCTTATAAATCGATGAACACCGGCTGCACGCACGAAAACGTGTCACGTTCCGCCTGAGCCTGAGCGTGCAAGCGAGGGTGCGGAACAAGCGATAGAGAGGCACGATCAGCCCAAGCGTTGGCTAGTGACTAGAGAGCGCCCGCCAGTCATCGCGTGCGCGTTGTGGTTAGCGGATTGTTTATCAATGTTTCTTTATGACGTTATCACGTGAAACTATCGTCCGTAAACCGACTTTACAGATGTTGCGTTACAGCAATGGTTGCAGTGTAACAGCGTGTTCTTGCAGAGAGACGTTGGTGAAGGAATAAAGAAACACAGACTGCAGTGTCTAATGGTAGTGGCATATATTACGTATTTACAAAGATCTTTTATACTAATTAATTTTATAAATAAAAGATGGGGAAAGATGTGCTTGGATATTACGTACGTGCAAGTTGCTGAACTAATATTATTATAAGTTTGTTGAAATAAATTACAAGGTAATTATCGCGGAATTAAAATATGCTATGAGGTGCTCTATGGTCACGTCCCGTACGTGCCATAGATATTCCCCCCTTTAGGGAAAAAATTACTTATACATCAAAAGGGAAGAAAAACTACTACTAATTAACATTGTTGAAAACGAACTGACTTCTTAATCTTGCTGTGGTTAGTTGAGGTAGGGAATGGTCCTGCGATATCACTTTGCTCATGCGAAAAATGCTGTGCAGGCATAAATTTCCCGAGTGGCAATACTGTGTGCCTATGCACTTTTGATAGTTGGCATGGTATGCACGAATCGCACCACTGATTTATTTCTGTGTTCATGCTAGGCCAAATGTAATTTCTTCCGATTAACTTCCTTGTCGTATTTTTGCCAGGATGGCTGAAGTTGTGATAGCTGTCAAAAATAGTTCTTCTAAGTTGCTTCGGAATGTATGGTCGCGTAATTCCAGTAGAAATGTCGCAATAAATCTTGCTATTTGTATTGGGTACTACTACTCGCGTCATGTATAATGACCTATTTTGTTTGAGTCGCTGTAGCTCGATGTCACCTTCTTGGTATTTTTCTAGCTCAGAATAATCGATAACGGTGGGTAACGTAATAGTTTCTACAACTCGAGATAAGGCGTCAGCCACTACGTTGTGATTCCCGCTTACGTGCTGTATATCGGTGCTAAATTGTGATATAAAATCCAAATATCTTATTCTCCTCGGAGTGTCATCTAGTGACGGCTTCTTGTCGAAGGCGTGCACCAATGGTTTGTGGTCGGTGTAAATCGTAAAAATGCGACCTTCTATCAGTCGTCGGAAATGTTTTACCGCCATATAAATTCCGAGTAGCTCTCGATCATAAGTTGAATACTTGACTTGCGTATCCGATAAGGATTTTGAAAAATATGCAATAGGTATCCATTTTTGCTTGACCTTTTGTTGTAAAACTGCGCCGACGCATTTTAAACTAGCGTCGGTCATTATTGCGATCGGTGCGTTTTCATCAGGAAATGCTAACGTTGCAATGTCACGTAAATCTTGCTTGCATTGTTGAAAAGCACGCTCGGCCTCTGTGTTCCACTTAATCAGTGTATTGTCGTTCTTTCTTGAATTTATTAAAAATATGTTGAGTGGAGCTTGATGATTGGCGGATTGCTTGATTGCATGTCTGTAAAAGTTGACCATGCCCAGGAAACGACGAAGTTCCTTCACAGTTTTGGGTTTGGGATAATCGATGATTGCTTGAATTTTTTCTTGTGTTGGTTTCATTCCTTGGCTCGTTATATGATAACCAAGAAAATCTAGTTCTTGTTTGGCGAACTCGCATTTGTTCATGTTGATTGTAATACCATTTTGTTGCAATCTCTTGAAAACTGTTTCCAGATGTTTGTAGTGTTGTTCTTCGGACTTGCTTGCGATTAATATGTCGTCGACAAAAATGAAAACGTAGTCTAAATCTCGGAATATTGAATCCATGAATCTCTGGAAGGCCTGTCCTGAATTACGTAAACCGAAAGGCATTTTAAAAAATTCGTATAAACCGATCGGTGAAACGATCGCGGTTTTCTCGGGTTCCGCTACTGGTATAGAATGATAAGCCTTCCGAACGTCGATTTTGCTGAATATGTTTTTCCCATTTGCGATATATGTAAAATCCAGTAACCTTGGCAACGGGTATCTGTCTGGAACAGTAATCTTGTTAAGGGCGCGGTAGTCACCGCAGGGTCTCCATTCACCATTCTCCTTTTTTACCATGTGCAATGGACTGGCCCATGGGCTACTGGATGGTCTGCAAATTCCCATCTCCATCATCTCTTGAAATTCTTTTTTAGCGATTTTGTACTTGTCAGGAGGAAGTGGGCGAGCTTTGGCGCATACTGGAAATCCTTCCGTGATGATGTGATGTTGAACATTGTGCTGCGTAGGTCCTTTCATAGATGTTGGCCTTGTAATACTTTCGTATTTTTCCAATAATTGTTTGAGAGGAGCGGGTAAGTTGTAGTCGATGGAGCGGACAGACGGAATATTTACTCGTATAGAATTCATTGGTTTCTTGATTTTAGTCGTTTTGTCGATTAAGGTTTTTCCGTGTATGTCTACCAAAAGTCGGTAGTGGTCTAGGAAATCAGCTCCTAATATAGGCATCTTGACGTCGGCAATAACAAAGGTCCAGATGAATGGGCGGCGTAACCCCAAATTTAAGGTTAGGGTTTTTTCTCCATATGTATTGATAATGGTTCCGTTGGCGGCAAATAATTTCAACTCGCTTGCCTTTTTTGAGCTCTGTGATGGCTTTGAAATGACTGAAATGTTCGCCCCAGTATCCACGAGGAATCGATAACCACTGTTAGAGTCGGTAATCGTTAGGCGATTTGAGGGAAGAATAGCACAGAGTCTCGCCGCACGCTGTGCTGAATCTAGTTTTCCGAATGTTTGTTCACCCAAGAACAGGGTTTTTCACACTTCCGAGCTTTGTCTTCAAAGTTTTTATGATAGTAACAAAAATTGCTTCGTTGTTCCGATCGTGAATGCAGGCGTGAACTTGACCTAGGTCTACTGTACCGAGGTTGACTAAAACTGCTGCGTCGGTGCATTGTTCGCGAGCGGTCATTGCGTAGCGCTGCAATTTCTAACTGCATCGTTGCAATTTGTGACGTCAGTTGGGTGATTAAATTTATGTCAGCTGATGCCGAAGACGATATGTTCGTATTGCAGCGGCTGTTCTCGTAGATGCGAGCAGCCATTTCGCTTAGCTTGTCCAGTGCCAAATTTTCGGAAATCGCTAACACGGAGGTTACGGATGGAGGAAGTTGTCTCATCCATAATAAACGTAGTGTGTCGTCATTAATCTTGCCGCAGCCAGCTTCTTTCATTCTTCTTAATAGTTGAGATGGCTTTTGATCTCCCAGGTCCATCTCAGACAAAAGCTTATGGAATCGCCGATGTTCGCTTTCTTCATAACAGCTGATGAGCCGTTCCCGGATGCAATGGTACTTGTTCTCTGAAGGCGGACTCGTTAAAATGTCGCTGACTTGATGGATGACGTCTTTGGGTAATTTTGATACGACCGCGTTGAACTTGTATTCATCGCCTTGTTTCTGCGGAGCCACAATCGCGTCAAATTGAGAGAACCAAAGACGCGGTGAATCCGTCCAGAACTGCGGAATCCTCTCTGCTATTGAGATTGATGCCACTAAGTCTGTGCTGCCGTTGAGTTGTTCGTCTGTATTGTTGCCAGCGCCGAAACCTTTGACAGGTGTTTGACGAGCCATGTTGAGACGAAAAAATGTGACTCACAATGATGAGGATGTATTGATGTGTTGGCCGATCTCGTTGGTTGGTTGGACACGTTGGGTACGATCTCGTCGGATGATGACGTCGGATGACTCGGTTGAGGATCACTGCTTCGTACGTCGCGTCGGAAAGCAGAATCACGTTGAGGTTTTTCACGGTCGGGAGCAGGATCACGTCGGGAGCAGAATCACGTCGGCGAGAGCAGAATCACGTCGGGGTCACCACTGTTGCGTTACAGCAATGGTTGCAGTGTAACAGCGTGTTCTTGCAGAGAGACGTTGGTGAAGGAATAAAGAAACACAGACTGCAGTGTCTAATGGTAGTGGCATATATTACGTATTTACAAAGATCTTTTATACTAATTAATTTTATAAATAAAAGGTGGGGAAAGATGTGCTTGGATATTACGTACGTGCAAAAGTTGCTGAACTAATATTATTATAAGTTTGTTGAAATAAATTACAAGGTAATTATCGCGGAATTAAAATATGCTATGAGGTGCTCTATGGTCACGTCCCGTACGTGCCATAACAGACAACCAATTTTTTTTAAAGCTATTGCATAGCTTTTATCGCGGGCTTTGAACTAGGACAAACAGTTTGAGCGCGGCGACCGAATCAAGAAATTCCGTAACGAAAAAAACCTAACACCGACGTTCAGGTGGGCGGGCGGCCGCTTTCTTTACCATATGGTGTATGATGTCGCAGTTCCGAATCTCACTCGCGAAGTAGTGACAGTGCGCTTTTCTTGTTTGTTTGTTTTTTAATTTTAAAATTGTTTTTAATTTTTTAATTAAAATATTGCATAAATATTATAATCGCATAAGTTGATAAAAAAAGTGTGTGTCACCTCTGACGCACGACTGGAGTATACGCGCGACGCTATATCCTTCTCTATGCGCGCGACTCGGGTCCGAGCGCGCCCCGACCGACTTTCGCACGAAAACCAACCTTATTTACTCAACGTTAGGGTAGAAATTTCAACGTTGTGAAAAACGTAACGAGGTCATTGATAAATTGATTTTACTGCCCGGATTTTTCTCATACCGGGCTGCTAAAATCGATTCTTAAGGAGTAAACTCCAAAAATGCTATGCAATAGCTTTACCGCGGCAGTCCCCGAGTGCTACTTAATTTTTATTTAATAAAAATATCAGCAGAGCGCACCAGAGCCCGCCGTGCAGAAGGTGCGCGCAGTGCGCGTGGAGGCAGCGCGCGGCGCCGACAGCTGCGTGGCGTGCGCCGCGCGCCTCAACCACGTGCGCGTGCTGCGGCGGCTGCTGGCGGCGGGCGCGCGCGCCGACGCCTCCGCCGCGCCGCCGCACCAGGTGAGGGGGGGGGGGGGGGGTCAACAAAATGGCGGATCGATAATAGGGTATTTGACTATATTAAAAATATCGTTTCATTTGGTGTCATCCTAAAAGATTATTATCTAAAAACATTATTCCATACGACAAAACTAAAAAATAAAGTTTTATTTAATTAGAAAACATTAAATAAAATTGCTCTAATTCCGGCCATGGTCACGTGATCCAAAACGTTCCTTGATCTCGAATGACGTCACAGTCCACACCACCTATGGGCTGTGGAATTGTCATTGTTTGAAATGTGAACTGTGACGTCATGAGAGCAAATGGAACGTTTCGGCGGCAATTAATTTTTTTGAATTTATTTCTCGATTTTTATGAAAAATACTGAAAATTATGCCGAAATATACGTTTTGTTAGCTTCAGCATAGCATTATTAACAATTTAAGATGATTTTCTAAAAGTAGTCAAATACCCTATTGAATAAAACAAAATTGCGGATCAAGGTGCATTATATGGGTCTGCCCGCGAAATTCAAATTTCATTTCATCGTCATTCATCATTAGCAACCCATCAGCGGCTCACTACTGAGCGCAGGTCTCCTCTCAGAGAAGGGTTATAGGCCATAGTCCACCACGCGGGCCCAATGCGAATTGGCGGACTTCACACACCTTCAAGAACATTATGAAGAACTCTCCGGTGTACAGGTTTCCTCACGATGTTTTCCTTCACCGTTGAAGCTAGTGATATTTAATTGCTTAAACGCACTTGATTCCGAAAAGTCAGAGGTGCGTACCCGGGATCGAACCTGCGACCCCCGAATAGGAGACCACAGTCCTAACCACTAGGCTATCACTGCTTCAAATTTAATTTGGTTTATCGCAATCTGTAAACGAATACGACAAAGTAGGCTTATGGCATTCTAATTGCGACAAGGGCAGTATCATCTTCACAGGTTTATATAAAAATCTTTACTTGAAAGTGTCCAGTTTAAGAAATTAATCAAAATATGGACTAATTTGTGAGTAACTCACGTCCAACTCAGTATTTTGATTAATTTCTTAAACTGGTCACTTTCAAGTAAAGATTTTTATGTAAACCTGTGAAGATGATACCACTGTCGCAATTAGAATGCCATAAGCCTACTTTGTCGTATTAGTTTACAAATTGCGAAAAACCAAATTAAATTTGAATTTCGCGGGCAGGCCCTTGTCTCCAACCTTAAGAAATTAGAAAAATCGAGTTGGACGTGATTTACTCACAAATTCGTCGATATTCTGACTAATTTCTTAAGCTAGGCACTTTCAAGTAAAGATCAACCTGCTGGATGGGGTCCATCTCCATCCTCCTCCGGCAGGTTGAGCCGGAGAGCCCCATAAAGCTCGCACTCCCATTCTTCTGATTCGCGGCTATGCAGGTCTAATGCCCTGTAGCATGTTGACCGTCGCCGGTCGTGCATTGTGCTCGCCACTATTTATAGCTCCTCCAATACTTGTTGCCGCCAGAAACAGCAGCATCTTCTTGGCTGGGATGAATGTAGCCTCCTCAGAATAGAATAGAAATGTTTTTTATTCAAATAAACTTTTTTACTAGTGCTTTTGAATCGTCGATGAATCTACCACTGGTTCGGAATGCCGTTTCTGCCGAGAAGAACCAGCAAGAAACTCGGCGGTTGCTCTTTTCAAAACAAGTTTACAATACAAGAGATACTATGCTATGTATGCAGTGTTTCCACAATGAGGAAAGTTCCAAAAATGCATACCGACTAACTTCTATCTTAAGATAGGCAGACATCAAGTAGCCCCATTCCCGCCAGCGGCACCCGTTCACGAGCATGACGCATGACCCAGCCGTTGCTTCGCTCAACCATATTTGAGGGAACGTAACAACCCGCATCACACGACACCACCACAGAAATGTTTAAAGAGTGCGTGACATACTTATGCTACCCATGCACCTCAGGGTGTACAATGTGTTTCCCTCCCGCACTCCCATAGGACATGGTGGAGGTGTTCCTCCGCCTGCCCACACGGACAGAGAGTAGAACTGTGTGAAGGTCGTCCGGCGTCCTCCCTGGCGCAGTGGTGAGCGCTGTTGTCTTATAACTGGGAGGTCCCGGCTTCGATTCCCGGAGGAGTCAATTTGGGAATTTATAATTTCTGAATTGTCTCTGGTCTGGTCTGGTAAGAGGCTTTGGCCGTGGCTAGTTACCACCCTACCCTACTTACAAGCGATTTAGCGTTCCGGCACGATCGCGATGGCGTATACAAACCAATTAGAGGTATAATAATCGTTTATTTTTCCCAAAATTACAAATGATTTTATAACAGATTTGAACGATGATCCCGCAGAAGTATAAACTGTGTTGCGGTGATCATCGCCCTCCTCGTCCATTAAACACAAGATTTATAATATGTAATTATTACAAAGTACAAGCAAAATTATATACTTAACTAGCTGACCCAGCGAACTTCGTACCGCCAACTTATCTTTATAAATAAAACAAATAAACTATCCCAATCCAAAAAACTATCCTATCTTTTAAGTTGGACCAAATTACAGATAGTTACGAAGTTTGATAAAAATCGGTTAAGTAGTTTAGGCGTCCATCGCGGACAAACAACGTGACACGTAATTTATATATATTTATATATTAAGATAAATAAAATAAAATTTAGAAAATTTAGAAAAAAGACAAATTTTAAAGTGTTACATTGTGGTTGTAGATTGTTGACAGTGCATGTGCGTGTTTGCAATGTGTTGTATGGGTTGAATGTTCACTGCCATACCCCTTCCAAGTTAGCCCGCTACCATCTTAGACTGCATCGTCACTTACCATCAGGTGAGTTCGCAGTCAAGGACTAGCTTGCCATCGAATAAAAAAAAATGTTCGCAGGAGGCGGGCGCGGGGGAGAGCGGGCGCGAGGTGCGGCGCCGGTCGCGCAGCGCGTCGGTGTCGCGCAGCCGCGCGTCCGCGTCGCCGTCGCCGGCGCGCGCCGCCTGCAGCGACGACCGTAAGTGTGCGCTACGGAGGCCTGTTGCCTTGACTGATATTTTTTATTGGAACGTAGTTCCTTATCGCGTGATGCGAAAGGGGGCTAGACGGAAAAAATTAAGACTAAATTGAACCGACACTTGTTTGAATGTGAATTTGGCATTGTGTTCAATATTTTCACACTACAATATTAGATCTCCGTAGCCTTGTGGTTTCTACAGTCGCACAAAGGTCGATGGTTCGAATCCCAGCTCGACAGACTCAATTTTCTATTTTCAATTTTATTTTAAATAATTTCTACATGTGGAATTTTTCCCTAATTTTTTTATTTTTATTATTAATTTATTATTAAAAGGAACTTCGTTCCAACCGAGTGTTCCACCTTACTCACGCATTTTTTTTATTTAAAACTAGCTGATGCTCGCGACTTCGTCCGCGTGGATTTAGTTTTTGGTTGGAGAGTGACATATTATGCTACTTTTTATCTCGGAAAATCAAAGAGTTCCTGACTTACACCTACACAATTTTAGGTATGACGTAATTTTTTAACGGTCGTCGACAGCCAACTTGAATCGGACGTGAAGTAGATGATCATCTGACCAACAATGGATCGACGTGACTTTTTTTTATTTTTTTTTAAGAATATCAGTCTAATTGAAGTTGACTAATATCCTCCTTTCCCCTCCAATTAAGCGGAAAGCTTGTGTTAGGAACCGGTACGACAATAGTGCAACGGGTGGGATTCGAACCTGCGACCTTTCAGTTTTCAGTCCGCACCTTTAACCGTTGGGCTATTGAGGTTTATTATTTATATTTTATTTTTTATGAGGATTTTCTACAAGAGCATAGTTGAAGGCCTAAAGAAGTAACATGGGCTATTTTTTATCACGGAAAATCAAAGAGCTCCCGCGGTATTTTAAAAACTAAATAATTAATAAAAACTAAAAAACTGGATAATTCGCGAGCATCAGCTGTCTGAAGTGACTGACAGATCTATCAACGCACAACTCAAGCCACTGGACGGATCAGGTTGAAAGGCATGCAATCATTCATGGCAAAATACAATCATTTGTTTGTGTCGACGTTAGACGTTGACATAAACAAATGATTGTATTTTGATGTGAAACATCTATAGCGGCACGTAAAACAGATTTCTCGCGTGGCGACGCGTAGTTCCTATCACAATCTGTTTAGTAGTAGTAGTAGTAGAAGTGGTAGTGGTAGTGGTAGTGATAGGGGTAGGGGTAGGGGTCGGGGTCGGGGTCGGGGTAGGGGTAGGGGTCGGGGTAGGGGTAGGGGTTGCGGTAGGGGTAAGGGTAGGGGTTGGGGTAGGGGTAGGGGTCGGGGTAGGGGTAGTATTATTATATGTATACTTAGTTACATATTTAGTTCCTATCACTATCTGTTCTTTTCTGCATATTACTTTTACAAAATAATGTCGATGTTTCACATCTGCCAGGCGTCCCACGACGGCTCACAATTTTTTTTTACTGTTACCACGACTGTGACGGAAGTTTTCTTTTCTGGCAATGTGCTTTTCATGGCAATGACGTCTTAATTATCGAAGGGCGTGATTTTTAATTTCCTATTTTTCTCCTATTCGAAGAAAGTCATTAATTAATAAATAGTCTGCGCTATACAAAACTTTACTTTTTTACTCATCGTACAAAACTACACGCTAACAATAGTAACCAAAAAGAAATAAATAACTAATTAAAACAACAAAAAAAACAAATTAAAACGTAACAAAACAAAAGTTTGAAAAAACAAAGTACTTACTGACATTCGCGAGCGGTATGTTGCTATCTGTACTAAGTGGGTCTGACTTGAGGTGCGGTGCGGGGAAGCGCGAGGGAGGTAGCGGCAAACTTGAATCGGATGTAAGTCTGCACGTCTTAACATGAATTGAATTGTAGTACGTTTTTTGGGAACTTCCCCTCATTGTGGAAATATTATATTTTATTCTAACAAAGTTGCATGGGTTAAATCGGCATGGCATCCAGCTGCCCACAAGATAGTAAAAAGCACTTATTACAATGTAATAGCTACATAATAAATAATAATATTGTAAAATGAGTATTTTGAAAAGAGCAACTGCCGAGTTTCTTGCCGGCTCTTCTCAGCAGAATCAGTTTTCCGAACCTGTGGTAGAGTCAGACGTGTCATAAGAGCCACAGGTTGCCTACGTGAAATAAATAATTTTGAATATTTATGTGTGTTATAATTATATAATAAAAATTTTTTGTGCCCCCTTCACCGTTTTACCACAGAACTTCGAGAAATCGTGAGCGTTGGCATCCTTACGTGGTTGAAATCCAACCTGCTTGCACAAAACGCTTCAGTTCAACGTTTCTGAATCGAACCGCTAAGGTGTGGAACGCACTTCCAACATCTGTGTTTCCGGCCACGTATAACCTCAGTACCTTCAAGGCAAGAGTAGGCAAGCGCGCTCCAACCTAGACCTCATCAGTGCTGTCCAGCATTGATTGTCGTCAAGCGCAAGCCTATCCCGAAAAAAAAAAGAATATTTTGAATTTCGCAGGTGAAGGCCCGTGGACGGCGCTAGCGATAGCGGCCCGCGCCAAGAACGTGCAAGTGGTGGAAATGCTGCTAGCGGCTGGCGCCAGTGACCCCGGCGGGAGAGCGCTGCGCGAGTGCGCTAAGCACGGCCTCGCGGATCTCGTGGCCGCGCTGCTAGCTACTAAGGTAACTCACACTTGTGCACTATAATATCTCCCGTGCAGACGACTTATCTCCGTGGAGGTTGGCCGCCGTGTTCGGATTTGGTCGAGAGGACATTTTGCTACACTTAGTTTATTGCGGATAGACGTAACTATTCGTAGTTTTTTTTTGTGGATAATCGTATTCGTAAGTCATTGAAACAATTTTAAAATATTTTTCTTTGTTGAGACTACGTCATGCTAAGTACAAAACAACCGTATAAAGTAGTGACCAATGCAAGCGATAGCTAACTTACTAGTGGCGCCACCTAGTTTACCGAAAGTAAAATTAACAATGAAAGTTGTTTGGGCATATGTTTTACCTACTATGTGGCTTTGACATTCCAGGCATATCCCGACCCAGACTACAAGATCAACAAGTCGGCGGTGTCGGCAGCGGTGCTGAGCGCGCGCGACGCTGACCCGGCGCTGTCGTACAGCGCGCGTTGCCCCACCGCCGCCGTCATGGTCAACTGGCGCGAGCTGCGCTGTCAGCTCACCCACATCAAGTGAGTGTAACATGCATATCCCGACCCGGACTACAAGATCAACAAGTCGGCGGTGTCGGCGGCGGTGCTGAGCGCGCGCGACGCTGACCCGGCGCTGTCGTACAGCGCGCGTTGCCCCACCGCCGCCGTCATGGTCAACTGGCGCGAGCTGCGCTGTCAGCTCACCCACATCAAGTGAGTGTAACATGCATATCCCGACCCGGACTACAAGATCAACAAGTCGGCGGTGTCGGCAGCGGTGCTGAGCGCGCGCGACGCTGACCCGGCGCTGTCGTACAGCGCGCGTTGCCCCACCGCCGCCGTCATGGTCAACTGGCGCGAGCTGCGCTGTCAGCTCACCCACATCAAGTGAGTGTAACATGCATATCCCGACCCGGACTACAAGATCAACAAGTCGGCGGTGTCGGCGGCGGTGCTGAGCGCGCGCGACGCTGACTCGGCGCTGTCGTACAGCGCGCGTTGCCCCACCGCCGCCGTCATGGTCAACTGGCGCGAGCTGCGCTGTCAGCTCACCCACATCAAGTGAGTGTAACATGCATATCCCGACCCGGACTACAAGATCAACAAGTCGGCGGTGTCGGCAGCGGTGCTGAGCGCGCGCGACGCTGACCCGGCGCTGTCGTACAGCGCGCGTTGCCCCACCGCCGCCGTCATGGTCAACTGGCGCGAGCTGCGCTGTCAGCTCACCCACATCAAGTGAGTGTAACATGCATATCCCGACCCGGACTACAAGATCAACAAGTCGGCGGTGTCGCCGGCGGTGCTGAGCGCGCGCGACGCTGACCCGGCGCTGTCGTACAGCGCGCGTTGCCCCACCGCCGCCGTCATGGTCAACTGGCGCGAGCTGCGCTGTCAGCTCACCCACATCAAGTGAGTGTAACATGCATATCCCGACCCGGACTACAAGATCAACAAGTCGGCGGTGTCGCCGGCGGTGCTGAGCGCGCGCGACGCTGACCCGGCGCTGTCGTACAGCGCGCGTTGCCCCACCGCCGCCGTCATGGTCAACTGGCGCGAGCTGCGCTGTCAGCTCACCCACATCAAGTGAGTGTAACATGCATATCCCGACCCGGACTACAAGATCAACAAGTCGGCGGTGTCGCCGGCGGTGCTGAGCGCGCGCGACGCTGACCCGGCGCTGTCGTACAGCGCGCGTTGCCCCCACCGCCGCCGTCATGGTCAACTGGCGCGAGCTGCGCTGTCAGCTCATCCACGTCAAGTGAGTGTAAATTGCATATCCAGACCCGGACTACAAGATCAACAAGTTGGCGGTGAGTCGGTTACACACAATCTTATGGTGGGTCTTGGCGACTTCCATATCGCGAACTAGATTTTGCCAAAATACAGCTAGTGCCAGTTAGCCTAGTTTTAACTGCTGCATTATGAGTGATAGTGTTTTGTAATGTAACAGTTGTAAATTTATATAGATCAATTCTTCTTATCAACCGATAGACGTCCACTACTGGACAAAGGTCTCTTGTATGGACTTTCATAAGCCTCAGTCTTGCGCCGCCTGAATCCAGCGGCTCCTTGCGACTCGTTTGATGTCGTCGGTCCACCTAGTGGGGAAGTCTGCCAACACCGTGCTCCCCGGTGTGTGGTCGCCGCTCCAGCACCTTGGGACCCCAATGACCATCAGCACTTCGAACTATGTGCCCGCCCATTTCCACTTCAGTTTCGCGATTCGCTGAGCTATGTCGGTGACTTTGGTCCTCCCACGAGTCCCCTTATTTTTGATTTGATCTCGCAGGGATATTCCGAGCATAGCTCTCTCCATCGCTCGCTGAGTGACCTTGAGCCTTATGAGACTCATAGTTAGCTACTTTGTTTCGGATCCGTCGTCGTTAATAGAGCACTATAGTCTATTGTTAGTTAGTATGTCTCGCACATTTCCGATATTGACAGAGTGAGATGGGTCATTGTTAGGGGTGGGGTTCTGAGTTTGTCTCTTGCACATTTCCGATATTGACAGAGTGAGATGGGTCATTTTAGGGGTGGGGCCTGGGACTCTATGTTGATTACGTGAATAGCAACGCAGTAAAAATTTTCGGCACTCGTTTTTAAAAAAACAGACTATAGTGGGTTTTAAACTGGTACTTGTTTAACCAGAATGAGTTGGCTGCGAGGCGCAGCGCTGCGCGTCAACCCGCGCGTCAGCGCAGCGCCGAGCGCGGTGCTGGCGCTGACGAGGATCGAGCTCGCCAACAACGAGCTGCGGGTGTTGCCGAGGGAGTTGTTCTCTTTGCTTAGTTTGAGGTGACGTCCGATTTCAATTCAATTGTATTGTTTAGTTTACTTTCGCCAAACTAGGTGGCGCCACTAGTAAGTTAGCTATCGCTTACATAAGTCGTTGTAAAAGAGGAATAATAAGTATATATATTATAATTATGTAATATATATCTTATATGTAATAAGAATAAAGAATAATAAATATAAACATTGTTTAGACGACCAAATAGCCTACCTCATTCCTTTTTTATTGGAAGTGCCAATACAGCTTGAAGCTTCTGCTATAGTAGCAGGGACGAGTCACGAGTGTCTTGGAACACTCGGTTGGAACTTGGAACGAAATTCCTTCTAATAATAATAAAAATAAATAAATTAAAGTAAAAAAATAAATAAGAAGTCAGGATTCGAACCCCCGAACCGATAGTTTCACTCCGTCGTTTGACCTCTGCGCCAACAAAGTTATGATGCAACGTGTGTTATAAACGAAGGCAACAAGTGTCGTGACGGAAACTGCCGAGCATCTCATGCCGGTAAGATTTTGTTTGACATATAATTTATTACAGATATCTGAACGCAGCCCAAAACAAGTTGGAGCGTCTGCCGACGGCGGACGATCCCTTCGAAGAAGACGCTGAGAACAGAAAAAGCAAGAAGAAGAACGTCAAAAGGAACATTGAAGTTTACTCCGCACCGGTTCTGCAGGAACTCTACTTGCAGGTGCGTACGCGCGTACGTGCTTGATACGTGTGTGACTGCGTGCGAGCGTTTGTGGCGTGTTTATTTTAATGTGCTCGTGTGCTTGTTTGTGTTATTGGTTTTTTCGGATCACTCGATATTGCTTGACAACGTGTAAGATACGTGTGTCTGATGATGTAGCCAACTACTAAAAGCTTATTTTTAAAAAAAATATTTTTTGGTTTACACTTGTTTAATTACTTGTCTAATGTGACTGAATTGCCTCGACAGGACAATCGGTTGGAGGAGCTGCCACCGGAGCTGTTCTCGCTGCCGACGCTGACGAGCCTGGATGTGTCCAACAACAAGCTGCGCGCATTGCCGCCCCAGATGTGGCAGGCGCCCGCGCTCCGGGACCTGAACGTCGCGTTGAACCATTTGAAGGACTTGCCCACTGGGGACGAGGTCAGTGCAGTACTGTATCGAGCTGTTCTCGCTGCCGACGCTGACGAGCCTGGACGTGTCCAACAACAAGCTGCGCGCATTGCCGCCGCAGATGTGGCAGGCGCCCGCGCTCCGGGACCTGAACGTCGCGTTGAACCATTTGAAGGACTTGCCCACTGGGGACGAGGTCAGTGCAGTACTGTATCGAGCTGTTCTCGCTGCCGACGCTGACGAGCCTGGACGTGTCCAACAACAAGCTGCGCGCATTGCCGCCGCAGATGTGGCAGGCGCCCGCGCTCCGGGACCTGAACGCCGCGTTGAACCATCTGAAGGACTTGCCCACTGGGGACGAGGTCAGTGCAGTACTGTATCGAGCTGTTCTCGCTGCCGACGCTGACGAGCCTGGACGTGTCCAACAACAAGCTGCGCGCATTGCCGCCGCAGATGTGGCAGGCGCCCGCGCTCCGGGACCTGAACGCCGCGTTGAACCATTTGAAGGACTTGCCCACTGGGGACGAGGTCAGTGCAGTACTGTATCGAGCTGTTCTCGCTGCCGACGCTGACGAGCCTGGACGTGTCCAACAACAAGCTGCGCGCATTGCCGCCGCAGATGTGGCAGGCGCCCGCGCTCCGGGACCTGAACGCCGCGTTGAACCATTTGAAGGACTTGCCCACTGGGGACGAGGTCATTGCAGTACTGTATCGAGCTGTTTTCGCTGCCGACGCTGACGAGCCTGGAAGTGTCCAACTACTAGCTGTTTTGTCCAAAGCTCTATAGTATTATGTCTTTCCAGGGTTCACCGGAGAGTCAGCTGGCGTCATCACCATCGGAGTCTTCGCCGCACGCGTCACCGTCCATTACTTCACCACCATTTGCTTTTGACCAATCTGTGAGTATTATACATAAAGGTAAATATATACTAGCTTTACTTACGTTTATACGTTAAACCTGCGCTTGAACCCTCTCCGGTCTTTCTTCTTTGGAGGAGGAAAGATGTCTTCAGGTCATGCCTGACTCCACTTTGGCCTACGGACAAAAAAAGCTTGCACGGTCCGCTCCCAGTTTTCCGGTACGGCAATATACATTTCATTTTGCGGTACCGCCCGAAATTTTTCATTTTGCGGTACCGCACTAAACATTTCATTTTGCAGGACTGCACTAAACATTTCATTTTGTAGTACCACACTTAACATTTCATTTTGCGGTACCGCACGAAACATTTCATTGTGCGGTACGGCACTAAACATTTCATTTTGCGGTACCGCACTAAACATTTCATTTTGCGGTACCGCCCGAAATTTTTCACTTTGTCGTACCGTACTAAACATTTCATTTTGCAGTACCGCACTAAACATTTTATTTTGCAGTACCGCACTAAAAATTTCATTTTGCAGTACCGCACTAAACATTTCATTTTGCGTTACCGCCTGAAATTTTTCATTTTGCTGTACTGAACTAAACATTTCATTTTGCAGTAACGCACTAAACATTTCATTTTGCGGTACTGCCCGAAATTTTTCATTTTGCGGTACCACACTAAACATTTAATTTTTTATTTATTATGATTAAATAAATTAAAAATAATTTAGTATAAAAAGTTCTTTTTAAAAAACCGACTTCAAACTCGCGCGCCACTGTACAAAATATTTAATTTACTGTTGATACTTTAAAAACTGCTCGACTTTCCCCGACTTTGCCCGATTTCGATGAAATTTATATACGACCACCTGGCAAGTATACATTTTCAAACAAAAAAGAATTTTCCCAATCGGTTCAGGCGTTATCGAACATAAAAACAAAGATTCTGACGAATTGATAACCTTCTCCTTTTTTGAAGTCGGTTAAAAAATCGGTAAGGTTTGTTTGGACTGTTTTCTCCTGGGTAACAGTTTTTTTCTGGTGCACAGAAATCATGGTCCCGAAGTCCGTCCATCGAAGTGAGCGAGTCGTCCCCCGACGACGGCGATGATGTCCCCGTCCTCGGCAACAGGGCCGGCAACGCTGTGTGAGTAATGATCTTACTTCATCATCGTCAGCAGTGAATAGGCATCTTCTAGGCAAGCGCGCTCCATCTTAGGCTGCATCTTCACTTACCATAAGTGAGATTGCATTTAAGCACTAGTCTATATCAATATTACAAATGCGAAAAGTGTGTTTGTTTGTTGGTTTATCCTTAAATCACGCTGCAACAGAGCTACGGACGTGATTTTTTGCATGGGTATAGTTGAGGACCTGGAGGATTCCCGCGGGAACTCTGTAATTTTTCGGGATAAAAAGAAGTAGCCTATGTGTTAATCCTGGGTATGAACAAATTTAAGCCGAATCGGTTCATTCTTTGTGGCGTGAAAGAGTAACAAACATCCATCCATACATCCTCACAAACTTTCGCATTTATAATATTTATCACACGTTAATCACATCACACTATCACACTAATATTACAAAGGCGAAAGTTTGTGTGTCTGTCTGTATGTTTGTTACTCTTTCACGCAAAAACTACTGAACGGATTTGGCTCACATAGGCTACAATTTATCCCGGAAAAGTAAAGAGTTCCCGCGGGAATCAATAAATCTTAATCCACGCGGACGAAGTCGCGGGCATCGACTAGTCTTTTACTAACTGGGCACGGGTCTCCAACCGTGCCAGCGATAGTCTGACACGAGTCGCTTGTCCGCAGGTGGTCGGAGGCGCGTCGCGCGCACGCGTGGCGCGGCGCCCGCGCGCCGTCGCCGGTGGGCGGGGCGGCGGGCGGCGCCGGCAGCGGCCTGTCGTCGCTGAACCTGGCCCATAACCAGTTCTCGTGTGTGCCCGCGCCGCTCGCGTGTCGCGCGCCTGCGCTCACCAGGCTCAACATGGCGTACAACAACCTCAGGTGACGTGCGACGTGCCCGTACCAGAGTGAGAACCACGCTCTGCTACCATAGTGTACAACCACTTATATGCACCCAACAATATCATGTTTGCCTGGAGCGGCTGGCAATACCGCAATGTAATATCGTACAGCGCCATCTATTCTTGGTTAAAGGAGGCTTGACTAGTATGGCACGTACGAGACGTGACCATACGGACCTCATAGCATATTTAATTCCGCAATAACAAAACCTTGTAATTTATTTCAACAAACTTATAATAATATTAGTTCAGCAACTTTTGCACGTACGTAATATCCAAGCACATCTCTCCCCACCTTTATTTATAAAATTAATTAGTATATAAGATCTTTTGTAAATACGTAATATATGCCACTACCATTAGACACTGCAGTCTGTGTTTCTTTATTCCTTCAAC
Source organism: Oeneis ivallda (assembly GCA_029955525.1). Taxonomy (NCBI): domain Eukaryota; kingdom Metazoa; phylum Arthropoda; class Insecta; order Lepidoptera; family Nymphalidae; genus Oeneis; species Oeneis ivallda. The sequence goes on from JARPMR010000021.1 coordinate 7,249,345, forward strand.
GACGTCTCTCTGCAAGAACACGCTGTTACGGCAACCATTGCTGTAACGCAACAGTGGTGACCCCGACCGTGAAAAAACCTCAACGTGATTCTGCTCTCCGACGTACGAAGCAGTGATCCTCAACCGAGTCATCCGACGCGTTCATCCGACGAGATCGTACCCAACGTGTCCAACCAACCAACGAGATCGGCCAACACATCAAGACATCCTCATCATTGTGAGTCATATTTTTTCGTCATCATGGCTCGTCAAACACCTGTCAAAGGTTTCGGCGCTGGCAACTCTACAGACGAACAACTCAACGACAGCACAGACTTGGTGGCATCAGTCAATAGCAGAGAGGATTCCGCAGTTCTGGACGGATTCACCGCGTCTTTGGTTCTCTCAATTTGACGCGATTGTGGCTCCACAGAAACAAGGCGATGAATACAAGTTCAACGCGGTCGTATCAAAATTACCCAAAGACGTCATCCATCAAGTCAGCGACATTTTAACGAGTCCGCCTTCAGAGAACAAGTACCACTGCATCCGGGAACGGCTCATCAGCTGTTATGAAGAAAGCGAACATCGGCGATTCCATAAGCTTTTGTCTGAGATGGATCTGGGAGATCAAAAGCCATCTCAACTATTAAGAAAAATGAAAGAAGCTGGCTGCGGCAAGAATAATGACGACACACTACGCTTATTATGGATGAGACAACTTCCTCCATCCGTAACCTCCGTGTTAGCGATTTCCGAAAATTTGGCACTGGACAAGCTAAGCGAAATGGCTGATCGCATCTACGAGAACAGCCGCTGCAATACGAACATATCGTCTTCGGCATCAGCTGACATAAATTTAATCACCCAACTCACGTCACAAATTGCAACGATGCAGTTAGAATTTGCAGCGCTACGCAATGACCGCTCGCGAACAATGCATCGACGTAGCAGTTTTAGTCAACCTCGGTACAGTAGACCTAGGTCAAGTTCACGCCTGCATTCACGATCGGAACAACGAAGCAATTTTTGTTACTATCATAAAAACTTTAGAGGCAAAGCTCGAAAGTGTGAAAAACCCTGTTCTTGGGTAAACAAACATTCGGAAAACTAGATTCAGCACAGCGTGCGGCGAGACTCTGTGCTATTCTTCCCTCAAATCGCCTAACGATTACCGACTCTAACAGTGGTTATCGATTCCTCGTGGATACTGGGGCGAACATTTCAGTCATTTCAAAGCCATCACAAAGCTCAAAAAAGGCAAGCGAGTTGAAATTATTTGCCGCCAACGGAACCATTATCAATACGTATGGAGAAAAAACCCTAACCTTAAATTTGGGGTTACGCCGCCCATTCATCTGGACCTTCGTTATTGCCGACGTCAAGATGCCTATATTAGGAGCTGATTTCCTAGACCACTACCAACTTTTGGTAGACATACACGGGAAAACCTTAATCGACAAAACGACTGAAATCAAGAAACCAATGAATTCTATACGAGTAAAAATTCCATCCGTCCGCTCCATCGACTACAACTTATCCGCTCCTCTCAAACCATTACTAGAAAAATACGAAAGTATTACAAGGCCAACTTCAATGAAAGGACCTACGCAGCACAATGTTCAACATCACATCATCACGGAAGGATTTCCAGTATGCGCCAAAGCTCGCCCACTTCCTCCTGACAAGTACAAAATCGCCAAAAAAGAATTTCAAGAGATGATGGAGATGGGAATTTGCAGACCATCCAGTAGCCCATGGGCCAGTCCATTGCACATGGTAAAAAAGAAGAATGGTGAATGGAGACCTTGCGGTGACTACCGCGCCCTTAACAAGATTACTGTTCCAGACAGATACCCGTTGCCAAGGTTACTGGATTTTACATATATCGCAAACGGAAAAAACATATTCAGCAAAATCGACATTAGGAAGGCTTATCATTCTATACCAGTAGCGGAACCCGAGAAAACCGCGATCGTTTCACCGATCGGTTTATACGAATTTTTAAAAATGCCTTTCGGTTTACGTAATTCAGGACAGACCTTCCAGAGATTCATGGATTCAATATTCCGAGATTTAGACTATGTTTTCATTTTTGTCGACGACATATTAATCGCAAGCAAGTCCGAAGAACAACACTACAAACATCTGGAAACAGTTTTCAAGAGATTGCAACAAAATGGTATTACAATCAACATGAACAAATGCGAGTTCGCCAAACAAGAACTAGATTTTCTTGGTTATCATATAACGAACCAAGGAATGAAACCAACACAAGAAAAAATTCAAGCAATCATCGATTATCCCAAACCCAAAACTGTGAAGGAACTTCGTCGTTTCCTGGGCATGGTCAACTTTTACAGACATGCAATCAAGCAATCCGCCAATCATCAAGCTCCACTCAACATATTTTTAATAAATTCAAGAAAGAACGACAATACGCTGATTAAGTGTAACGCAGAGGCCGAGCGTGCTTTTCAACAATGCAAGCAAGATTTACGTGACATTGCAACGTTAGCATTTCCTGATGAAAACGCACCGATCGCAATAATGACCGACGCTAGTTTAAAATGCGTCGGCGCAGTTTTACAACAAAAGGTCAAGCAAAAATGGATACCTATTGCATATTTTTCAAAATCCTTATCAGATACGCAAGTCAAGTATTCAACTTATGATCGAGAGCTACTCGGAATTTATATGGCGGTAAAACATTTCCGACGACTGATAGAAGGTCGCATTTTTACGATTTACACCGACCACAAACCATTGGTGCACGCCTTCGACAAGAAGCCGTCACTAGATGACACTCCGAGGAGAATAAGATATTTGGATTTTATATCACAATTTAGCACCGATATACAGCACGTAAGCGGGAATCACAACGTAGTGGCTGACGCTTTATCTCGAGTTGTGGAAACTATCACGTTACCCACCGCTATCGATCATTCTGAGCTAGAAAAATACCAAGAAGGTGACATCGAGCTACAGCGACTCAAACAAAATAGGTCATTATACATGACGCGAATAGCAGTACCCAATACAAGTAGCAAGATTTATTGCGACATTTCTACCGGAATTACGCGACCATACATTCCGAAGCAACTTAGAAGAACTATTTTTGACAGCTATCACAACTTCAGCCATCCTGGCAAAAATACGACAAGGAAGTTAATCGGAAGAAATTACATTTGGCCTAAAATGAACACAGAAAAAAATCAGTGGTGCGATTCGTGCATACCATGCCAACTATCAAAAGTGCATAGGCACACAGTATCGCCACTCGGGAAATTTATGCCTGCACAGCATTTTTCGCATGAGCAAAGTGATATCGCAGGACCATTCCCTACCTCAACTAACCACAGCAAGATTAAGAAGTCAGTTCGTTTTCAACAATGTTAATTAGTAGTAGTTTTTCTTCCCTTTTGATGTATACGTCATTTTTTCCCTAAAGGGGGGAATATCTATGGCACGTACGAGACGTGACCATACGGACCTCATAGCATATTTAATTCCGCAATAACAAAACCTTGTAATTTATTTCAACAAACTTATAATAATATTAGTTCAGCAACTTTTGCACGTACGTAATATCCAAGCACATCTCTCCCCACCTTTATTTATAAAATTAATTAGTATATAAGATCTTTTGTAAATACGTAATATATGCCACTACCATTAGACACTGCAGTCTGTGTTTCTTTATTCCTTCAACGACGTCTCTCTGCAAGAACACGCTGTTACGGCAACCATTGCTGTAACGCAACAACTAGTTATGAACGGTGTATATGTTGTTACTAGCAACACCGCGACACAATAAAGTACAACACCCTCTATCGTGAACCGCTGTGAGACAAGAATTCGGTGAGGGGAAATCCCCACAATTTTTTACAGGTTGGACTTTAACTCGCCTGAGATTGCTTTTGCAAAAAGGTCGCCTTTGCACCTTTCACTTATTTACATTTTTCTTGTGTATTTTAACCTATATTTCTTGTTGTGCAATAATGAATTTTCTGTTCTATTGTATTCGCCTGGTGGTAACCGGTAAGCCAGTTGCAATACGACCATGATGACATATGACGTAATATTCATTGTTCCATAGGTCGATGTCGTTCGTGACGTCATACCCCACAAGCCTCCGGCAGCTGGACCTGAGTCACAACGAGATCACCTGCTGGCCCAGTCTACCTCAGGTTTGTCACTTTCAACAGATAGTTTATTATGTTTTCTGTTAAGAAATTCCCAGTACTAGCCCAGAGTTAGGAATTTGGCGGTGTGTCACCCCCGTGCCTCGGAGAGCACGTAAACCCGTCAGTCGTGCGCGCCTGATCTTTATCCGGTCGTGGCGTCTTACTGGACTAAGAGAGTGAGAGAATAGATTGCACCTGTGTTTCCGCACAGACTTTTGCATTATAATATCTCCCGCGTAGATGGCTTATCTCCGAAGAGCATAGCCGCCGTGAACTTGTTCGGTCGGTATTCTATTCTAATATTTTGTTCCGTGGCAGGTGGAAAACTTCGGGTCTTCGGAAGGCGATCCCCTGGCATGCTATTGCCCGAACAAACGCTCGCGCTCGCGGCCCAGGTCCACGGGCTCCGTGCGGTCTCAGCTGCTGAGCGCGGCCTGCCCCGCCAGGCGACACTTGCGGCTCGAGGGGTTGCGCACTTTAGTGAGTGTAACAAACGCTCGCGCTCGCGGCCCAGGTCCACGGGCTCCGTGCGGTCTCAGCTGCTGAGCGCGGCCTGCCCCGCCAGGCGCCACTTGCGGCTCGAGGGGTTGCGCACTTTGGTGAGTGTAACAAACGCTCGCGCTCGCGGCCCAGGTCCACGGGCTCCGTGCGGTCTCAGCTGCTGAGCGCGGCCTGCCCCGCCAGGCGACACTTGCGGCTCGAGGGGTTGCGCACTTTGGTGAGTGTAACAAACGCTCGCGCTCGCGGCCCAGGTCCACGGGCTCCGTGCGGTCTCAGCTGCTGAGCGCGGCCTGCCCCGCCAGGCGACACTTGCGGCTCGAGGGGTTGCGCACTTTGGTGAGTGTAACAAACGCTCGCGCTCGCGGCCCAGGTCCACGGGCTCCGTGCGGTCTCAGCTGCTGAGCGCGGCCTGCCCCGCCAGGCGACACTTGCGGCTCGAGGGGTTGCGCACTTTGGTGAGTGTAACAAACGCTCGCGCTCGCGGCCCAGGTCCACGGGCTCCGTGCGTTCTCAGCTGCTGAGCGCGGCCTGCCCCGCCAGGCGACACTTGCGGCTCGAGGGGTTGCGCACTTTGGTGAGTGTAACAAACGCTCGCGCTCGCGGCCCAGGTCCACGGGCTCCGTGCTGTCTCAGCTGCTGAGCGCGGCCTGCCCCGCCAGGCGACACTTGCGGCTCGAGGGGTTGCGCACTTTGGTGAGTGTAACAAACGCTCGCGCTCACGGCCCAGGTCCACGGGCTCCGTGCGGTCTCAGCTGCTGAGCGCGGCCTGCCCCGCCAGGCGACACTTGCGGCTCGAGGGGTTGCGCACTTTGGTGAGTGTAAGAAACGCTCGCGCTCGCGGCCCAGGTCCACGGGCTCCGTGCGGTCTCAGCTGCTGAGCGCGGCCTGCCCCGCCAGGCGACACTTGCGGCTCGAGGGGTTGCGCACTTTGGTGAGTGTAACAAACGCTCGCGCTCGCGGCCCAGGTCCACGGGCTCCGTGCGGTCTCAGCTGCTGAGTGCGGCCTGCCCCGCCAGGCGACACTTGCGGCTCGAGGGGTTGCGCACTTTGGTGAGTGTAACAAACGCTCGCGCTCGCGGCCCAGGTCCACGGGCTCCGTGCGGTCTCAGCTGCTGAGCGCGGCCTGCCCCGCCAGGCGACACTTGCGGCTCGAGGGGTTGCGCACTTTAGTGAGTGTAACAAACGCTCGCGCTCGCAGCCCAGGTCCACGGGCTCCGTGCGGTCTCAGCTGCTGAGCGCGGCCTGCCCCGCCAGGCGACACTTGCGGCTCGAGGGGTTGCGCACTTTGGTGAGTGTAATGTTGCGTTACACCGCGGCTGCAGTGTAACAGCGTGTTCTTGCAGAGGGACGTCGTTGAAGGAATAAAGAAACACAGACTGCAGTGTCTACTGGTAGTGGCATATATTACGTATTTACAAAAGATCTTATATACTAATTAATTTTATAAATAAAGGTGGGGAGAGATGTGCTTGGATATTACGTACGTGCAAAAGTTGCTGAACTAATATTATTATAAGTTTGTTGAAATAAATTACAAGGTTTGTTATTGCGGAATTAAATATGCTGTGAGGTCCGTATGGTCACGTCTCGTACGTGCCATAGATAACACGCACAGTGACAACGCAACAGTGGTGACCCCGACCGTGAAAAAACCTCAACGTGATTCTGCTCTCCGACGTACGAAGCAGTAATCCTCAACCGAGTCATCCGACGCGTTCATCCGACGAGATCGTACTCAACGTGTCCAACCAACCAACGAGATCGGCCAACACATCAAGACATCCTCATCATTGTGAGTCATATTTTTTCGTCATCATGGCTCGTCAAACACCTGTCAAAGGTTTCGGCGCTGGCAACTCTACAGACGAACAACTCAACGGCAGCACAGACTTAGTGGCATCAATATCAATAGCAGAGAGGATTCCGCAGTTCTGGACGGATTCACCGCGTCTTTGGTTCTCTCAATTTGACGCAATTGTGGCTCCGCAGAAACAAGGCGATGAATACAAGTTCAACGCGGTCGTATCAAAATTACCAAAAGACGTCATCCATCAAGTCAGCGACATTTTAACGAGTCCGCCTTCAGAGAACAAGTACCACTGCATCCGGGAACGACTCATCAGCTGCTATGAAGAAAGCGAACATCGGCGATTCCATAAGCTTTTGTCTGAGATGGACCTCGGAGATCAAAAGCCATCTCAACTATTAAGAAAAATGAAAGAAGCTGGCTGCGGCAAGATTAATGACGATACACTACGTTTATTATGGATGAGACAACTTCCTCCATCCGTAACCTCCGTGTTAGCGATTTCCGAAAATTTGGCACTGGACAAGCTAAGCGAAATGGCTGATCGCATCTACGAGAACAGTCGCTGCAATACGAACATATCGTCTTCGGCATCAGCTGACATTAATTTAATCACCCAACTGACGTCACAAATTGCAACGATGCAATTAGAAATTGCAGCGCTACGCAATGACCGCTCGCGAACAATGCATGCGACGCAGCAGTTTTAGTCAACCTCGGTACAATAGACCTAGGTCAAGTTCACGCCTGCATTCACGATCGAAACAACGAAGCAATTTTTGTTACTATCATAAAAACTTTAAAGAAAAAGCTCGAAAGTGTGAAAAACCCTGTTCTTGGGTAAACAAACATTCGGAAAACTAGATTCAGCACAGCGTGCGGCGAGACTCTGTGCTATTCTTCCCTCAAATCGCCTAACGATTAGCGACTCTAACAGTGGTTATCGATTCCTCGTGGACACTGGGGCGAACATTTCAGTAATTTCAAAGCCATCACAGAGCTCAAAAAAGGCAAGCGAGTTGAAATTATTTGCCGCCAACGGAACCATTATCAATACGTATGGAGAAAAAACCCTAACCTTAAATTTGGGGTTACGCCGCCCATTCATCTGGACCTTCGTTATTGCCGACGTCAAGATGCCTATATTAGGAGCTGATTTCCTAGACCACTACCAACTTTTGGTAGACATACACGGGAAAACCTTAATCGACAAAACGACTGAAATCAAGAAACCAATGAATTCTATACGAGTAAATATTCCGTCCGTCCGCTCCATCGACTACAACTTATCCGCTCCTCTCAAACAATTACTAGAAAAATACGAAAGTATTACAAGGCCAACTTCAATGAAAGGACCTACGCAGCACAATGTTCAACATCACATCATCACGGAAGGATTTCCAGTATGCGCCAAAGCTCGCCCACTTCCTCCTGACAAGTACAAAATCGCCAAAAAGGAATTTCAAGAGATGATGGAGATGGGAATTTGCAGACCATCCAGTAGCCCATGGGCCAGTCCATTGCACATGGTAAAAAAGAAGAATGGTGAATGGAGACCTTGCGGTGACTACCGCGCCCTTAACAAGATTACTGTTCCAGATAGGTACCCGTTGCCAAGGTTACTGGATTTTACATATATCGCAAACGGGAAAAACATATTCGGCAAAATCGACGTTCGGAAGGCTTATCATTCTATACCAGTAGCGGAACCCGAGAAAACCGCGATCGTTTCACCGATCGGTTTATACGAATTTTTAAAAATGCCTTCCGGTTTACGTAATTCAGGACAGACCTTCCAGAGATTCATGGATTCAATATTCCGAGATTTGGACTACGTTTTCATTTTTGTCGACGACATATTAATCGCAAGCAAGTCCGAGGAACAACACTACAAACATCTGGAATCAGTTTTCAAGAGATTGCAACAAAATGGTATTACAATCAACATGAACAAATGCGAGTTCGCCAAACGAGAACTAGATTTTCTTGGTTATCATATAACGAGCCAAGGAATGAAACCAACACAAGAAAAAATTCAAGCAATCATCGATTATCCCAAACCCAAAACTGTGAAGGAACTTCGTCGTTTCCTGGGCATGGTCAACTTTTACAGACATGCAATCAAGCAATCCGCCAATCATCAAGCTCCACTCAACATATTTTTAATAAATTCAAGAAAAAACGATAATACGCTGATTAAGTGGAACGCAGAGGCCGAGCGTGCTTTTCAACAATACAGCAACAAACGTGACATAGCAACAGATCACAGAGAGATTCAACAGCAGAAGGTTACGCGTTCAGGACGCATATCTCGTCCTACAGTTCGTTTTCAACAATGTTAATTAGTAGTAGTTTTTCTTCCCTTTTGATGTATACGTCATTTTTTCCCTAAAGGGGGGAATATCTATGGCACGTACGAGACGTGACCATACGGACCTCATAGCATATTTAATTCCGCAATAACAAACCTTGTAATTTATTTCAACAAACTTATAATAATATTAGTTCAGCAACTTTTGCACGTACGTAATATCCAAGCACATCTCTCCCTACCTTTATTTATAAAATTAATTAGTATATAAGATCTTTTGTAAATACGTAATATATGCCACTACCAGTAGACACTGCAGTCTGTGTTTCTTTATTCCTTCAACGACGTCCCTCTGCAAGAACACGCTGTTACAGCAACCATTGGTGTAACGCAACATGTAACAAACGCTCGCGCTCGCGGCCCAGGTCCACGGGCTCCGTGCGGTCTCAGCTGCTGAGTGCGGCCTGCCCCGCCAGGCGACACTTGCGGCTCGAGGGGTTGCGCACTTTGGTGAGTGTAACAAACGCTCGCGCTCGCGGCCCAGGTCCACGGGCTCCGTGCGGTCTCAGCTGCTGAGCGCGGCCTGCCCCACCAGGCGACACTTGCGGCTCGAGGGGTTGCGCACTTTAGTGAGTGTAACAAACGCTCGCGCTCGCGGCCCAGGTCCACGGGCTCCGTGCGGTCTCAGCTGCTGAGTGCGGCCTGCCCCGCCAGGCGACACTTGCGGCTCGAGGGGTTGCGCACTTTGGTGAGTGTAACAAACGCTCGCGCTCGCGGCCCAGGTCCACGGGCTCCGTGCGGTCTCAGCTGCTGAGCGCGGCCTGCCCCGCCAGGCGACACTTGCGGCTCGAGGGGTTGCGCACTTTAGTGAGTGTAACAAACGCTCGCGCTCGCGGCCCAGGTCCACGGGCTCCGTGCGGTCTCAGCTGCTGAGCGCGGCCTGACCCGCCAGGCGACACTTGCGGCTCGAGGGGTTGCGCACTTTGGTGAGTGTAACAAACGCTCGCGCTCGCGGCCCAGGTCCACGGGCTCCGTGCGGTCTCAGCTGCTGAGCGCGGCCTGCCCCGCCAGGAGACACTTGCGGCTCGAGGGGTTGCGCACTTTGGTGAGTGTAACAAACGCTCGCGCTCGCGGCCCAGGTCCACGGGCTCCGTGCGGTCTCAGCTGCTGAGCGCGGCCTGCCCCGCCAGGCGACACTTGCGGCTCGAGAGGTTGCGCACTTTGGTGAGTGTAACAAACGCTCGCGCTCGCGGCCCAGGTCCACGGGCTCCGTGCGGTCTCAGCTGCTGAGCGCGGCCTGCCCCGCCAGGAGACACTTGCGGCTCGAGGGGTTGCGCACTTTAGTGAGTGTAACAAACGCTCGCGCTCGCGGCCCAGGTCCACGGGCTCCGTGCGGTCTCAGCTGCTGAGCGCGGCCTGCCCCGCCAGGCGACACTTGCGGCTCGAGGGGTTGCGCACTTTGGTGAGTGTAACAAACGCTCGCGCTCGCGGCCCAGGTCCACGGGCTCCGTGCGGTCTCAGCTGCTGAGCGCGGCCTGCCCCGCCAGGCGACACTTGCGGCTCGAGGGGTTGCGCACTTTGGTGAGTGTAACAAACGCTCGCGCTCGCGGCCCAGGTCCACGGGCTCCGTGCGGTCTCAGCTGCTGAGCGCGGCCTGCCCCGCCAGGCGACACTTGCGGCTCGAGGGGTTGCGCACTTTGGTGAGTGTAACAAACGCTCGCGCTCGCGGCCCAGGTCCACGGGCTCCGTGCGGTCTCAGCTGCTGAGCGCGGCCTGCCCCGCCAGGCGACACTTGCGGCTCGAGGGGTTGCGCACTTTGGTGAGTGTAACAAACGCTCGCGCGCATGGTAACCTTGAGCTGATGCTCAGCATCAAGTAGTCTGCGGGATACCCAACTCCACAGCAACTTACAGCAGATAAATAGTGTGTCTGGGCTCATTACAAAGGTCTCAATGAGTAGGTGTTAAATAGATGATGATTGAGGATCGAGGAGGAGGATCTTAAGTTGGAGCTGGGTAACTGGATGTCCGGTATATCGTACAAAGTCCAGCCATAGATTCACATGTCGGGGTTGTTTTAAATTTTCAATATATGTTTGCATTTCAGATTCTAGCGAACAACATGTTGACGCGAATACAACTGACCACGGACGACGACGGCCTCGCGCCGGCTAGCGAGCCCGTCAGCGATGACAATGACGACGAGTGGGTAAGCTGATGCGTCGTTGAGTCATTGATCTGTGCGTCCTACCGCTGATGACTTACAAACAACATGTTGACGCGAATACAACTGACCACGGACGACGACGGCCTCGCGCCGGCTAGCGAGCCCGTCAGCGATGACAATGATGACGAGTGGGTAAGCTGATGCTTCGTTGAGTCGTTGATCTGTGCGTCCTACCGCTGATGACTTACAAACAACATGTTGACGCGAATACAACTGACCACGGACGAAGACGCCCTCGCGCCGGCTAGCGAGCCCGTCAGCGATGACAATGACGACGAGTGGGTAAGCTGATGCGTCGTTGAGTCATTGATCTGTGCGTCCTACCGCTGATGACTTACAAACAACATGTTGACGCGAATACAACTGACCACGGACGACGACGGCCTCGCGCCGGCTAGCGAGCCCGTCAGCGATGACAATGATGACGAGTGGGTAAGCTGATGCGTCGTTGAGTCGTTGATCTGTGCGTCCTACCGCTGATGACTTACAAACAACATGTTGACGCGAATACAACTGACCACGGACGACGACGGCCTCGCGCCGGCTAGCGAGCCCGTCAGCGATGACAATGACGACGAGTGGGTAAGCTGATGCGTCGTTGAGTCATTGATCTGTGCGTCCTACCGCTGATGACTTACAAACAACATGTTGACGCGAATACAACTGACCACGGACGACGACGGCCTCGCGCCGGCCAGCGAGCCCGTCAGCGATGACAATGACGACGAGTGGGTAAGCTGATGCGTCGTTGAGTCGTTGATCTGTGCGTCCTACCGCTGATGACTTACAAACAACATGTTGACGCGAATACAACTGATCACGGATGAAGACGGCCTCGCACCAGCCAGTGAGTCAGCCACCGATGCAGCATAAGATAAAAAATTAGATAAAAATGTTTATATTGCTTTTGGCATCCCGAAGAGATGGGTATAAATAAACGAATGGAACAATCGTTGTTACAGAGCAGTCGCGGCTCGCTGAAGGCCCGGCTGCTGTTCCCGCTGCTGTCGATGCTGGACGTGTCCAGCAACTTGCTCAAGGCCGTTCCGCCCGCGCTGCACCTGCTCGCCAACTTATCCGTGCTCAACCTCAGCGGGAACAAGGGTGAGTCACCTTGTTACAGAGCAGTCCCGGCCATTAACGGCTTACTACTGAGCGCAGATCTCCTCTCAGAGAAGGGTTATAGGTCATAGTCCACCACGTTGCCCTAATGAGAATTGGCCGACTTTACACACCTTTGAGAACACTATCCTGTTCTTTTCAACGTATTTGATTTTTCAAGCGATTCGTTAGCGGCTCCTGGATATAAGTGGGCAGAAAATTGTATTCCGTAATGAGCCCTCGATTTGGTGTGTTCTAGACATAACCGACTTGCCGCCTCAAATGGGGCTGCTGACGCGGCTGTGGAACCTCAACACGGTGGGGTGCTCGCTGCAGGAGCCGCTGCGCTCGGTGGTGCGCGGTGGGCGCTGCCGCAGCGTGGACGTGGTGGGCTACCTGCGCTCCGTGCTGCAGGAGGCCAAGCCGTACGCCAGGATGAAGCTCATGGTGGTTGGAGTGCAGGTACGCTGAATGTGAACCTCAACACGGTGGGGTGCTCGCTGCAGGAGCCGCTGCGCTCGGTGGTGCGCGGCGGGCGCTGCCGCAGCGTGGACGTGGTGGGCTACCTGCGCTCCGTGCTGCAGGAGGCCAAGCCGTACGCCAGGATGAAGCTCATGGTGGTTGGAGTGCAGGTACGCTGAATGTGAACCTCAACACGGTGGGGTGCTCGCTGCAGGAGCCGCTGCGCTCGGTGGTGCGCGGCGGGCGCTGCCGCAGCGTGGACGTGGTGGGCTACCTGCGCTCCGTGCTGCAGGAGGCCAAGCCGTACGCCAGGATGAAGCTCATGGTGGTTGGAGTGCAGGTACGCTGAATGTGAACCTCAACACGGTGGGGTGCTCGCTGCAGGAGCCGCTGCGCTCGGTGGTGCGCGTCGGGCGCTGCCGCAGCGTGGACGTGGTGGGCTACCTGCGCTCCGTGCTGCAGGAGGCCAAGCCGTACGCCAGGATGAAGCTCATGGTGGTTGGAGTGCAGGTACGCTGAATGTGAACCTCAACACGGTGGGGTGCTCGCTGCAGGAGCCGCTGCGCTCGGTGGTGCGCGGCGGGCGCTGCCGCAGCGTGGACGTGGTGGGCTACCTGCGCTCCGTGCTGCAGGAGGCCAAGCCGTACGCCAGGATGAAGCTCATGGTGGTTGGAGTGCAGGTACGCTGAATGTGAACCTCAACACGGTGGGGTGCTCGCTGCAGGAGCCGCTGCGCTCGGTGGTGCGCGGCGGGCGCTGCCGCAGCGTGGACGTGGTGGGCTACCTGCGCTCCGTGCTGCAGGAGGCCAAGCCGTACGCCAGGATGAAGCTCATGGTGGTTGGAGTGCAGGTACGCTGAATGTGAACCTCAACACGGTGGGGTGCTCGCTGCAGGAGCCGCTGCGCTCGGTGGTGCGCGGCGGGCGCTGCCGCAGCGTGGACGTGGTGGGCTACCTGCGCTCCGTGCTGCAGGAGGCCAAGCCGTACGCCAGGATGAAGCTCATGGTGGTTGGAGTGCAGGTACGCTGAATGTGAACCTCAACACGGTGGGGTGCTCGCTGCAGGAGCCGCTGCGCTCGGTGGTGCGCGGCGGGCGCTGCCGCAGCGTGGACGTGGTGGGCTACCTGCGCTCCGTGCTGCAGGAGGCCAAGCCGTACGCCAGGATGAAGCTCATGGTGGTTGGAGTGCAGGTACGCTGAATGTGAACCTCAACACGGTGGGGTGCTCGCTGCAGGAGCCGCTGCGCTCGGTGGTGCGCGGCGGGCGCTGCCGCAGCGTGGACGTGGTGGGCTACCTGCGCTCCGTGCTGCAGGAGGCCAAGCCGTACGCCAGGATGAAGTTCATGGTGGTTGGAGTGCAGGTACGCTGAATGTGAACCTCAACACGGTGGGGTGCTCGCTGCAGGAGCCGCTGCGCTCGGTGGTGCGCGGCGGGCGCTGCCGCAGAGTGGACGTGGTGGGCTACCTGCGCTCCGTGCTGCAGGAGGCCAAGCCGTACGCCAGGATGAAGCTCATGGTGGTTGGAGTGCAGGTACGCTGAATGTGAACCTCAACACGGTGGGGTGCTCGCTGCAGGAGCCGCTGCGCTCGGTGGTGCGCGGCGGGCGCTGCCGCAGCGTGGACGTGGTGGGCTACCTGCGCTCCGTGCTGCAGGAGGCCAAGCCGTACGCCAGGATGAAGCTCATGGTGGTTGGAGTGCAGGTACGCTGAATGTGAACCTCAACACGGTGGGGTGCTCGCTGCAGGAGCCGCTGCGCTCGGTGGTGCGCGGCGGGCGCTGCCGCAGCGTGGACGTGGTGGGCTACCTGCGCTCCGTGCTGCAGGAGGCCAAGCTGTACGCCAGGATGAAGCTCATGGTGGTTGGAGTGCAGGTACGCTGAATGTGAACCTCAACACGGTGGGGTGCTCGCTGCAGGAGCCGCTGCGCTCGGTGGTGCGCGGCGGGCGCTGCCGCAGCGTGGACGTGGTGGGCTACCTGCGCTCCGTGCTGCAGGAGGCCAAGCCGTACGCCAGGATGAAGCTCATGGTGGTTGGAGTGCAGGTACGCTGAATGTGAACCTCAACACGGTGGGGTGCTCGCTGCAGGAGCCGCTGCGCTCGGTGGTGCGCGGCGGGCGCTGCCGCAGCGTGGACGTGGTGGGCTACCTGCGCTCCGTGCTGCAGGAGGCCAAGCCGTACGCCAGGATGAAGCTCATGGTGGTTGGAGTGCAGGTACGCTGAATGTGAACCTCAACACGGTGGGGTGCTCGCTGCAGGAGCCGCTGCGCTCGGTGGTGCGCGGCGGGCGCTGCCGCAGCGTGGACGTGGTGGGCTACCTGCGCTCCGTGCTGCAGGAGGCCAAGCCGTACGCCAGGATGAAGCTCATGGTGGTTGGAGTGCAGGTACGCTGAATGTGAACCTCAACACGGTGGGGTGCTCGCTGCAGGAGCCGCTGCGCTCGGTGGTGCGCGGCGGGCGCTGCCGCAGCGTGGACGTGGTGGGCTACCTGCGCTCCGTGCTGCAGGAGGCCAAGCTGTACGCCAGGATGAAGCTCATGGTGGTTGGAGTGCAGGTACGCTGAATGTGAACCTCAACACGGTGGGGTGCTCGCTGCAGGAGCCGCTGCGCTCGGTGGTGCGCGGCGGGCGCTGCCGCAGCGTGGACGTGGTGGGCTACCTGCGCTCCGTGCTGCAGGAGGCCAAGCCGTACGCCAGGATGAAGCTCATGGTGGTTGGAGTGCAGGTACGCTGAATGTGAACCTCAACACGGTGGGGTGCTCGCTGCAGGAGCCGCTGCGCTCGGTGGTGCGCGGCGGGCGCTGCCGCAGCGTGGACGTGGTGGGCTACCTGCGCTCCGTGCTGCAGGAGGCCAAGCCGTACGCCAGGATGAAGCTCATGGTGGTTGGAGTGCAGGTACGCTGAATGTGAACCTCAACACGGTGGGGTGCTCGCTGCAGGAGCCGCTGCGCTCGGTGGTGCGCGGCGGGCGCTGCCGCAGCGTGGACGTGGTGGGCTACCTGCGCTCCGTGCTGCAGGAGGCCAAGCCGTACGCCAGGATGAAGCTCATGGTGGTTGGAGTGCAGGTACGCTGAATGTGAACCTCAACACGGTGGGGTGCTCGCTGCAGGAGCCGCTGCGCTCGGTGGTGCGCGGCGGGCGCTGCCGCAGCGTGGACGTGGTGGGCTACCTGCGCTCCGTGCTGCAGGAGGCCAAGCCGTACGCCAGGATGAAGCTCATGGTGGTTGGAGTGCAGGTACGCTGAATGTGAACCTCAACACGGTGGGGTGCTCGCTGCAGGAGCCGCTGCGCTCGGTGGTGCGCGGCGGGCGCTGCCGCAGCGTGGACGTGGTGGGCTACCTGCGCTCCGTGCTGCAGGAGGCCAAGCCGTACGCCAGGATGAAGCTCATGGTGGTTGGAGTGCAGGTACGCTGAATGTGAACCTCAACACGGTGGGGTGCTCGCTGCAGGAGCCGCTGCGCTCGGTGGTGCGCGGCGGGCGCTGCCGCAGCGTGGACGTGGTGGGCTACCTGCGCTCCGTGCTGCAGGAGGCCAAGCTGTACGCCAGGATGAAGCTCATGGTGGTTGGAGTGCAGGTACGCTGAATGTGAACCTCAACACGGTGGGGTGCTCGCTGCAGGAGCCGCTGCGCTCGGTGGTGCGCGGCGGGCGCTGCCGCAGCGTGGACGTGGTGGGCTACCTGCGCTCCGTGCTGCAGGAGGCCAAGCCGTACGCCAGGATGAAGCTCATGGTGGTTGGAGTGCAGGTACGCTGAATGTGAACCTCAACACGGTGGGGTGCTCGCTGCAGGAGCCGCTGCGCTCGGTGGTGCGCGGCGGGCGCTGCCGCAGCGTGGACGTGGTGGGCTACCTGCGCTCCGTGCTGCAGGAGGCCAAGCCGTACGCCAGGATGAAGCTCATGGTGGTTGGAGTGCAGGTACGCTGAATGTGAACCTCAACACGGTGGGGTGCTCGCTGCAGGAGCCGCTGCGCTCGGTGGTGCGCGGCGGGCGCTGCCGCAGCGTGGACGTGGTGGGCTACCTGCGCTCCGTGCTGCAGGAGGCCAAGCCGTACGCCAGGATGAAGCTCATGGTGGTTGGAGTGCAGGTACGCTGAATGTGAACCTCAACACGGTGGGGTGCTCGCTGCAGGAGCCGCTGCGCTCGGTGGTGCGCGGCGGGCGCTGCCGCAGCGTGGACGTGGTGGGCTACCTGCGCTCCGTGCTGCAGGAGGCCAAGCCGTACGCCAGGATGAAGCTCATGGTGGTTGGAGTGCAGGTACGCTGAATGTGAACCTCAACACGGTGGGGTGCTCGCTGCAGGAGCCGCTGCGCTCGGTGGTGCGCGGCGGGCGCTGCCGCAGCGTGGACGTGGTGGGCTACCTGCGCTCCGTGCTGCAGGAGGCCAAGCCGTACGCCAGGATGAAGCTCATGGTGGTTGGAGTGCAGGTACGCTGAATGTGAACCTCAACACGGTGGGGTGCTCGCTGCAGGAGCCGCTGCGCTCGGTGGTGCGCGGCGGGCGCTGCCGCAGCGTGGACGTGGTGGGCTACCTGCGCTCCGTGCTGCAGGAGGCCAAGCTGTACGCCAGGATGAAGCTCATGGTGGTTGGAGTGCAGGTACGCTGAATGTGAACCTCAACACGGTGGGGTGCTCGCTGCAGGAGCCGCTGCGCTCGGTGGTGCGCGGCGGGCGCTGCCGCAGCGTGGACGTGGTGGGCTACCTGCGCTCCGTGCTGCAGGAGGCCAAGCCGTACGCCAGGATGAAGCTCATGGTGGTTGGAGTGCAGGTACGCTGAATGTGAACCTCAACACGGTGGGGTGCTCGCTGCAGGAGCCGCTGCGCTCGGTGGTACGCGGCGGGCGCTGCCGCAGCGTGGACGTGGTGGGCTACCTGCGCTCCGTGCTGCAGGAGGCCAAGCCGTACGCCAGGATGAAGCTCATGGTCGTTGGAGTGCAGGTACGCTGAATGTGAACCTCAACACGGTGGGGTGCTCGCTGCAGGAGCCGCTGCGCTCGGTGGTGCGCGGCGGGCGCTGCCGCTGCGTGGACGTGGTGGGCTACCTGCGCTCCGTGCTGCAGGAGGCCAAGCCGTACGCCAGGATGAAGCTCATGGTGGTTGGAGTGCAGGTACGCTGAATGTGAACCTCAACACGGTGGGGTGCTCGCTGCAGGAGCCGCTGCGCTCGGTGGTGCGCGGCGGGCGCTGCCGCAGCGTGGACGTGGTGGGCTACCTGCGCTCCGTGCTGCAGGAGGCCAAGCCGTACGCCAGGATGAAGCTCATGGTGGTTGGAGTGCAGGTACGCTGAATGTGAACCTCAACACGGTGGGGTGCTCGCTGCAGGAGCCGCTGCGCTCGGTGGTGCGCGGCGGGCGCTGCCGCAGCGTGGACGTGGTGGGCTACCTGCGCTCCGTGCTGCAGGAGTCCAAGCTGTACGCCAGGATGAAGCTCATGGTGGTTGGAGTGCAGGTACGCTGAATGTGAACCTCAACACGGTGGGGTGCTCGCTGCAGGAGCCGCTGCGCTCGGTGGTGCGCGGCGGGCGCTGCCGCAGCGTGGACGTGGTGGGCTACCTGCGCTCCGTGCTGCAGGAGGCCAAGCCGTACGCCAGGATGAAGCTCATGGTGGTTGGAGTGCAGGTACGCTGAATGTGAACCTCAACACGGTGGGGTGCTCGCTGCAGGAGCCGCTGCGCTCGGTGGTGCGCGGCGGGCGCTGCCGCAGCGTGGACGTGGTGGGCTACCTGCGCTCCGTGCTGCAGGAGGCCAAGCTGTACGCCAGGATGAAGCTCATGGTGGTTGGAGTGCAGGTACGCTGAATGTGAACCTCAACACGGTGGGGTGCTCGCTGCAGGAGCCGCTGCGCTCGGTGGTGCGCGGCGGGCGCTGCCGCAGCGTGGACGTGGTGGGCTACCTGCGCTCCGTGCTGCAGGAGGCCAAGCCGTACGCCAGGATGAAGCTCATGGTGGTTGGAGTGCAGGTACGCTGAATGTGAACCTCAACACGGTGGGGCTGCTCGCTGCAGGAGCCGCTGCGCTCGGTGGTGCGCGGCGGGCGCTGCCGCAGCGTGGACGTGGTGGGCTACCTGCGCTCCGTGCTGCAGGAGGCCAAGCTGTACGCCAGGATGAAGCTCATGGTGGTTGGAGTGCAGGTACGCTGAATGTGAACCTCAACACGGTGGGGTGCTCGCTGCAGGAGCCGCTGCGCTCGGTGGTGCGCGGCGGGCGCTGCCGCAGCGTGGACGTGGTGGGCTACCTGCGCTCCGTGCTGCAGGAGGCCAAGCCGTACGCCAGGATGAAGCTCATGGTGGTTGGAGTGCAGGTACGCTGAATGTGAACCTCAACACGGTGGGGTGCTCGCTGCAGGAGCCGCTGCGCTCGGTGGTGCGCGGCGGGCGCTGCCGCAGCGTGGACGTGGTGGGCTACCTGCGCTCCGTGCTGCAGGAGGCCAAGCCGTACGCCAGGATGAAGCTCATGGTGGTTGGAGTGCAGGTACGCTGAATGTGAACCTCAACACGGTGGGGCTGCTCGCTGCAGGAGCCGCTGCGCTCGGTGGTGCGCGGCGGGCGCTGCCGCAGCGTGGACGTGGTGGGCTACCTGCGCTCCGTGCTGCAGGAGGCCAAGCCGTACGCCAGGATGAAGCTCATGGTGGTTGGAGTGCAGGTACGCTGAATGTGAACCTCAACACGGTGGGCTGCTCGCTGCAGGAGCCGCTGCGCTCGGTGGTGCGCGTCGGGCGCTGCCGCAGCGTGGACGTGGTGGGCTACCTGCGCTCCGTGCTGCAGGAGGCCAAGCCGTACGCCAGGATGAAGCTCATGGTGGTTGGAGTGCAGGTACGCTGAATGTGAACCTCAACACGGTGGGGTGCTCGCTGCAGGAGCCGCTGCGCTCGGTGGTGCGCGGCGGGCGCTGCCGCAGCGTGGACGTGGTGGGCTACCTGCGCTCCGTGCTGCAGGAGGCCAAGCCGTACGCCAGGATGAAGCTCATGGTGGTTGGAGTGCAGGTACGCTGAATGTGAACCTCAACACGGTGGGGTGCTCGCTGCAGGAGCCGCTGCGCTCGGTGGTGCGCGGCGGGCGCTGCCGCAGCGTGGACGTGGTGGGCTACCTGCGCTCCGTGCTGCAGGAGGCCAAGCCGTACGCCAGGATGAAGCTCATGGTGGTTGGAGTGCAGGTACGCTGAATGTGAACCTCAACACGGTGGGGTGCTCGCTGCAGGAGCCGCTGCGCTCGGTGGTGCGCGGCGGGCGCTGCCGCAGCGTGGACGTGGTGGGCTACCTGCGCTCCGTGCTGCAGGAGGCCAAGCCGTACGCCAGGATGAAGCTCATGGTGGTTGGAGTGCAGGTACGCTGAATGTGAACCTCAACACGGTGGGGTGCTCGCTGCAGGAGCCGCTGCGCTCGGTGGTGCGCGGCGGGCGCTGCCGCAGCGTGGACGTGGTGGGCTACCTGCGCTCCGTGCTGCAGGAGGCCAAGCCGTACGCCAGGATGAAGCTCATGGTGGTTGGAGTGCAGGTACGCTGAATGTGAACCTCAACACGGTGGGGTGCTCGCTGCAGGAGCCGCTGCGCTCGGTGGTGCGCGGCGGGCGCTGCCGCAGCGTGGACGTGGTGGGCTACCTGCGCTCCGTGCTGCAGGAGGCCAAGCCGTACGCCAGGATGAAGCTCATGGTGGTTGGAGTGCAGGTACGCTGAATGTGAACCTCAACACGGTGGGGTGCTC